>VCRD01000829.1:99304-202179 GCA_006783055.1 Trinorchestia longiramus | reverse complement strand
GAGGAGGAGGAGGAGGAGAAGGAGGAGGAAGAGGATCAGGGCTAGGCTGCAAGGCCACTAAGGAGATTAGAGAAGGTAACAGACGCCCCCAATCGGCCACTAGCTCCTGCAAACAGCTAAACTAATGAAAGCGCTCAGACCAAGCCTCTAACTTGGCGTCCCAAGAGGTCTGCAAGAGCGCTCTGCCAGTACCACCAAAGCTTGCCAGAAGCTCCAGCACCGTCGGTTTAATCAACTTAACCGTCACGTAAATGAATGCAAATGAGAGATCAACTTTTGCAGCAGCGCGCCAGTCTAGGAACTTGGAACAGCACCGGGGCATGCTAACTGCTGCTCAGCCTCTTACAATTTTCCGGCAAGTCGAGGCCAAAGCCAGGATTGAAGCTCAACTATAAAGTTACAGCGAGGTTCAGGTGGCCCTACAGCACTCGGCAAGATCAGCCTTCGGCCCAGCACTTTATAAGGAAGGCATGTGGTGATGAGATAGTCAAAAACTCGGATGAATGGACCCAAAAAAGTGGTTTAAATTCTTACGTACACTTTTTCAAGCGAATGATGAGTCGTAATTTCAATAGATTCGATCAAAATCGATCGCTGTAAACAGGAACATTTTTACAATCTCGTTCTGTCGTTCTTGCATTAATAAAAATCTGTTCATGAACTCCTAACATGACTCTAGCTGACCACGAGATCTGATAAACAAATAGCATGAGTGCATCAAACGCGCCGACTCAATTCCGTGCTATCAATGTGGCGAAGTTAACAGAAGAAACGGCAATTTTAGAAATTTTTAAAAAAGGATTTTCTGGTTAGACGCGGCAATTCAAGTATTAGTATACACTTAAGGTTTCAATCATAACATACAACGCAATAAGAAGAATAAGGAGACACGAACTCGGACAAAAAAATCAGAACGAAGATACATGTACGTCAGCGAAATGAACAAACAAAAAACGTAAGCCATGAACCAAGAAATGAAGAATAAGGAAGCACATGTGTCACCAAGGAACAATTGAAAGAAAAAGGAAGAGATACATCAGTCTCAGGTTACAGGACAACGAAGATGTGTCAGAAAAAGAAACATGCATGAACGGACATAAGAAGTAAGAGAAGCTGAGATTATTCCCTGGTGCAGCTGCAATCGCAGTTGAGGTGATCAAGGAGAGGGGAGTGTTGCCCCGTAACTCGCCAGACTTGCCAGTTTCACTGAATCCCTCGCATCCGACATGCATTTTAGCGGGTCCATTTTTGACGTCGGTTTTTACTCGAACAGACGCAAAAGAAAAGGCTGGCGAGAGCCAACCCTAGGATGACTTAGTGCGGTCACACGGCGAGCTTTATAACACCGACAGCTCTGCAAAAAACATTTAGGCTAGCGCCGCATCGATTACGCAAACGCATAGTATTTGTGTTTAAAATAAAATACGTAATAGTCTATTAACTAAAATAGTACAGTTATTATGTACTTTTATTATTACTGCTAATATTATATATGGAGTATTAATTCTTAAAGTGTAGATTCTTATAAATCGACAAAGAATGCACATAAAATGCAGTGACTGAAAAATATCCATAGAAATGATTTTGTGTGCAGGTTAAACGATGATGTGTTTTAAATTCTATAGCATATACATTGGGGGAAACCGGAAGAACAAGGCATAAATAAACCCAGCTACAAACACCGAGTTTAGGTTCATATCCTTAAATTAATTTTAAGTAGGTAGTAAGGTTTATACTCCAGTACACAATTCTCAAATTCAGTGAACACAAATAGAACATATTCGTCTTCACATCGCACTAACAGTCTCTAACAAGACGATCAAAGAATTCTAGTGTAGGAATTTCATCTAAATCAACTACAAACCATGGAAAAAACGAAAGATCAAATTGCAAGTAGGCGAAAGTGATGGCTAATACAATGGTTTGAAACATTCGTTCGATGCTTTCGTTACCATCAGCATGAGAGGGAAGAGACGGTGTTCAAAAACTCACAAGTTTCCAGTAGTTGCGGTCTTTGACTAGCAACTCGAGTTGTGCAACGCTGTAAAGTTGTTCGACATTTGAGTAGCACAACGCCGTGATAGTGTCAGATATTTGAGCAGCGTTGTTTAACTCAGTGAATAAAGTCGCAGGCATTTGAGTAGTGCTGTGAAACGATGAAAGTATATAAGAAGCTTTGTAATTAGCATAAGCCGGAGCTGAGAGTAGAGATCGCTGCTACAAGCTCACCAAAACAATGTGGCGAGGCCGCAGAAAAGTAAGATGCGGCCTGGCTGGGCGACACACAAAAGGCCCGGCGCTTCACGCTCCTTATCGCCGCTCAGGGAAGCTCGACAAGACTCCTGAGAGCCCACACGTAAACAGTCCAAAAGAAGAACACCCACACTGCGGGCCTAAAACAAGCTTTTTCCTTACTTTGTGAACCCTCACGCAGCTGCAGCGTGAAAACTCTTTGCCTTGTTGTGACTCTATGCATCAACAGTTAAACGAACCAAGAACATGTAAAATACAGTGAATTCTACTCGCATATTATTACTTAAATGATTACAAAAAAAATAAATAAAAAGAATTTCTAGAAGAACCGCGACAGCAACAATATTGATAACATTCCGTCGAGTTTATAATTAATAGGCTTTTGATGTATTCACAGGACATTTGTCTACTTTTAAAACATTTTCCTAACACAAAGAGCTGTAGTCGCAGCAATACCAAGAAGAACATTATATTTTTCGGTAACATAAAAAATCAATGAATGGTCTTGAAAGCAAAGAAGCCTTCACAAATTTTTCCTTGTCGATTAGGAAGCATTTGCTCACAAATCAAAACTAAATATCTGATAAAAATGAAGATCTGATAAAATTTGTAACGTGAAACTGCATGCAATACATAGAATCCCTCAGACTGAAGTCACAGATCGTCGTAAATAATACATTTCTACCCAGAATATAGTGTTATAGTGAAACAATGGCACGGATTTCCATAACTTTAATCCAATTTAGTTATAATAAAAATATACCGGGGATTTTGTGCTACCTCACATAAAGAACTGCCGAAATGGATCGAAGTAAGGTGTCCATGAAATTTACATCCATCCCTTAAATTCACTCCACTAAACTAAAAACATAATTCCCGCGTTACATAGCATAACCAAGTCAAATATTCTCTGAAGAATTGCTGTAAGACTTAAACTAAGTCGCATCAACTATTTACTTCCAACCCACATCAATGAAGCGTGAAGGCTTACCTAAAACAGCTTTTCTTTATTTCAGCCTGTTCTATTTTACCAGCAATCACGTTGAAAAACGCAGCTTACGGAACCGTAATTTTCAGGGGAAGCAGTGGAAACGGAGGTACAAAGTGCCACTTCTTGAGCTACAGCGAAACATTTAACGGGAGGCCGTACATGAAATGAAAAAGTATGGGAGCGGCGGCAGGTAAGTGAGCGTGGAGGCGGCTATGGGAGTCCCAGCTTATTGGCTTACAGAGCTAACCGGACAACCCAAGAGAGCGGCGGGGGGAAGGAAGCACAGCGATGCCATTGCAATGTTCCCGACAGACAGACACACTCGTGCACTGCGCCCCTTTAACCTCAGACACCGCCGTCTCCAGCCCTCACTCAACTCGCAGTCGACGCTCACAAAAAAGTGGACGTCATCGGCAGTCATGATTTGGTGGAACGATTCAGGGGAGTTGACACGCACCATGCATCACAGTCAGAGCACATGAAATGGATGAATTCCAGAAGCGCATGAATACACAACTAGAAAGAAGTTAGTTCACCACACCATTAGTTTCACCGCACAACAAAACCGAACGGCACTAAAGTTTGACACAGTGGCAAATTCAAATAAAAGAATTGCATGACATGCTTCAGTCAAGTCAAGAAGCAGAACAAGGCGATCGACAAATCACAGCTGATGAATAAGTTAACCCGTGAGCCAGAACCCAACACGGTATTGTTCTTTTTCTCCGGACGTCATCCGGTATGAAGAAGGGCATTCTTCACCGAACAAAGACCCTCCGCAGCACAAAAGGCGGGATCTGCCGACACTGCAGAATGCTGCTCGTCTAATGAATTTCACAAAGCGATTCCGTAGCAAAGTCCCTCGATATAATTCTAAAGTCATTTAAATGGAATACTATGAATAACCTCATGTTCCATCGATCAATTAAGCAAGACAAGGCGTGACAAGCATGAGCTATTATTTTAGTATGAGAAAAGTTGCATTCAACAGTGAAATCACAATGACAAGAAGTGGAGATGAGGTTCACGTACAAATGCACTCATCCAATAGATAATACCAATTTTAACTGCGGTTTTGAAAGCATACGAGAGGTGCTAGATTATATTTTGAGGCCACCCGACCGCTAATGCCTTGCTAATCTTGTCCGCGCCAAACAATCTGATTGAGTGAATTGAGCGGGATGAGAGGCGCCTGAGAGCCATTAAATCTCGAGGGGCTCGTAATCGCTGTAACTGGCACTACATATATATAAGCCTGGCCCTCTGCCTCCCCTTTCCTTGTGCTCAACACTTTGTTGCACGCTTCCAGAAAAGATATACACGTCACTTCTATGAAGATATATTGAAATTTCGGTATTCAATACTAATGAAATTATTAATTTGATTGTGTAGTTAGAAGCATGATAAAAGCACGAGGCATGCATGGAGGAATTATGACATTTTTATGTCATAAATAATAAAATAAAAAATCTACACTGATGTCAATAGCATGATGTGACTAACATACAAAGATCAGAGGAAGTCAAGTGACACTCATATGTTGTACATATATCAACTGAGATACGTACATCATAAAATATAAATTTTACGAGTTATCTCATTTGTGGGTAACACATGGAAAATTACCTATATAGTCATATTGAGCTGGGGAAAGAATGGAAAAAACACATACAAAACAAATATTTCGAACCAGCTATTGAAAATGATTAGTTTCAATTCAACTATTTCTTAGTGACAATCACAATTCTTAAAAAATACGCGTTTCGAAATTCCAGTTTCGCCATTTTTTGAGTAGTTTTAAGAGATAACACATTCGTGTACATATGAAGGTAATGATCAGTAATGTGTACATAATAATGGAATTTTCCCCGTACTTGTTCAGCACCAACAGTACCTCGGAATGTAAACCAAATAATAGGCTCCATTATGGCGTGTTAGGGATATGAAGTGACCTTACAAGGCAGAAGTAAAAAATAAAAAATATATATACATTATGCACAAAACAGCACTGGGTATTTTCTGATATCAGGCAAGTGGCAAGTTTCGGCCATACTTTTTTGTGAAGAAATTGACATTACTTATTTCACCTGATGCCTGCCAAACGTAGGTCCATATTACCAACAGCACATCACAACTGCCATTGCAATTATGTAGTCGATATTTCTCGCATCTTGGGTAATGAAAAAATATCAGTTATATCCCAAATTTCCAGGGTAGTGAAGAAACATCAGTCGTATCCCAAATAGGGAATGTTTTCACCTCGATCGTAAAGGATGGCGTTAACTGTACAGAAGCAAAACTATCCAAACTCACAAACTGAGCACTTATAGTTGCACTCACATTTAGCATTCAGTATATTTTAAATAAATCTAAATCTAGTGTCTAAATTCAGGTATTTAGACTGATACCATAAATTACTACGAGAGTAAGTGAGCTGCAGCTGCTGTGTCCGTGCCTGGAAAGAACACAAACTATATTCCAGTCAGGAATGCATGAAATATACAATGGGTTTTCAATTCTTAATACTAACATCTTAAAACTAGTAATCATGCTTCCAGCGATAGTGCCCATCCCGTCTTTTGACTTGAGGTCAAAGCTCGTAGGAACATGTTGCGACGATTTCCAAGTTTTGAGGAAATAGTCCGTCTAAGTGAAGTCAGTAAATCAACCGTACTGGCCTCTGCGTCACATGCAGAGAAAATTTGAAGGCTGCGTGTAAAAGCGAGCCCGCGGCCTTACAACACAAGTACAGATCGTTAACAAGTAAGCTACATTGGCAGGAAGCCTTGTAGTGGCCGATAGTTATATATTAAAGTCACTAAATGAAACCCTCTAGTTTAGTTTAATGTGACAACAAATTGCAAACCACTTAGAATTCAACACGAAAACTGCCCTGTTAACGCTTCAAAAGTAAGTAGCACTAGGACATTAAATGCCTCAAAATTATAATGATCATTAGTACATTCTGTTGATATTCACTTCAAACTTGCAGAGAATTCATCACGGAAATCAAAATATTTAACGAATCTTACGACCTTTAGCCGGGACCTCGTAACGATCTCAATGACACCTGAGCTCTCCAATAGGAGTCGAATAAATTATCGCGGGCAAACCAAGGCCAAGAGCATTGCTGGAAATTAGAGTGTAGACGCCGCCTGTGTAAAGAAAGAAGAAGCGACACGGCGGGCAGGAATCCTAGCAGGAGCAGCAACAAGGACGGACAGCGCCGAGAGAAAGAAGACCGGCCGGGCAAAGAATGAAACCCTAGGGAAATCCTCGACAAACAATGGCTCAACGAGCGCCGCCATAAAACAAGCGCCGTCCAAACTCCCAAATACTTTAACAATGCTTTACGGTGGGCTTGACAAACACCCGCCAAATTGATAGTGAGAGGCGGCACAGAGAAGAGGATGAGCTTTGGTCGGCACATACTCTAGGAGAGCAGGAAATGTTGGAGCTCTAGTTGTAACATGCTCTAGCAGCAGCCGGCAGAGAGCAAGAAAGATAAGATGTTCGTCGTGCTAAAAGACGTGAAGCACTCCCGCTGATTACACGTGCTGCAAAGATACACAAGTCCCACCAGTAGCATTCGCTGAGATGGACGAGCGATCAATCGTCAACACGATCCTCGGCAGGGAGCAACAGCTATTGCTAGTGAAGCAGTGTATGAGAAGAGCAATCACTCACGAGAACCGGTGTCGAGCACGCGTTATGCATGATTCAGTGCACTGAATAATCGCAAAAAACCTCCGCAGAATGACAGGAATAAACATGCTCCATTTCTACAATTGAAGCCGAGTGAAAATATAGACCTAGGAAGTTTAAATCAAAGGTGGCCTCTAATTTACGTAAACCCGACGAGAAGGGGCAATAATTCACCAAGAAAATGAAGGGTTCAGAGAGATATAAAAATATTGGCCGAGATTAGGGCAAAGATGAGTTGCAAGAGATGATAGGCAGCGACGCACGGCACCAAAAAAGTTCCTGCTTTCACAGAAAATTTTGGGTGATGGCAACCACAACAGCAAGGTACTACAGAGCTGCAGTTCATCTCAAAATGTTCTTGTTGTACACAACCAAAGTGTCAACATGCAAGAACTCCGTGAACAAGGTAAAGGATAAAAACGGTTTGGATAATCTCCAAGTGTCAGTATAGCAACCAAAATTAACTGTAAACTGTGAAACTGATAAGACATCAAGGCAGAATTAGTTTACGTAAGACGACAAATAAAATAAAAAGTTGTTGGTGCAGTTGCAACTCGAAATGATGCACTCGAACGTAAAAATAAAGTTTCGAAGTATAAGGAAGTTGAAACCCTTGAATCATACACTGCAGCTAAGAATATAAAAGCTACAGCTACAATTTTATGGGATATTGTAACCGATCGTACCAATAACAACCTGATATAATTATTTTCCCCAAGCATTTCTTACTTATGAAAAGAATTCCGTGCAAATGGGATGTAAATTTGGCTAATGCCAAATTTGGCACCAGCTTGGTCGACTGGTGAGCGAGTCTGCTTGCGAGCGGAAAGACCCGGGTTCGAATCCCGCTGCCGACATGGTTGACGCGGCTAGAAATACGGCATGGGACTTGGGTAAACAACCGAATAATTATCGAAGTAATTATCCGACCCAAGAATGGACCAGAAGGTTCGTTCCTATAGCCTCATTCTATTCTATTCTATTCTAATGATTAAGCAGGGCGTGTTCAGACCAGAAATAATTCGAAGTAATGAATGTGATAAGAACAAAACTGATGAAAAATAAAGAATATAGCTTGTAAATTAGAGCTCCCTGTGAAGGGAAGAGAAAACTTGTCCCACACGAAAGGAGAGGTGTTGGAGAGCGTGAGAAAGTCGTGCCGGAACCCAAACGCATTCCTCAGCCAAGACGCACAAGAACCTAACTCAGTGCAGTATGCCAACAAAACATTAAATAGTGTAGTTCGTGAAATTAACTGACATCTACTCTCCAGACTTCAAAAACACTAAGCCAATTAGATAACTCAATTTATGAGGAACTAGAAATGGCTTACATTCATAGATTTTTTTCTATGAATCTCTTACTGACAAGTAAATGTAATCAGTTAAGTCACTATCACGTGCAACGAAGCATACGAAAAAAAGAAGTTCCACGATTTTCAATCATGACTAAAACGTTGCTATATCTGTTGAGTGTCCTTCGTGCCCTTATTTTACACAAATTCTCAAATAATTGTAAAAGTAAGATTGAAAGTATGTTCCACATTTAATTCCCAAACACTAATTTTATAAACTAACATCTACCCAGAACAATTCCAGCAGCCTATTAACGGTACGGACTTTCAACATTGCTTACAACTTCAATTTTTCAAGAATTTTATTCAATAACATAGTAGCGAATATTAAATATTATACTGGATTCTACGGTTAAATTTAAAATATGTACAACAAAAATTTTAATACTTACAAAGACACCGATGAATAAAACAAGTAACTGCATAACAAAATTGGTACTGCTACAAAATTAACTTCAACATTTGAGCGCCAACTATTCAAGGTATTTCGATAAAAAAATAAGGCAAACAAGAGAATTTATGTTGAACAAATTATTTCTACCTCCTTTTACTTGAACTGCAGCTAACTCATGCCATTAAGGAACGATATGAGATATAAAAGCACACTACAGCTGAAAATCTAAAGAAAATTTAGCACCTCTACAAACAAATCCATCTAGAGCACCAATTTTTAACATGATCACACATCCAAGCTACACCATACTTTTTAAAATGATTGTTATTGCTATTAACATATTTTTAGTGATAGCTGTAAGTAAGACGGAACGAAGCCCCACTTGGCGTCACCCTCTGCAGGGCTAGAGCAAGTAAAGTGAGAGCAGGGCGATAAGATCAGTGGAGGACGATGGGGGTACAAGCGTCACGCTTGACTGTACACTAGGAGCCGTGGCTCTGTGGGTGCTCACTTCATGACACGCACGCTGACGCGGCTACATTGCCAGCTCCAGCACCGAACTGCAAACCTATTACAAACATTGGTGCAAGTCTTTAGATGTTCATTTATAAATTAAACAAGAAAATACCAGTGAACTCTAAATTACGGATGAAGGAATCCGAGGAAAACATAGATGAGCTCGTAACTCACGTTATGAAATTATAAATATTTAATGACATTCTTGTTCTCTTAGGTCTTTTTCAGTATCACCCAGAGAATTCTGTCTCTCCACAACGAGTCGCCTGATCACTTTTAGTGCGGCACAAACCAGAGCTTGGCCGGGAATTGGAACTCCGTATTTGTGAATATGTAAACGTACGTAAAAACGATCCTCTTTATAGCATTGATACCTTCAAAAATAATGGTGCATTTCAAGTGTTGAAATAAAAGTAGATGGGCCTTCACATTCCTTCACCAATCTCGAACGCCCAAAGCAACTTTTTTTCCTATTCTACCACTCATTTGTTACCGTTTCTAGTAGATTTCGCGAAGTCTCAGATAAGTTTTTCTGCACAGACCGCGGGCATATCCCTTTAGAAAAAGAAGTAATAAACACAGCGATAAAGTCTCCTAACTACAAAACTCAACTGGCAATAGCCTTCCGCAAATTATCTTGCTAATTATAGGGTGAATAGCTATTAGAGAAACGACTGAAAAAGCAGTGCTGCAATGACAAAGACAGACACTTCAGTAAACCACTCCAAGTGGAGCTCAGGACGTGTACACATACTTCTGAGAGCGCCAAGTCACCAAGACACGATGAATATCCATCATCTAGCGCAGGAGATACGTCAACATTACACCAGATATCAGAAGTAGCATTCACAAGTTAGGTTTGGCGAGTGAAATATGAGTTCAGAGTAAATCATTGACTTCAGAGATCCAAATCAACGCCCGGGCTGGGCAAAGCATCAGATAAAGAGCACAAAAAGGTGTTCCACAACCAATAATACGAAGTGGGCAGTCTGGAACATTGAACAATTACGAGAGGCTCAGTAGTACCAGAAGTGCTGGAATACAGGGAGTACACAAGGTTCAGTTTATTCGCGTGGCAAATATGAACCATTAAATGGCTGAGAGCGCGTTAAAACGCCCAAGCTTCTTGAGATTGGCCAAAGGCCCTCTACAGAAGCCTGCTCCAATGGCTCGAACACCATAACGCTTCCGGGGCTGAATTACAGCCTACTGCATCCACTCTAATTGGTGCGACAAAATTCTTCGGGGCAGGGAAAGCTAAGCTAAGTGCAAAAGTCTTTGACAAATGAAGGCAGCAAAAGCCAGAGAAAACATTAAAACAACAAGAAATGCTTGTATGCTTGAAGCCAACAACAGCTGAATTTTACAATCTTAATGATAAAAACACACCTGAAATAAGATACATGACAAGCCAATTGGGAAGTCAGCGAACACTAAAGAGCGATGTAATAGTATCAAACAATCCCAGCTGAGTTCGTATGGGTGACTAAGAGACGATAAGGTTTGGTAGAGGTGATAGTCCGGGCAGCGCCAGCATCACAGTGGGATACTGCTGATAGTAGCAAGTCATTATTACTGCAGAGTTGACAGTATAAACAGAGCCATAATTACTCTGGGACATTGCTATCAGTAAAAGCAGAAGCATAATTACATTGGGGTTCTATTGACAATAGAGACGTCAGTGGTACAGTCGAGCGCTGGTTAGCAAATGCAACCCAAGCATTACGTAGAACCGAAGGGTGCTAGTAATGAAAAGCCTATCTAGAGTAACTGTGGAGAGACATATCAAATTGATATCGCACAACAGTAGTTAAAAACTCGATTTGTTCCCTTCTATGCGAGTGAATGCAAACTAGCTCTGGCAGAAGAGCAAACTGGTAGTGGCAGGATGAAGAGCAGACTTGCAGTGGCGAGATGAAGAGTAGACTTGCAGTGGCGGGATGAAGAGTAGACTTGCAGTGGCAGGATGAAGAGCAGACTTGCAGTTGCGGATGAAGAGTCACAGTGGCGAGATGAAGAGCAGACTTGCAGTGGCGGGATGAAGAGCAGACTTGCAGTTGCGGATGAAGAGCAGACTTGCAGTGGCGGGATGAAGAGTCACAGTGGAGTCTCAGAGTAACAGAGAGAAGAGAGGGGCAGCATCAGGCCGAGCTGAGCGTATTTGGGTAAACGCGCAGGAGCTCAGGAGGCACGAGTGTGGTTCACGGGAGTGGGACGCTAGAATCAATATTGGCGGCTCGCCCCTCCACCTCTCTCTCTCTCTCTCTCTACTTCTCTCTCTCTCTCTTTCTTTCTCTCTCTCTTTCTTTCTCGTTGGTTTGCTGTTGTCACTCTCTCAACTCTCGAAGTGAAGACGTCACACTTTCTACTCTCCACCGAAAAGCTCATGTTAAAAATGGAACAGAATCGCAAGACGGAACCACTTTCAGCGAACGATCATCCCATGGCGCACTCACCAGGGAAAATCCGCTCTACTTACCCTCATATCAAATACGGCACTACATAATTATTATGGTAGTGTATTCATTTGCAATCACAGTCCCTTTTTGAGCTGAATAAAAGTCCATGCTTCCAAAAACTGTAACTCAATACTGTATATTTCAGGAATGAAATCCTTTCTGCTATCAATTAATACTGTGTGGAGAAGTAGTTCTTGGAACACATATATAAAATTTATATGAAATATAGTGGTAACATTAATTCCAAGCGAAGGAAGATAATGAATTTCAATCTAGGGATATACATACTTCCCTTAAGCAAACTTTGTTCGGTAAATGCATGCATTATCCTCACGGAAGTATTCGGAGTGATAATTAAGCCAGCACATCTAAATTTACAGCACTCTTGGCTTCAAGCATACCAGATGAGCTAGACTACAGCATCGTACTGGTGCACCCGATTTAACGCATACAAAAAGTTCAGTCACAGACGAGTAACTTTCTCTTACAAGCAATACAGGCTGTGAGAAACACACGGCCAGACATGAATTAGGCTCAGTAACTACAGTAAACGGGCGTGCAGAAGTTAACGCACACAAACCGTGCACGCGATATATATCATTCAAAAATACTCAAATTTGCACAAAATTTACAACTCGTACGCCAGACGCTTATCGAGGCACTGACAACACGTGCACGCTGCGCACACAAATCACGTCCGTGAAGACGGCCGACAGGCGTCTTCCTGCAACGCATCTTCGTCTAACGAACATTTTCACATCCGTTATGTACTTGTCATACTACATGTTCACACTAATTCATGAGGCTCGTCATCTGGAGGGTCTTGGAAATTCTTAAAAATGACCAAGATTTCACCACATCCCCAACGCAGTGTTTTCCCATTACAGATACTAATGAAACTAGTTTAAAATCCGAATAACCCACACGTTTTCAATCCAACAGACGAGCTAAGCACCCACAGAAACAAGCCAAAATGACTTAAGTGATGCAGTACTTCTCCACTTAGTGCGCATTCACTTTGTATAAAAAATCCTAAATTTAGGAATAAAGATGAAGCATATTTTTAAACATGTTGAAAATTCCAATGACGAGGATCGACACTATTAGCATACCACCCCGAGTAACGTTTAGGAATGCTACACATCCCACGAGGATCGCTGTTACTAAAAACACGCTTAATGAAAACCTTCGACGCACTCAACATGACATTACTTTAATTACAGATGCAACATTCCATAGCGGAGTATATTGCAAAGTAAAACAATTGACAGTAAGCATGTGTGCTGCAAGCTCCACACCTGCCCCACTTTACTAAACTGCAGCAGTAATAAGCTCCGGAATGATCGACAACTAAGACTATGATCACATGGTCGCCACAGAACGAATACACGAGGTACTACTGCAGTAGCAGTTGCGACCATTTAAATTCAAGAAATTAAGAGCGTGGAACTGATAACCATACGGTTAACGATACTCGTCTCACTAACGAAGAAAAAAAAAGAATCGCGATTGCAGTTACTGTCAACGCAGTCAGCGGCAGTAACCAGCACTGCAGAGTCAGCGGCAGTAACCAGCACTACAGTCAGTGGTCGCTAAAGTAACAACGGTGAATTTCTGAGGTGTGCTAACGAGAACGCACATATGGCCAGCGACAGGCCAGAAATTGTAGATGAACCTTCCTCCACAAGCACTGAGTTTCAACAATGTAGCCTCTCAGATGACTGACTAGTGGCTAAACAAGTTGCTGAATCACAGTCAAATCTTGATTCTTTAATATAAGCGCCTTGATTCCATAATTCAAGCATCTTGAACACACTTGAACATCAGACAAAGATTGAAGAAAAAGGCTGCCAGCATAAGACGACAAAGCGAGCGTCTACACTGAGTGGAAACGATGAGGCGCTATCACCCAAGTTTGCTCATGAGATTAGCGTCCCGCCACACCTTCGCTTCAAAGCGAGCACGAAAGTGAGGGCAATCATGACAAGAGTTTAATCAGTTCTTGCCCCACCGCCACCACAGCCACTTCGGTCAAATGCCTGCCATTGCTCGTCCTTCCTTATATTCAACCGACTCCTCCACTTGAAATGAAGTCCGCGATAAAAGACCTGATAGAAACTAATAGTAGCGCTAAGATAAACAACGCAAAGCTATTCTGAGGAGACACAGTTTACAGCAAATTCTTGCACGTGGAACGAAGCAGAACACAATCTAGAAACAAGTCGGAGAGTAAACATTGGACCTAAGCGCTGGTAAGATAATAGTCAAAAAGTGAGACAGGGCTGCAAGTAATCACGCTCATCATAAGTCAATTTTGAGTGCACGAGTGTATTAAGTAGTAGTAACAAGTGGGAGTAATATTTAAAAACTTACATTTAAAAATTTCTCTTTGAAAGAGAAAACACGTTACTTTCGAAATAATATAGCACAAGAACGTATGTTTTTACATAAAAAACATGAAATATTATCTTCAGATTTACAGAAACAGTGTCCATTCAGTGAAACAAAACAGTAACATTTTCAATACTTGCGGAAAGGAATGCACTCAAACAAAAGCAATGCTTAAAATCATTTCAGACTAGAGAGACCTAAAAACCAATGAGCAAAATGAGAGTGCGCTCGGATAGAAAAACATCGAAATCATGCATCTGGCCCCTCCCTGTAAACGAATAGGAAGTCACACGAAGGCTTACTTAACTCTGCGTAAGACCCAAGGCTTGTTTTCACCTCCAGGACAGTCGTACCTAACGTACATCATTTAAGTTACATTTGAGGATGTTAATAACGATAGACGTCCAACGAAACCGTTCAGTGTTGAGGGAAGCTTAGGTATCCAAGCTACTCCCAGAAGAACTGAGCTCCTAAAATGAGTTGAAAGACAATTCCCCTGCGATGAACTCTTCCTGAGTGGCGGAACAAACAAAATTACAGGCGATTTTTAAACCGCAGCCACAATAAGGCTTCAAGAGTGGCAGCAGAAGCATCTTCCAAAATCTAGTGTAAACGAATAGACAAGGACAACAAGCAGTAAACGCAGCAATTCTCAACAGGCAAGGGAGAAAATGAAGGCTCGAGCAAGAGAACATCTGTAGCGGCTCCCATGCAGCAGAAGCATCCGCTCACAACATTTGCCGTCTTATTTGCCGCGCAAAAGTTTAGCAAGTCACTAAAAATCCCCGAGGCGGCAGAACTCGGCGCCAGAAGATGAATAGTTGAGCGTGAACCGCTCAGGCAGCTCCTCAAAAGACAGGCAGGCAGACCAAGTGCTCCTTTTCTCGCAAGAATAACAGTGGGAGCGAAGGAGGAGGAAGTGGTGTGCAATACGGTCATCGCTGCACCGGCCTCTATACAAGCATCACATCGAAATAGCACTCGAGCTCTGTACTGGTGTCAGCCAACATGGATCCCCGCTTGTAGACAGCCTGTCTCGGCACACTCCATTCAGCTTCTAACACTCGACTGAGCAAATATCGCGCAGCAAGGAGTCGCTCTTCCGTGCAAACAGTGGTATTCAACCCTATAATACATGACAGCGCACTCGAGTCCAACGCCACTTAACTGAGCATGGGGGGTAAGAAGTACGAGTACGCTCTACGTACAAACAAATAGCAGTCATCTATATAAGATGAACTCTCAATTTCAAGCAGAAACCTAGCTAAAGGACGCCAAGCAAATACAAGTCCTCCAAATTTGAAAAAGAATTATTTCCGTATAATTTTGGTGTACAAGATACCGGGAAGAAGTGCATAGTTCAACAGAAATATTACAAAGTTAGATTGGACATGATCATATAAGAATGTCTCTGTAGTGACAGTTAACCCTTTAGCGACCAATTTGTTTTTCTAGTTTCAACGTCTAAGCTCACAAAGACTGTCTGTACACTGATGCAATGAAGCACGCTGAGAGCCAGGCAGCCAAAAGAACGACGCTGTATGTAACATGCCGCCGCGTTCAAACCTAGTAGCAACCTCATATTGCTCACTGTTTAATTATTAGAACAATTCTCCCGAAGACCGTGAAAGACGACCGAATTGTCCTTTTAGTCGCTAAAGGGTTAAATGCAGGCACTTCAATTTTTACCATATAAAGTGCATATCCAATTAAAATCATCAACATATGATAACCTCCATGATAATCTTGTATAAATAAATGTCCGTCCAACGCGTTTAAGTAAAAAGGAATATGTAGAGGGTGTCATGCACAGAAAAGACGTAGCGATACAGAAATTGATATCAACGAAAGTACCCCACATAAACTCAATACTGAAATAGCTAACACATTAATAAACTATTACCTAAGCCCTCCAAAAATCGAGCCAGTAACATTAACTTCAAGTTTTTAAGAATTCTGACACGAAAAAATTAGTCGATACCGACATTACAGCGAATTTCTTCTCTGTTTAATAAATTAATAGTGATAAGTATCACAACAATGGGTGAAGAACTAACACGTTTTCAGATTACCCAGGAATACACCAGGAGTAAACGTTAACGTTTATTCACGAAGTTGTCGCCAAAAATCAAATACTGTAAAGATTGAACACGAAAACACTTCGAGTGAACAAACACAATTGCAAAGGAATAATAACCCCAAAAATAAAATCAGTGACAGCCAAATATTGAGCCACTCGTAAATAGTGTCATGAAATTGACTCAGAACTCGCAAAACGTCCAATAAATGTCGTGCCGACTACATTGAGCATTACTCCACATCCCGTTTAATTTATCTTTTTTTTTCCGGGAGCAAATAAGGAGGCCATCAAAGATACATGAAATGAACAGAGCCTAGATCTAGAGAGACACAAAGCCGCTGGTGCGATGAATTAATCTGGCTAATTGTTAAGGTGAGCCACAATAGAGGCCGGCCTTTGTTTAGAGGCGGCGCAAGGGAGCGAAGAGCAGGGCCATCAGACGACCACCCATCCATCTCTCGTAACTTGGTAATTTGCTGTGGCGAAGTTGGAGGCAGTTGCAATCTTGCCCGTAAGCAGGAGGTAATAAAGCGAGTGATCTGCGGCCAGAACAAGCTCTTCCCAGCACTGATCAATGCACGTATGGAAGAAAAATCACATGCCGACCAATTGGGTACAAGAGCTACACAAAGTTCTAATTTAGACACATGCTACAAATGACACTATCAAAATTTTAGGGCATTAGAAAATCTGTTTTTCTGTTCTATCTTCAGTAAATTCTGATGAATTATGATACTCTTTCATAATTATAATTGAATTAAATACGCACATTATAGCAAGCACAGTTCAAAAATTACAAGAGGCATGACGTGCATGAGAAAGAACCAAGTAAACAGGAGCAGTGAAGGAACAAAAATGTCTTCACACCGAAAAACAACCTAATTAATATTTCTCTTAAACTGTGACCAAGAAGAAACTCGGACGCAGCGTCTTGTTTAGAGACGATTCATTAGACCGCATTAACAACCCAATAGCAAAGAAAGCTGTCAGAGAAGTACAAGAATTACGGCGTCTGACTGCTAGCGGCTACAACTACAGAGACCGGGGACGGGGGAAAGGAAACTCTGCTTATTTACAACTTGCGATCCGAGAACAAATCTCTGGGCTGAGAGGAGCAGGGTGAGGGTAACAGAGCCTCGTGATCTCATTAGTGGGTGCGATCCCCTCAGCTGCCACGGCTCCTCTCCCCTTCTGTCGCAGCGTTCTGGGCGAGACTTCCTGTGTGCTGCATACACGCTACACACAAACACATCGTAGGAACATCTAGCTTCTGTACGAATGAAGGCATATGATTGCGCTGATTTAAATTTGGATAGCGTAATTCAAATGAAGGATAGCGTGTCAGTGAGAAATCTTCTCAGAAAGTCCGTCGCAACACAGAAGAAAATAACCTTTTTCTATATTATAGACTCAGTATCTGCCACGATAAGATAACCCCCGGACTTGCAGTGTGAGTAGAGGAGCACCGCGTTCATAGTAGCAGATACAGCGGATGCCGCAGATATCAGATTCCCGGATGTAGCGCTCACAAAACCTTACAGGACGGGATGTGTCCTGAGGACCATGCAAGTGTTGGTATTGTGTTACTGCAAACAAACTACGAGCTTATAGTTTCTCCATTAGACAGGCTTATGTTAGGACCTTCACTTCAACCTGAGACGATCGTGGCTCAATTCAATTGGACAATGCATAGATATAAATTCATACATTCAACTTCAGTAAAGACAGGAAAAAAGAGGGAAGTTATGTGTTTAAAAATGCTTATGGTTTGACATACGACTCTTTCACTAATCTACGGTTCTCTCTGAAGCGAAACAGTTACGACTTTAAGATAAGAATCTCAATTCTCCACAAAAATAACCTGTTGTGAAGCAAGCTGCGCTGAAACGACGAGTAATACATGAAGTTTTAACAATAAGACACCCTTCAAATCTCTCCTGCATTCAACCTTTCATCATCGGCTAGACACAACATTTTTCGTCCGCTTCATAAATGTGTATTTGAAACAATATTTTTCAACTGAGACTTTCAAACAAAACACCCTAGCGAATTTGAACGAAAGCAATGTGACAACACGAACCCAACAAAATGCACGGCTCGTCCTCTACAGAGAAGATAGAGAGAACCCTAGAACTGCAGTCCGCGCGCAACCCAAGCTCTACATCCTCCTGATGGGAAAAGATGATTACTTCCTGGTTATAACTTGCTCACGAATATTTGTGGGGACATTTTTGGTCACAAAGTCTGGCGGAGAGCACAGCAAAGGGACGCATGCCGCACGCTAGAGCAAAGACATTTTAGGCGTGTAACTCAGGTCACATTATTACTCTCAGTATTATTATTATTTCAGGGGAACACGACGCCAAGCATTCCACAGCTGCCGAACAAGCCATGAGTGCCCCTGCAGTGGGAGGCTAAACAGGAGCGCGTGCATCAAAGACTAGAACAAGGCAAGTCTTGCAGTAAACGCGCATAAACTGCGCAAGCGGTCTTTAACGAGCGCCAGAATATGCTGGGAACTCGATTGCGAGCGGCGACACTGCAACAAGACCACAACAACTGAGACAATCGCATGCCTTGTAAGTCACCGCTGCACAGCCCAAATGAAGTTCATGTCCGAACAAATAAAACTTGTATTACTATTCAATTCTACCTTTACCGAGTACCTGAACACTCGAAACTCATTGTATTTTAATATAACGAGCAAAAGAGCGCAAATGAGCATGCTCAAATACTCTAGGTCATTACCTCAGTACAGGAATGACCACAATAAATATCAAAAAATTTTATTTTCATCCATGAAAACCTGTAAAAATTGAAGCAAAAATCACAAGCACAAGAAGTCATTTAACATTTAAATCTTATCGTAGCAACTAATTTTCGCTAATCGAAGAAAAGAAGCACTTCCATGTGTATGAAATTTTTTTTATCGTTTGTGTAAACCTTACACACCCTCGAAAAGACTAAAGCCCATCTCTGACGCCAGAGCGAGAAACTATTTCAGTAGGCAATTGAAGGAGCAGACGCGTGAGCAGAAGAAACACAGCCCCAAAGTACGTAGCGCTAAAAGCAACGCAATCGTTAAGCGCCACAGGAAGGAACGTGGTGCGCGAGAAACACGAGCGGGAAGAACTTGAGTGCGTCCCAGCGAGCTCCAGTGACCGATCCATCTTGTGTAGCGTAAATGCACCCCGGCCGCCAGTGCCGAGGGTCGGCAAATCGAGTTAAGCTTCCTCGCCGTACAAAATTAACAGCTTCGCAGACAACCACGCCAAAACCTGCCTCCCTACTTTTCTCCTAATGGAACACTGGACCTGCCTTTGATCTCAGACGAGGGACGAAAGAGCAACATCAGGCGCTGGACCGCGGTAGTAAAGCATTATAATCTATTCAGCTCACCATCCCTAGCACTATCATCGCAACTGCCAAACACGTAGCGAAGATCCGACTAGATATTGCTACAACCTGTGCATTAGTTTAGTCTCCTTTCAAATTCTAACTTAATTTATTCTGAGTTAACTTCCCTATTCAGGTCCTACATTCCTTTTTTGGTAATGTCGGCTTCAGCGAACTGTCACTCTAAGTGAGTGTCGTAAGTCAATTATGAAGGAGTGACCAAAATTCAGAAAACGCATAAACTCTTCCATGGTCTAAACCAAGTGGCCGAAAAACAACCTCAAATTATTCATTTTACAATTATTATTATTATTTCACGCTCGGTTGAGATACCTCCACAGCTGTGTGATTGGTGTAGTGTGTTCGGTATTTATATAAACATACATGATACACGTAGGGAAAAAATGCTAGATGGATTTGTCTCACATGTAGGGCATTAGAAAATGTGATTTACCAACATATAAAAATCTTGACAACGGACAAATTACTTAACACTTTTTAAGGAAAAGAATACTGCTGATGTGCCCTGCTAGCTGCCACATTACAGACCACTCTTTATTTTGCACTGCTAATGACAGCTCATCTGGTATTTGTTTTTCTACTAAAACCCCAATATTTAAAAACGCCAATATACAAAATTAGATTTCTTGCAACATTCAAAACATTAAAATACTACGCTGGTTACCAACTTTCATATTACTACAATATTTGATCTCTACAAGCGTAAATCAAAATGATGAAATGTTCAGCAGAATTTAAATAAGTAACATTTGTTGAACGTATGACCTGCACATTTTTTAAGCAAAATGGATCTTCAATCCACACCACATCTTTCCGTTAAAATGTTGTTAAGTTCGCAAACTTGAGCCATGCATTATACATATGAAATAAGTAGACTTTATTTTAAAATTTCACTTAAAAAGTTTCCTAGTTTTAAGTTAAAACTTTACATCGGGCAAGTGAGCAAGGTGGCAACATAGAGCGACCTCAATTCAACTCTATTCAGAAATGAAGTCAAATGACACAAGAAACAAAGACCTTTTATTATCTTCTGATAAACTCATAAACAATATAAAGATACGCTCAAGCCTCGCGGACAGTTTCAATTGAAAAAATTAGAATAGAATTGGAATAGAATACAAAAAGAATGTAATAGAACACAATGGAAAAGAAAAGAAATATAATACAATAGGAAAGGAATAGAAGAGAATATGGTAAGAGAAACGAGCCGAGTGGTCCATTCAAGGGTTACTACCAAAGTCCCATGCCGTCTGAGTTAAAAGAGCCATATTGCGATTGTTATCGGTATCTCGTCACGGAAAACGGCGATGATGAATACAGCAACGGACGTGAGGCCAAAGTTTGAGATGCCACACAATGTAGGACCCTTCAGAGTTGCACTGCCCTTGCACAGCAGGACAGCACTTGTGATGAATGAGAACATACACAAGCACAAGACTAGACGTCAGAACACCGATACATCGTAGATTCAATGAGCCTGCCAATACTAATATCAATTGACCAAAATAATGAGAATAATAAAATGAAACCGGCAGCAAAATTGGAAATTCGTACTAATAATGTAAAATTTGTCTAGTACGGGGCTCAACAAAAAATAAGGTATGACAACGGTATGATAGAAAGGAAACAAGAATTGGAAAAATTCGAAAATTAAGAGTAGAAGGAAATGAAATCACCAACGTAAAAAATTGAAAACACATGTGCAAAAAATGAAACATGTGTAATATACAAGTAATACCTAAACAGCAATATGGAGCTCAGTAAACGAAAAATTTCAAAACTGTATTTACACCAGAAGTACCATGTCATCTAGAGAGTAAGCTCTCGTAAGCTTACTCTTGTGCGACACATTCATTATTCCTAAAAGAAAAAGTTCGATGATTTGAGAGAAAAAAATCGAGCGATAGATTGCGAGAGCAAGAGTCGCTAATGCAGAGCAGAAGAGTGTGAGGGAGTAGAGGGGTTGTATAGGCGAGGAGTGTTTGTTGAGGTCGTAACCAAAGACTGGGAGAACAAGCAAACAAGCGAGCGAGCGAGGCACGGCCAACACAAGCTAACATAGCCCGCCTCCTTCAACATCAAAATTATCTCCACAGAAATTCCATCACCCGTAACACTAACACACGTTTCACCTCTAAACAAAATTATTCCATCAATGTAAAATCTTCCACCAGTCAAATGCCAGAGTTTTTTTTATTAACTTTGAGACAATATTTCCTAAAAACTTAAAATTTCTCACACTTAGTGAATAAGATTTTTAAATTCAAGTACAAACCCACGAGCTATACAAAACATACAGCATACGAGTACAAGGAAATGAACAAGGCAAAAAGAACATGAATGAACCAAGCGCAGCTCAAAAACAACTTTCCCGCTTCAAAGCATGGAGCGGACTCTTGTGTATCACACGTTTGCAGTTCAACAGTTGATCACGCCTGGAAAGAATCTTCAAGTCATAGATCGCCATCAGCGACGCTCAAGTGCGAAACTTTCGCTTCCCTTACAGCAACAAGACACCGAAGAAACGCCATTAACTTCGTGACCGTGCGGACGAGGAAAGTGTCGAGGCAAGCAACCCATGGACTGAAAAATACGCTGAATGATACAACAGAAAATATAACATTTGTTTTATTACGAAGTGTTAGTTCTCGAAACGTCCTTGATGTTCACTTTTGTTTTAAGAATTAGTTTTAGCCCTGTATTTCTCAAATTATTTTATTTTACATTCGCGAGCAATAAGCACCACAATCACGGGTCAAAAAGAGAAGGTGTACAGCAATGCACAAGCGTGTCTCGAATATTCAATGGAGCAACAAATGTTGTTAAATAAATAAAGAAAATTGAGAGAGTAGATCACCAGACATCACTGATAAAATGCACTGAAAAATGCACTGTGCGTCCTTTGAAGCACGAGGGGAGCAGCACGACCAAACATACGAAGGGAGCTTCAAAAATAATGTTCACATCAAAAGATAGTCTTGTTACTTTTAAATGTCATCTAAAACGCAAGTTCAATAAATTCAACCAATGCAGTATACATAGAAGCCCATGAAAAAAACGTACCTCGACGATGCAAGCGAATAAAATATGTCAATTGCGAAGAACGAATGCATTTCGAATGTTTGGCAGAACTGAACTATCTACATCGGACAAGAACAAATTTACCGGTCCAGAAATGGCCGCAAAATACGCCACAAGTATTGAGCAGTAAGTGTGATAGCTTAACACGCAAGCTGTCAGCTCGGAGTCAGGGGCGGTTGCATGCACGCCCAGACGAGCAGGGAACCTCAAAAGGCTTTAGTAGTGAATGGAAAAGGAATGGCGAGGGGCACATGTGAAGAGATGACGGTAGCAGGTGGTGGTTGAGGTGATCCCGGACACAAAGCTTCACAATTGAGGAGCGACGCGGCTATGTGAGGAATTTCTGGCAGCGATATTGCCGCCATTTTCAGAGGCCGGCTGCAATGAACAAGAGAAGCCGAGAAATTAGACGCCCGATAATAAATACTGCACTTGAGGAATTGCAGACACGCGCACCATTGTAATGTTAAAACAGTGACACGCGGAAAATGAAACAAAGCCGATAAAAATGCAAACAATTAGAGATGAAGAAACATAATTTAGTAAGAAAGTAATAATTACGTTTAAGAACGCTTCAAAGCATGCGTCATAGTATTGCCAAACATCAACCCTTTGTCCACTGACAGCAATTCTCCGTACCGACACCAATTTTGTGCACAGCTTTGTCTACCGTTGGTAAACAAAGAGTAATATATGACAGTACGCAGTTGCCAGGTTTTCAGTTTCAGGAGCCGTGAGTGAAGGTAAGGGAACAAGCAAACGACAAGAGGCAGGTATGCTGCGGACGATGACACGCGTGGCGGGACCTGCGCATACAAGAACGTCTCCACTAATTTGTTCCATAGGATCCTGAGCAAATCCAAGGCCCAGCTGCTGTGAGCCGTGCCAGGCCTCCGCTTCATCTCGTCCCTATTGATGGAATGAGAGTCTCTCTTGTACCACATGAATATTTAGATTGGCGAAGCAACGGCCACTGCATCACTGCATAGAGGTGGCCTTAGCGCACCGCTGTAGCAGCGGCAAAGAGGCAGTCACGCCTCGCTCAAATAACGTCTAAATTACAGCAAGGCGTGCGAGGAATAGTACACGGGTGCTCGAAATAATAGCTTGCACCATAAACTGCACAGCGAATAGTCGTCCATTTCCTCCGTACAAACTCTAGAAAGTCGTAAAATAAACCTGTCAAGAATTTCATTTAGTATGCACTTCACACACCATTCCATGAATAAGACTCTTCAATAAGAGACTCTAAACTCGTGTACACGCACGAATTTCAATTGGTAATTATACCTTGGACTGAACATCGTGCAAGTGATGAAAACGATAAAAAAAATCCTAAAAAGTATAAAGAATCGTAAGCGAAATGCGTCTAAAATATTCTTAAAAGGCGTATGCACTGGTCGTAAGACGAACTTTCGCACTTCAGCTACCGTCTCATACAAGACAAAAAATTGCTGCGTGAATAAACACTATAGATTGTTATGTTGGCTCTGAAACAAAAACGATGGCGCACATTAACTTATTCGCACAACCGCATCCCGACACAACGTCGGGAATGGTCTTTGACTTTGCCGTTGGTAACTTGGGATTCCCTTGAAAAACGTACATTTCCTGAAATACGAGTATATTGAGAAGAGACTCTCAGCATACTCTCCTCAAGTGGAGCTCAGCATTCCTATCCTCCTTCGAGAAGCACCAATTTCTCGAAATATGCAGGAAAATAATCGCCTTCAGCACCCATCAATGGGAAAATACTCGAGAAATGCAGTTTTTCTTGCGACAGACGAGTAACTGGCGAGAGGTTTAACGATCACGCGCAGCTTTGGTAGTCAGCGTTTTTATATGCGATGAACGATGCCTAGCATCGTAAAATTGTACGCGGGGAGCGTAACGACTTATTTGAAGCTTCACTTTGCTGTTTGAACAACTTTTCCTACCATTAAATCGCCGTCAAGAGAAAGTATAACCGCCACCATTACTAAAAAAATTCAATAATACAATCAAAGCTCCCAAATTACTCATTTCAAGCTCCTTCGCACATTGGGTTCAAAATTATGAAAAAGAAGATAATGGCAACATTGGAACATCAAACAAGTATTTGTTCCTTTCTTATATTCTCGTTGAAGAATGAACGAGCAGAGGAAATAAACTAATTAACTTTTACGACGTTTAGAGATGTATAAAAATTCGACTTCAATTTCATGTAAATTTAAATAGATGGCACCATAAATGTAATAACTTTCGAAGACATCAGGAGCGTCAATTCGTGTGCAGTCGTTCAACATAAAGAAACACGCACATGGTCAGTCGCAGTTGCTATAAAAATACATATAACTGCAGAGCAAGCACAGAAGCGCCTTCACGTTTGATAGTAGGCACGTAGTGTGCAGTGCAAACAAGCCTCGCGAATACCTTAGGTAGCATAAGGCGCTCAGGAAGTATTCGTTGAGACGGTAGCTCCGTACATCTTTTATGGGCTCTTTGAAGCGGTGGCGCGTAAATGCGGCCGACGGCAAGCCCATAAATTTCGGCCGGACATCAGACGCACACACACGCGCCCACCCTGACGTCAAGGCTCAGACGTACAAGCAGGAGTTCCATCAGGGCTCAGGCGCATATGGAAGAGTTCCATCAGGGCTCAGGCGCATATGGAAGAGTTCCATCAGGGCTCAGAGGCGCGATCGTGAGGAGGCCCATTAGGGTTAAGGCACACAAGGAGTTTCATTACAGCATCCCGGAAGGAGTTCCATTACAGCAAAAACCCAAAGCCAGCTCACTCTTAAACTACACCAACAGTACACTCTACCAACTAGCGTTGCTCGTTCTGTTGAGAGTGTATAGAATATTCCTTGGAGAAGCTTAATTACGAGTACGCACATGAAGTACGGACACAAGCAGCACATCTCCTTATGAGGAGATCATGAATCCCACGCAACTGGCGACGAGGGCCAATTATGTTAGGTAAACTGAATGACAACCTCCTTCAATTCACGCCGCCACGCGAATAATAAGGCATGCAGTCTAGCACAAACATGGGGATTCGAGTTGGTGGCTCAGTTATCACCTCGTAGGTGGTGATTCAATTGCAGCATGTAAATAAGGATGAATTGCAAAGAGACTATCAGTCCGTAAACAATGATAGAATCAGCATTTAAATAAGCTTTAACACCGTAGAAAAAACAGTAAATGAAGAGTCAAAGAAGTAAAGAAGAAAGAAGCGTTTGAACAATACGTCAGTCACTCGCACAAAAGCTCAAGTGAAGGGGATTTATTGCCCACACAGGACACGTAATAATAAAACACGTCCTCCCTGAGTCCGTGTGTAATACACTGTGCTAACTCAACGCTAGACAGCTAGGCTTACATCACAAGATCGCGCATTTCCCTCTGAGTGTCTACTAGGAGACACACATTCACAACAGGAGTAGTACATCCCGAGTGAGGCAAGTCTGCGAATACAACAATCCACACAAGTGCATGCTTCTCCAATCGCACCAGGTCGTACAGTGATATAAACAGAATTTCATTACTGGTCTCAGGTAAGGGAGTTCAAAAACACAACAAAAATGACACACTACACATTAAGACAAAATCCGTGAGCACAATAAATAATACTCCTATTTAATGTTTATATATGTAACCCTGCAGATTAATAATAAAGCATTTCACTTCTTAATTAGTTCGTACAAAAATATATTGTCTACCCGGAAATCCATCAGAGAGCTAAAGAAACGGTATCAAGCCAATACTATTTACAAGTTCTGAGACAGTACGATTTTTATATATTCCTAGGAAATGAACTAGAAAATGAGCTTCGTAACTTTTGCAGGTTTATTTTCATGTTGTTGCAGGGATTGAATTCAAAAGCGTTGCATTAACGCGGCCAACTCACAAGTTAATCACATCCTCATCTCGCTGTACGTCAATGAGGAATGAGAAGCATCTCAATCACTTAATATAGGGGTATAATCCAAGTAGTTGAGACTTCTTCACAAAGCGCCATCTCAGCTACATTCTTTTCATTCTTATTGAATGGACAACAAAAACTCCAGCTAACTCAGTGAATTATCGAAGACGGAGAATAAGGAGCATCGCATTTGATGGGCATGGAGAATGATTGCAAGAACCATTCGCAGGGTCAAATTAAAAGGCGGTCTGAAGTGGTGCGTAAAGCAGCAGTATGTCAGCCCCGGCCTCCCCTTGACAGGTTAATGTGGTCGCCTACGACAATATCGATCCAATAGGCGGCCAATAATAGATTAGACCCTCGCTTGCTGCGCACCGACACGCTCCAGTGCACACCACAGCACTGCTATAACATTTGTTCAAACAATGAGCAATTTATCGCTTATACTTTAAAGGCAGGGGCTAACAATATACTTGGATCGCTCCCATGCGGACAGCAACACCAGAACAAGAACACAAGATCTACTACCATCATAAAAACTGGTACAACAATAAAACGGCCTGGCTGAAAATCAAAAGAATTACAGAAGAGATTCTTTTCAGAGTAAAATTTGCATTCAACAGTGTCTCGAGAGCGAGATAAAGTGGTAAGACAAAGCTTCACCACTTTTAGAAAGATTTTTCACCAGGTAAAATTATAAGACTAGCAGGACCAGTTCACCACAGAACAAACAACACCAATGGCCCGCCCATTGTAACTAGGATGAGAGGATCTACGCAACTTCCATCCCAGCTGAAAACTAAGCAATCAGTTCACTGACTGACGAAGTGACATCAAGAGCTAAGACCCATAGCAAACTCTCATCCGTCATGGCGCATCAGAGCTTCAATGTACACGTGTCCTTCAAAAAACAACCCGCTGTTTCAACCTTAATAACTTGCTAACTAAACATTAGAAAGTAATAGGAAGTATTACGAGTACCTCGGGGCAGTATGGCGCATTAAAAGTATCTAGGATACAAGCTCAGGGTATTAGGGAGTGTAGCGAGTCTCTAGGATAGGGGCTCAGAACAGTAGTGGAAAAGCAGATTCGGTTTTCTATGGGATACCTTGTATAGCATGGTAGCAACCCAAGAATGAACCAAACGGCTCGTTCCTGTTGCCATATTCTATGGCATACATGATACCTCAAGCATTTGTAACAGGGAGTCGAATTTCTGAGGCCCTAGACTAAACCGAAACTCGTAAAAAAACCTAAAGGCATATGCACCTGAATCAACTGTTATTTGCATGAAGGCCAGCCTTATGAGGCCATGATTGCACCAGGGAGATCAAATCGGAGAGCGTAGTCTTCTGAACGATGCTCTCCAGTACTGGGATCGTCGTTGTTCTACCGCCATGTCATTAATTTGAAGGCAGCAATTACAGATTTATAAGCGTGAACAGGGCAATGGACAAGCGATGCCAGCAAGCTGTGTATTTCTAATAAATTTGACGCAGTGGTATGAACGCAGGAGGGAGTTTTGGAAGACACAAATGGTCGTGCGTCGCATGTGCGGAGTTCCTAATATGCGAGCACTGCAAGAGCGGCTCCTTTTGTACGGCTCCTCACATGAATAATGTAAGAGCCTCATAGTCCAGCGGCCGGTATGTACGCGCGCCACAGCTCACTCTACACTACAACAACGACCTCAGCTTACTTACACAAGCACCTCCTTTAATGGCTTAATGTAAGCATTACTGAGCCGGCTCACTTCGAGAGCAACCATAAACACGAGCGTCCAAATTCGGGAATTTAGCTGTAAATGCAACACAACGACTCAAAAGATGCTCATCTTCAAACCAGCCCAAAACCACACGAAAAACTATGAAATAAACTGTTGGATGGAGGTAGTTTTAAGCAACATGCCTGTATAGCAAAGCTTGACACTTTGAAGAAATTCCATCGTCAGTCATGACATGGATCACTGTGTCATGCTGATGAATGATTTCACAAGCGTAGTGATAGCACAGGTTCGAAGGGCTCACATAGCACAAGGCTTCCAAACACACGCAAGAAATGTGTAGAGGTGCTGCATATTAGAAGGCCGACTTACGAGCTAGAAGCAAAAAATAATGTGCCATAACGCTAGAAAAATTACTTGGTAAAGTGAAAGGTTGTTTATGAGCACTACCACTGTATACTCAGGCAGCAGAGTTGAGGCGACAACACTTCATGAAGATCGACTTGATTGTTGCGTGTATTGTGTTGAAGACATTCTTCTTTAGAAGCAAGCTTGTTCGGAGATCTAACTTCTTATCACTGTCTCCAGTCGTCACATCCAAAATTAAACTGTGGTGATTTCAAACAAATTATTTTCTATCGCTATTAACCTAAGTTCCTCCTTGTAAATCTATACCTGCATTTTTCAACGTTTTAAAACAGCAATTTGAGTAAGAACAGCCGGCGCAAATTCAATAGCAGAATGCGTCAGAGAAGAGCAGGACATCTGATGTATGGGACAGAGAGCATAAAAAATGCTAGACATATGAGACTATAAGTGTACAGCAGTTTACTATAAGAGACATCATAAGAAAGAGTCATAAAAACTAAAATTGTTGCGATACGTTCGAAAACATGTCTAACAGGACAAATCAGTATAAATAAAAAACTCAAAATTAATAAAAATGTTGTGATTATTCAACTAGCCTTATGCGAGGACCAATCATCGAGACAAGAGGTGTTCCTGAAGTGTAACGGAGCGTAATGGTACGAGGGTTTACCGCTAATTTTGAGCCAATTTAAGGCAAAAAATAATTGAGCATAGCTCTGAAATATTCTTTCCAAAACTATCCAGAATATCCAACAAAACTGTTTACTAACTGAAAGTAGAAGAATTTACAGTTACAGTTCAACAATACTATTTACTACCTGAAAGTACAAAATTCGAAGTTGAGGAACAGACACGCAGAAGTTATGATCTGGACCCGCTTGTCATGCAGTGTGTGATTGTATCGAGGAGATTTTTGCATCGAATGATCCCCAGAAAATCGTGCAATTCCTCCAACGTTGCCTCCCAACAAAGAAGATTGGTAGCGAGCGCGCCTCACGCCCCAAACACTGCTATTAAAGCTTGCGCGGGGTACCATAAACTTGCTTCAAGCCAGTCTAACTTCAGAGGAGGATTAACGTAAATTTCCGTAGGATATATGCCTTAGTGCACGGAAATCATCGTTAACTTGACAACAAAAATAGACTGAGGAGATGGGCTGCAAGGTCACAGCTACTGGCACGACGAATAGCAGTAACAGACCTTGCTCGAAAACTCAAGACCACGAGGAAATATATCTGACGATTGAAATGAAATAAGGAACTTCAGTAATTAACACTTAAGTTGAACCAAAAGACGGTTACCTCAAGTATTCAATACTCCTATCTTGAGACAAACTTACCGTATGGTGTTTGATGTAAGAAAAACAACCACGGAGAAGCTATCAAACTAAAAATAGTGTCAACTCCAGACTAGCGTTTAAGCAAGCACGACACGCGCGTGTGCGCTCACAACACACATGACTTACAGTGTACATTACACAGCACGACGGCATCATCGTCACTACTCAGAAGCACCAACCGGCAACCAAAACAAAATAACAAAGGCCTTTGCGATATAAAAAAATGCCCGATTAATAGTTAGATAACTACAGAAGGAGCTATTACAACCCTGTCAGCAACGTATGATTATATGATCAACTAATGCTAGCTAGAACAGAATTAAATTGATCAATAGAGCCTGAGCAATCACGCAAGGTATGTTTCATAGTTTTATGGCTACCAAGTCTTTGGGCACGTAAATTTATTTGAAGCTCAATCCCTCAACTACACGAACATAAGTCTGGTCTCAAGAAATACTGCCCGTGTTTCTAATGCAAAGAGTTAGTTGAAAATGACGGGCTTTGGGACTGCATTATTCTTTGATTAGCATGGCAAGACAAACTTCGTAATGGATCACAATGGAAGGTGCAATAAAATCAAGCATAATGTCGTGCTCACTCACAAGGTAATGGCACGGTGTCAGCGTTGCGGGCATGGTTTTGTGCCGCTATAGACCTCACGATCAACTTTGGTAGCCTGACTACAAACACAACTGTACAGCAGACGCCTCTGGCTGTTCGCGTGTGGTGCACTTACTTAAGTTCATGGTTAGCACTGATACACACCACCCTGCCAATCTCACAGTAGGCATATGGGATTAAATATGAGCAATTAGGGACGGCGAGTAAGGTTACATTGGACAGTCGGTTTATTCATGCTGTCTTTGGCGATGCCACCCACATTCTGATCGTACAACACAAAATGTTAATTCATGATTTCATTCTGCAAATACGAACTTGATTCTATTGAAAATCTACACCATAAAGATATGCAGTCTAGTTTCAAATGTGATCAATACAAGAAATGTTTTCCCGTAACATGAAGCACAAAACAACTCAGATGACACATTAACGACTAAAGGCGTATGAATACAGTAGTTTCTTAACTGATTCATAAAAAGTTAGAAATTAATGGAATTAGCGGAGTTCAGCACGTGAGTATAGTAACTAACTTGTCTAGAAGTGTTTCAATCAATAATATATATGAATTACTTGCAAGCAAGATAGTGCTGCAAAATTATACGAATGAGGCAAGATCCTAATAATGAGAAAGTCAAGATGGAGGAAGCCCAGACTGAAACGAATATTATGAAATGTAGCCGCAGTCGCAAATATTTACGAAAGAGAAGACTTCATGAAACTTCACACAATTAGCAACTGTTCGGTGGCTCACCAAACGATCAAGCATGTTGTAAAGTTGGTTGTAATGGTGCTATACAACTGCATAGAAAATGAGCAATGGATACTTGAGTTCAGTAAGCTGTGCCGTCAATATACCACAGCTAAAAGGCCCTTGAGAAAATGATTAACTCGTAGAATTAAATGTTAAGCCCACAGTGATAAGACTAGCTAAGCTAGTTACGCACCACTTCACCGCGCTGGTGAAAGTTGTATTTAAACTGTAACTTGAGGCGCTAGCAAATATCTGACGCATCAAATCGGTCGAAGGGACAAAAGCGCTAACGCAGAAGATCCAATTTGCATAAATTATTTATAGAGATTTACACACACGAGGATTTAGGCAAACACGTATTGAACCGTTCAAGGATAATCTTACTCCCTACCTCTACAAAGGAATCGTTCATGGCTAAAAACAAAGAATCTTTGTCGGTACCAATACTTTATTATGAATCGCCAACAGAACACGAATAATACAATATAATTTAAAAGCTGAATCATGATTGATTCACTAAATTCTACCTCCCCGGACAGGCGAAAATTACTCATTGTCACAGACCTACCGAGAAAAGTGCCTAGAAAGAGAGCTAAAATATTATGTGCTTGTGACCCAAGTGTGTAGTTGCGAGTGTGGTGCTGCTGAGAAAAGTTCTAGGATATCGTGAGCTTGTGACGCGAGGAGCAGAAGCAGGCGAGGGCAGAAAGACCTGGACAATAACAGGGCAGTTGTGTGTACGACGAGACCACATCACTGGCAGAGATGAGACCCGGACTTCCCAAGACACCAGGAGGCAGGGAGCGAGACCGTCGCAGCTGGCATGAGAAGGCCGCAATGAAAGCCGCTCCCAACAAAGCCAGGGGTCGTTCAGGCCGCTCAAATACTGCCCTCAAGAAGTGCTTTTATCTCTCCTTCTTTTCCATTACTTGCTCTCATGTGACCCTTGCGCTGCGCTCCTGTCCGTTGTAACGGAAGCCAGCGTTTGAGACCCTCCAAATTAGAGCACAACGATAATACCCACACTCAGGTAACGACCACAATCACACAACAGGAGCTGCTTCACTCAGCTCCTAAGACCTCCAATTACCGGTCTCAAAGGGAACCCAATCCTACTCCCGCAGTTTCACACAACAGCCTTGCCGGAAACAGAAAAACTACAAAGCAATTCAGGGCGAGCAGGTCAATTAAAAACTCAAGTGATGGGCTCCTACAGTCCATTATGCGCGCGCTGTGCACACCAACAATCACTTATCCCTTCATCACACCGATTAGCGTGATAGAACTAGAATACAATTCACTATTCTAGTTTAGTACAAATTACAAAAATATTACAAATAAGCAATATGCAAAAGCTTCAAAGAAGTTAAATAGGAAAGCGCTGAAACGTGAAGACACTCTTGAACAAGACCTACACCCGTACATAAACTACAAAAGGAAAATTAAAAAAATGATTATTTTAGCTCAACGAAGCAGCGGAACACAAAAAACAGAGTTGCACCACAAGAAAAAAAACAGCTGTCAAGATGAGAGTCTGCGGCATCCGTCAGACTATGACGAGGTGATCATCACGCAGGATATTACTCGAGCAAAACTGTCTCGCGAGCTGTTAACGAAATTACCAGGCAGGTTCAGCGGAACAGGACGTCGTGTTGAGACCTTGATATAAGCTTTCAGCTTGACAGGCTCGATCATCGTAATTGATCGTTGAAAGCACATCAAGCCATTGCTTTCATAACACAGCGTGCTCTAACAGACATCTGCTCAAGTTTTGTCTCGTGTGTAGGAATTTCAAGCGGGCGACACAAAACTGAAGCTCTGTGCTATTGATCTTTACGGAGTTATGAAGAATGTGAATTTCTTTATCTACTTAGACTGCAAAAGTGGCTGATAAAAATTCAGATATTAAATTCTTCTCACGCAATACGTAGCTATTGCAAAACCATCAGTGAACTGCACGGCGATGGTTGCAAGAACACAGTCCCGACAGATCATCCTCTCGAAACCTCGATTACGCGTTATACCAGGACTTGGCGTTATATTATACTGCATTTCAGATTCTTTACCTGGACAAAACTGCTCGTAGAAATGAGACGATTTTCAAATGAATTTTACGCTCTGCAAAAAATTCTCATTGGTAATTACGTTAAAATATGAAGTACTATACATTTTATTCAAATTTGTGCGTGTACGAGTAGTAAAGTAGAAATAATAAGCAAAAATAATTACCAATAATAAAATAAATAGCAATACTAATTATACAGAATGATAAAATTTGGAATAACAATAATAAATATAATGACGAGAATACAGATTGCAAAGACACAGTACAGCATGAATATCTGCAGTGAGCATAGTCGTGCAGACGCAGAATACAGCATGAAAAGACAGAACTGCTGACGCAGCTTTAGTGACGTGAGCTTGCAGGAAGCCTGTAAGGTTATACAAATCTCAACCGAAGACTCAAATCCAGATGTAGAACTATAAAATAACCCGTCTTTACCAATGTCATCAAGTAAATTCAGTAGCTTCTCGATTAAGTTTAAGAAAATGGTCAAGTTTTCACGAAAAACGAGGAAATGTCCTTGCTCATTGCTTGACTGCAGCGCTCAAGGCAAGTTATGCTCGAGCACAAACGACTTCTTCTCAGAAAAACGAGTTTTCGATACTGATGCGAGAATAACGCTTCGAGGTTTACCACACAAAATATGATCAGGGAAAATGTCTTCAATGTTCAAAGAATTTAAACGGAGACTTAAAATTTCAAGCCCCACAGAGAAAAACTATGTATACCAACGTCAACAAATTTGACTGGTACAAAAAATACTTTAGATACCACGACAACCAAGTTATTTTGTGAAGAATAATACTTTTCGCGTGCGAAGCCGAACTTTTATGCCACGAATGTGCATCAAAAAAACGCAACGAATGTAAGAAAATGCTCCAAGTTCACAATAGTCGATCCATGTTCAATATAGATTTATATCATGATGTAAATTTAGTGCTTGACTCAAAAACTACAAATTGTATGTAATCATATAATTTGACGAAAGCTCATATGATCTCAAATTTTTAACAAACAAAACAAAATTATAAATCATTACGCCATTGTTTGAGTGTTAAAAACCTTTCAAACACAAAATACCCCACACTATAGAGAATGTTTGAACACAATCGAAGACAACAGAACAGAGTACGTTTATGATGTTGTTTGTTAAAGAAGCATGAGAGTAATGCTATCAGTGATTCCATATGACACAAAAATCAAAGAGGGACATAGTCTGTACAAGCAAAAGGAGTCTGTCACAAAGCTAACTCGTTAATTCGTCAATGTATTACTCGATTATTCATATACTTGAATTTCTCAAAAAATTTTGCAACAAACAATTTTTTTAATGACTAATGTTATTACCATATGCCCATACCATAAAATTACTCACGTAGTTACACCGCAAACGATAAGCAAAGTTGAAAAGCCTCGTGTTTTCATCGAGTCCTTATATTCCACTTATAAGGAATATACACATCGTCACTAAAGTAAATACTAATTACATAAGATAGCAGTTCGAGGAGGCACAAAAACATCACACAAGTTTCATTGTGACTGAAGCCGAAACGAAGGGATAGAGGAGGAACATAGTAGGAATAACCATCAACTAAGATAGCCTTTCAAGAAGATAAAAAACCTTTCACAGTACCTGAATTCTTTACACACATGGAACAAGGGGATGGAAGCAGTAAATAACAGAGAAGTAGCAGCAGCCGCCAGAATTCGAGTAGTAGGCGCAGCGTTAAACCAGCCTCACATAAGCTGACAAGATCAATGATTCCGAGGACCTCTCGGCGATGCTATTTGCCAGCTTCCACAAGTTTGCCTCCCAAACTCTGCCCGACTCGGCCATTTTAACGCTAACTGCTAAGAGAGACCAGACCAAAAGTTGCCAAAACATTCACTCGACTCCTCGCTCGCAAGTGGAAGAGAGGGAGAGACAAGTTGTGTTGCCTTCCCTCTTCCTCAGCAGCCCTAAAAACGAGTCGACGTACAAGACACGCACAAGAGCCTCATCACAAACTTTCTACTCAAGTGCTAACAATTTGATCACACGCAGCGAGTGGGCCAAGAAAATCTCCGTCACAAGGCAAAACTCTAGGCGAGAAACTTCAAGGGATACTTACGGAGTGACTTTGTTGAACGACATGCTGCTATACAGGTGTTCATTATTTACCTCAGATACGGCGATGAAACAGTCCTTTTCACGGAAAAACTAACCTACAATCATTATCACCGGTGATGCAAGAATTCAACAAGAAATTAATAATCATAACTCAGTACTCATATTAACACGACTCAACCATTAAGCAGAAATGGTACTTGGTCCACACCCAAATCTATCATGATCCCTTTGCAGCCAGTTCATCATAAAAAAATGAGCACGTATTTGAATAAAAGCAATATACGACAGCCCAGAAAACCACGAGAATAAAAAGGATCCGATAGAAGGACAGATGAGTTCTCCGTAAGCTGATCACCAGGCTATCAAGCAAATGCGGTCGCCAACTGTGCTCTACGAGGCAAGTCGTCACGCCACAAAACAAACACGAGCAGCGGCAGGCAAATTCGAAACCTTGTGCAAATCAAAGAGAAAGCTTTCTGCCCATAAGGAACGGTACGTGAGATCAATGTCGTAAGGCCTGGACGGCACTGGCATCCGCCACGCAAATATCACAACGGCGAAGCCTCCAACACCTAAAAAATCCATTTTCTACAGTATCGAAATCTCACAGCTGAGCTTGATTCTTTTGGCCCCGTCGGTTAAGCGATACTCTACGCCATTCATACGTAAATAATTATGTTCTAGGAGCTTTTGCAGCTTACTAATTGATAAACTAACACTAATAGCGGCATTTTGTAATTTGTATGGCGATTACTCACAACTTGTTTTTGGTATCTTCGCTCTCGTGGCACGCAACGCCTCATTAGAGCCCATTGCAAGTCACAGCTGCAGCGGGAGAATGCAGAATACGTCGCTTGAGAAAACAAAAACGTGCAAACATTAACTTACATCGAGAATAAGAAATGCCAGAAGAAGAAAAGCAACATGCCAGCACACAAAGTGAGGAAAAAAATCCCTGAAACATTTGCGACATCAACCTGAAAGAATTTAGGTAGAACAAAAGAGCGAAATTAAGCTAAGACTCAATATATATTTCGCTACATACAATAAAATACATTCTCTGAGTATAAAGATTAAGTTCTTCTGGTAAATTCTATCATTATGTAGTGCTTAAGAACCATATCCGCTGTGGTAGTAATTTAAGAGCGTCAAGAAGCATTTCACTGGCATGATATATTGGAAAATGAAGTTGACATAAAATATTGAAGACACTGGAACAGCAGACAAGTTGCAAGAGACGTCGGCCTCAGCCATGAGAAAGAAGAAGACGCAAACGAGGAAAATTGACGAGGTCATCAACCATGAGTTTAGCTCCTCCCGCTCCTCCTCTCTCTGGAGTATAGATCAGGACTCTCACATGAGCTCAGCTCCCAACATCCGCTGATAAAATATTGTACACTTTCTTTCGCATGCGAAGCCGACAACACAAAAGGAAGTGCACGGATAAAACAATATAAAAAGCGAAAATATATCGCCCTCAAAGAGTGAATACGAAAATGGCAAATACAATTAAAACAAATTGATAGAGAGTAACAAAAAATCTGATATCGAATAAACTTAACACAACAAGTCTTGGTCTCGGAGCTAACGCATGGACGAACTGAGAGTAAACAACTCGAGGCGTGTTCACATCAGCTGTCAAGTCCCTAGTAAATATCGGCAAGAGGAAAGAAGTAAATTGTTCTAGCGCTAGACTTAAATCTGCTTAAACACCGCACGGCTGCCAATAAGAAGATGCATCACGCTGAGCTTTAAGGACATTCAATCGGCAGCTCACACACAAGACACTGCCAATTAGGCTGCCAATAAATCGAAGCAGCTGTCAAGCAGCTTCATAAATCATAAACAAGAGAACAAACGTTCGAGGGCGCTAGAAGCGCTTGATGGTCGTCAGGAGTGACAGGCTCTATTGCAGATGAGTTTCACGGATGCCATAAAGCGATGGGAAGTGGTCATCTTATTTGTCTTGGAGCCGTGAAGTATGTGTCGAGGAAGAGCTTTATTGTCCATATTTATGAGTACTTTGTCTCAATCAGGTGTCGCGGGCAGGCCTTGTTACACTCGATGTAAATTTCCATCTTTCATGAACAGCTTGGGAGTTCAGGTAGTCAAAGGCAGATCACACAACTCGAGACAAGATTTAGAGGTGCGCCTCGCTTCTTCATGTTTGTGGAGCACGTCAAAACAGATCGTGTTGCGCTGTGTCAGTGCCTTAGCCAGGCCGTTTGAAGTTGGTCCTTCTTGCCATTATGCTGTTAGATCACTTTACGCTCCCTAACATCATTATTCCGGTCGCCTGGCTCCTACTGAGACGCTCCTTTGCTTGTCACTCAACATTTTGTCTCAGGAGACGGCGGCAGCGCTAACAAGCTCCTCCGTTTTTGTAGCGACGTTCTTGTCAGTTCTGGAGCGACTCGTCCTAAAAGCGGATAACTTTGCTCGCCGCCCAGTAAACAGCATAAACAATACCAACGCAAAAACACAGATGCAACAGTGAAGGCGAGGAATTCTCTAAAAAGCTCCACTACTGCTGCCGTGTATTGGAAAAAACTACATTCAATGTAGCTCAAGCGATTTAACTGTAGAAAATAATTCACCGTTGGAGAGATTACTCGGAAGACACTAAAGAATTCGTTAAGCAAATATTAAGATGTCTAAAAAGACGACTATTTCTAACGGATATGTAGCTTAATTATTTCTACTATATAGTTTTCTCTTCAGGTAGTTCGCATTAAATTTTTCAACTATATTTTTGCCAGGACCCTGTTAAATTAACTGGGTTGTATATTACTCACGAAATATTTAAATAATCCTAGGTAGGCTTTTCCTGTATTTGCGATCGTGGTCTTCATGAAACGAGGAAATATAAGCGTCTACATTTTTAAACCTTATTAAGTGTTGAAGGCAACCAACAGCGATAACACTTATACAAGTGTTCATCATTCATTGATCGAATATTGGGAAAAAATTGAAGAAGCAGGCAACATGCGCTACGAATAAAATGACTAAAATATTTACTCTAGCTAGAATTAAGTAAGATTCTATTTAGGGCCGACCCCGACACTCTAGTTCATGCAATATTGATACTTTTAGCCATGGCTCAGCTTAATAGATGCACCGAAATTTGAACGTTTTTCATCCTTCAAATTTTGGTAGCCATCAAATAAGCCGCTGATACAATACGAACATAAAAGCAATAGTAAAGAAGTGCCAAAAGCTGCAACCACAAGAACACGAAGAGACAGTAACACGTAAGCTGATGCTCACTGCAGTAGCAGTATTCCTGCAGCAGCAAGAGGAGAAGCAGCGAGATTTGCGAGGGAGATGAGGAGCAAATAGCGTGTAAGTAGTTCAATGAGTGAGACAGAGCTTGTCTTGTCTAGTCAAGGACTGATGGTGCCATGCAGGAGGGTGGGCAGCATACAGACGCCCCTTACACGCTCGAGAGGTGTACATACGAGAGTATGCATGCGCTCATCAGCTTATCAGATGCTCGTACGCACGACCGCACCATCATTCGTGAGACGAACGCAGCAATTCCTCGGCCGCCACTCTATGATTTACGAGACAATCGAGCGAGTGGAGGCTATAGAATCAACAGAGCGCTACAGCTCATCTAACGAGCGCCTGTCTCGACTAATTGATACGCTAACACCAATAGCGGCTACGCAAACAGCTTAAACTAAGATCAAGCAGTGACCAATGAAAGTCGTCCGATTTACAGACGACTTAAGAACAAAAAAGGACATGCGCCATGGCATCTTTGTCATTTGAAATGTAAGAGCTACGAAGAGAAGGCAGAATGTCAACACAACGTCGAGCGGTTTTGCAGGAAAAAAGTACAGCGACAATATACGAACGGAACACGCGGTTTTGAGTTTTAGACATGGCAACTGAAACTGTTGTAATAAATTAACTTGAAATCTTAATTAGCTGGTTAAGAACAATAAATGCTTGAACAGCTAATTTAAGACCAGTAACGGGACAAATACAAGAATTTCTGAGCGTAATTTATGGTCCAGTAACAAACACGCACAATAGTTAAAGGAAATGAAATACCTTCTTCTTTCCTACTAAAATTCCAAGAAAATCAAGGATCATTTAATAACTACAGTTTAGTCAATTCAAGAAGACTAACATATGAGAACTAGAGAAAAAAGACACGGAGTTTCTCGTAGGCTCGCCGGAAAGCATTTAATGAAAAGACAAGCTAAGTTTGTGAGGCACGATATTGAGCAGGCGAGCATCAAGTTCAATAAAGCAAGCGATATTAGCGCATTACTGCCAACAAGCCACCGCAAAAAGAAGCAATGTCGAGCAACGCGAGCGTGAACTTTTTGAGATGCCTCACTAAACGAGAGCCGGGCAGCCAAAAGAAGAGTAGGCGCGTCTCGGTGCCAGGCTAAATGTAAACAGCAGTATCATCAAGTGGACGGAGCGAGGTCTATTTCAGAGCGGCAGGCAAGAAGTAAGTAGCTGTTGCTGATGTGTAAACACAGGCAGCGTCCGCCAAGACTATCATTACGCGAGCACAAAGTCTGCAATGGCAGACAGTCTCAGCTGCCACCGCTGACCAGCGGTAGACGTGAGGCTGTCTTACACATTCGGCGCCACTTATTACTTAACATTTGAGCTAAAGTCAACCCTCGTACGAGTCTTACGCATTGATGCAGCTCAACATTTAAGCTTCAGCCAACGCTCGTAAGTCTCCAGCATTTTCTCCTACTTATTACCACTGAACATTGGAGCTGTAGTCTACACTTGTACGAGTCTCAAGATAGAAACCTCCGAGCATAATATCGATAGGACCTAACAACCGCCCATTGTCCGTCTCAAGTATAGTACAGATTACGTTGAAAATTACAGCCAAGATTGAAAGAGAACATTCGGTAACTATAAACCGCTGATGTGGCCGCATGATAGGACGGAAAATTGAATTAAATTCTCAGAAGCCTAAATTGACGTTGTGAAACTAAAGAGCAAATGATACCCCGCACAACACCAATATGACTATTAAGATGAAACTCGTTTTGTACAGAAAGTGTTGGCTGACTCCGAGACTAAAATCATGAAATATTTTCTCATCGTAAAGTAGGAATAATCGAGTAATTATCGGTCACCACCCAAGAACTCGTGAGATCTTCCACACGCAAACCTGAAGAATATCGACAGTCTGAATTAAGGGTCACACATTGTCTTGCTTCGCTGCTATCACGCACTGCACAGCTGTGTCGAGTTCCATGACGCAGCTCCTATGTCAAGAACAAGTTCACAATACAAGTCACTCTGTTTAAGTAAAAATAATTAAGTTTAAAATAAGGGTAAAAGCGACAAGTATTTACTATATTGCTACAATACAAAAATTCTTACACAATATTGAAAAAGATTTAATAACCCTGTTTAATGTAATGAACATTTCTTAGTATAAAATTTCTCAATGAAACCGTTTGCAAATGTAAGGAGCAATTTCTCGAGCCAGAAAACGAAAATCACTCTTCAAAAAACCTAAGCCATCCGAGTCACAGCCAATTCATTCACGCCAGCTCAAATCTTATTACACGGCTTTACTTCTTCAATTCAAATATAAACTAAAAGAAACCACAGCTACAAATCTCATAAAATGACAAAAAATCATATTTGATTACAAAACGATATATATAAAGGATACCGGACTCCGGAGACTCTTTCACAATATGCTTAGCTATGTAAACCTCTAATAATGATGATCTCGGAACAAGCTCACCTGGAAATCAATGCCAAGATAAGACTCGTTCTTAAAATGCAAGATCACTAAGACGAACTTCTTCAGAATAGGCTTACAAAAGTGATAGCGAGGTCTGACGTCGCTGTGACCGAGGAACACGGCTCAGAGGTGACGCTGATTTAGCTCATTGTGAAGAATCCCTCATCACAAAGCTGTGCATAATTTGAACTCGGGTCTCTGACTCCGAAGTTGAGTTGGGACCGCACACGACGACCGCCGCCTCGGGTGCTTACGAACGAGAGAAACACGCAACGTCGCTGCTCAACCGCTCGCCATTCCAGAACTTCAATTCGGTAAATTCCAGATGACAGCAGATAGTCGATTCAGAAACGAAGTATTAATAAGACAGGGCATAAAAACGATCACACAGTGCGTCGAGAGTTGGAGCAACAACGATCATATCAGAGCTGTAAAGTTGAAAGTTCAATCTTTCAAATGTGACTTCTAAATTTTTAGGACGTCCAACACTCACCCTGACTTGAGCAGCAATTTTCGCATGACACCAACTTCACAATTCTGGATCAGCTATTGGAGTCGTACAGAACATTCACGGTGCGCGCCTAGCATTACGGCAACCAGCGATGTCCAAACACTTCAGCACTGCTAGGTTTTCCGGAGAAAAGAAATGGCTACACAGACGGTAAAAAAACAGAAAGAGCAGTTAAGGAGAGGCCGTGATAATAGCAACCTGGGGACAAGACAAACGAGACTCGGAAGGCGATCATTAGCTGGCGGGACCATCGCACCAGCGACAGCAGCCTGTGACACGCAACTACAAATCCCTACCTATTATATTCTCTTCAAAACAAAACGTACTGTTAATAAACTTCTTCAAGGCTTGAAAATGTCCCTACTATTGGTAGTAAATACATATTTATGAATCAGCTATTTGTTTAATTAAAATAAGTCATACAAAAATAACTATATCATCACTATGAATTTGTAATGGTTGAGTTTCCTTGAAACGCAATTGAACAATTTAGCGAAAATCTATTCACATTTTAATTACACTATTATTAACTTTACAGCTATGTTCCTCAAGCATCATATCGTCCAGGAAAGTAACAGGGCCACAATTAAATACCAATATTGACTTGATGGCGAATTCACTGGGAATGAGAATCAAAAGCGATTCCAACTAGAACCAGACAAAACGATAGCAACAAATACAGTACAGTTTCACCAACAGAACACACAATAAACAATACTTAAACAAAGAGAAAGCGATGCTGACGGGGCAATCACAGACTTAAATTAATGAACAACAAAGCTGGCACCGTAATGTAGACAAAGCCTCAGGTATATGAACTGTAGAGCAGGATATGAGATGAGATTTTGCGGTTGCCAGCCACGCCAAATGCCCGGTTGCTCGATGTGACCTGCTGTCACAGACACCGAGTCAGAACACTTGCTTTATTGTACCTTTTCTCAGGAATGTAATCCTCTTGCCATGCGTAGCAAGTGTTCTACAGTAAGAATAATCGAATGAGTACAATGTGATTAAAGGAAAAAATTGTGTGTTTTGCGTAAAAATGGTGTTTTAAGGTAAAAAAAAAGTTGCGTTGTACGGAGAAATAGTATTTCAAGGTAAAATAGTTCTCATAATTCATTCCCAGTCCTTCATGAGATTTACTCATAACATAACTATTTCTGCATTATAAGCTAAATGCTAATAATGCAATCAGTAAAGATCATCGTGATACACGAAAGCACTCATATAAGTGAAATAAGGAAGCTCCCCACAGCAATAAGAACATGGTGATACACATTTTTAAGTTAACAGCTGAAACTGCCATCAATATCTCGCTAAATGAAGTAATGAGGCATCCTTCTGCGGGAACTAATGTTCAAAGAAATCCAACACGACCAGCCCCTCGAGTCACTAATTATTATTGAGAGTGGTTGATAAATGCGTAGAGACTTCAAACAAGAGGAAAACAATGTACATTACTAGAGACACCGATGAGGGGAGCAGCTGTCATTGTCACACGTTCATGCATGCACTGGAGTAAAGCCACTGCAATAAAGTAATATAATTACCTAAACTCATACCTACACCCTTTTCTTTCTTTAGGTACTGTTTGACTCAGAAACTTGGCATGGTTACTCTTTTGGTACTGCTTGACACTGAAATTTGGCCTATTTGCTCTTTTGGTAGTTTCATTTAAAAATTTGGCATGATTACTCTTTCAGTAGTTTGATTGTAATTTGGCATTGTTGTTAGCAAGATCACACGAACACACGTTGTTTAAGCTAGCTATGAGCAAACATGTGTTGGATAAAACGTGTGCTTCACGGTAATATCTACATACAAGAGTGCATCCAACAAGAACACCTCTACCACACAATGCACTCGGATAACCCAACACACATCTGCTCTATCTCTGCGCTGGATTTAAGTATTTAACTCACACCAACGGTAAAGCTTCTGCTCCAGCCCTATACTATAACTACTACTAGCCCCTACTTTACTAAAGTCCATACTATTACTAGCCTCTACTATTTCATACTGCTAGTAAAGTAGTCATCAACTGTCTCGTATCCCACCATAGAAGCTCACACCTCGCTACCTGCAAGCAGAAAAGAACTAATAAAAACGGCACTTGACGTAAGCAGTAAGCTATACACACCAATGAAACGAATTAATTAGCAGCAGTAAGTCGAGGACCTCAGTAGAGCAGGACATTTCTTAGGCGAGCATCTTCATGTTCTTGAGCTTGGCCTCGTAAACTCAACCGCCTGACAGCCTAGAAAATGTAACGCTCATTTGTTAGCGGAAAATGGTGCAGTAGTGCGCTGATAGATACAATAAATTTATGACGCCTACGCAAAACCATCACGCCACCTATCATGTTATTAGCTTATCGTAGATAAATTTCATTGCGAACTTATAATTTAGCTCACTGAAATTCGCACAGATAGTCATTTTGCACGGCCGGTAAAACTGCACGAGTGTTTTTACAAGCACATTTCCACAAAGAAGATGAATGAACTGATGTAAGTAATTGGAAAGAGGCTCTTGAAAAGCGGCACCAACAAGAAAATTATAATTCAAACGAGATTGTATCGCGCCGAAACGGAGCAATTATGGCGCGATATTAGGGCCGGTTATGCGACCGCTGCTTGCCAGTCCAAAAATGATTAGCAGGAGCCGAGCCACACAATCCGGCGATGGACCATCAAATGAGAGGGCTGAGGAGGCTCCTAAATGGCCCTCTCAATGAGAGCGCCTTATTGAGCTTCACTATAAAGAGAGAGGCATCGATCAGTCGGTAGCATGAATACGAGAATCGGCCCAACTCCGGCATCCAAGCGACTTTACGAGCGGACCATTCCAGACTTTATGGCAAGCCTCATGCTTCCTTACCGCTCCTTACTTTGTGATAAACAAACGCTACCGGTTTATTATAGTCTCTCGCTCTACACTGATTACTATACTTCACAGCAACCACCTCGCAAGATATATCGCGCAATAAAAACCAACGACTTTGGGATACATTTGTTCAAACTCATCAAAAGGGAAGACAAATGCGCTAGGCCGACATGACAAACTTGGCTAGAAATTATTGTTTATAAAAAATGCTAGGTCGTTTATACGATAAAACGTAATAGGTAAACAAAAAAGAAATCAAAAGGGTACAAAAAACGTCAATGGCCTGGTTTAAAATGCCGTGAACAAAGGACGGCTGTTTCTTTATTACTTAAACGAGCAAAAAATATCCGCATACAAGAAGCGAGAGACGTTGGTGTATGCTAGGCAAACAAGAGGCACAGCAAAAACAACTGGCGTTCCGGTGCAGCACAAAACATACGCTCTGAATAACACTGCTGTTAAAAAATTCAATACCGGTTTCCCTAATCGAAGGTGGTAAAAGCGGCATTTCTGGGATATTCAATCTGCCACTAACTGCAAACCACTTAGGTGGGGGGCGAAATCACGGCATATATTCTAAAATGTAACCCACCGAGTAGTTTATCGCAGAATAACGAAAAGAATTCGACGAAACAAAGACAAAGCTAAAGCTCAACGAAAACGTTCAAAGCACTAATATGAATGCATTGTCCCAATAAGCGTCCAAAATAACAGGATATTTGCAAAGATAACTCAATCTGAAGACATCCAAAAGGAACACAGGCTTGGAGCTCAATTGATCACAAAAGTTTGGATGTCCATCTGCACAAAGAAGCTGCATCGTAACTCTCCGTTTACAAACGAGCGTCATTTCAAAGACGAGTTAATAAATTACTGTGGACGTGGACACAAGCTGAGAGCAATTAAGAAGCTGAATAAATAGCATGAGGCTTGACGCAAGACATCCGTCATAGCGAAGACAGGCAGCAGGTGGGCTCATGAGTGAGTGAGAACAGCAAACTCGAACAGGCCTCCAACACACACAACACACAACTTGAGGCCTGAGCTACGCCAGAACTTGGCGTGTCTCAGTCAAGGACATGGGAAGTAGTCTCGAGGTGGAACTCGAGAGCTCGAGTCGATTGTTAGACACTGAGCTCAACTCGAAGGCGGGAGTTTCCGGCAATAAATTGCGCTGCTATCTGACACGGGCACTGCAAAGGTGACATCTTCCGTAGCAGCTCTGTAATTAGTAGCCATCAGTGATTCCATTAGCGAACGCGCCATAAACCAGCAGATGAGACGACAGCCCGACGTAGGTAAGCGGGCTGTTTACATTTATTTTTTAAACTTTGTGTGTTTACAAGATACACCACCACTACTATTCCTGTTCCTAACTGTGCATAGATACGAGTGATAGAAACGTCAGCACTTCAATTGAGACGAAGCGCAGCATGTGCAAATGCATCAATTCGACATTTTTACCTTTGAATGTAACAAACAAAAAATACCTCATCAAATTATATGAATGTTAGGGCGGAAAACAATTTTTGCATAAAAACCAATAAAAACAACGAATCAAGTGAACACTAGTCTCGACAAAAGTCAAAAACAAGGTCAACATTTTTTTGCCACCCCTACAGCATATCAATTAGAGCTTAATCCGCTGGCAGCCATTGGAACAGACACCAAAAGTTCGGGGTTCTTTTGAAGGGCTCGGCATTTTTCACCGATTAGTCTAGGGGCTACAGAGAAAAGCCAGCATAAATGGGGAAGGAGGAATTACGGCCAGGAGGCGAGTCTGTGGAGCGAGGGAACGTGTCTAAGGAACATTTCTTTCGTGTAATTCATACTCAAGTTCCTAGATTGGCCTAGTAAGCTGTAGCCTCGCAACGTTCCATGACTTGCTGTGTGATGAGTTACATCGCTGCAGAGTTATCTACATAAAGTAATTAAATGATCTCACAGCGCATAAACAAATTCTATCAAAACTTACTCACTGTGCACAGTAAGACCTTGAACTAGTAGGTCTTACCTAGTCTAAATATTAGAAATTGAATGACAACTTATAAAACTTCTTTAAAGATCCATACCTTGCCAAAAATGTTACACGTTCCGCTGCACAACCAACACTCAAAAAGATGAAATCTGCACTCACATCAATGTCATTATTAAGCAAGAAAACAAAAATGCGTCAAGTACTATAGAACCTCATCTGCCAGACCCAAAAAGTTGGCATTGTGGCTTTGAGATCTGATACAACTGTTCAGTTTCCAAGACGTTACCTATATTTAGATCTATCCCTAATCAAAAACAGGAAGAATACTGTTCGGTGCAAACTAATTGAAACAGCACCCGAGTAGAGGTAAAGAATGCGTGCAAACAATTTTGTTTCTCTACACTCCGTTTATATAAGGAACATACTGAGCTCACTCCTCAATAATGATATATACAAACGTCCGCGTCATTTTACGTTAATTCATCCTGCCTATCACGTTCTCAGTTAATGAATTTGACAACACTGCAATATACTGAGACTACTCCGCATGCATGGTTTTATGGAATCTTGAACGATTAAATTTAGTAAGTAGAGCGTACTAAAATTGAACGATAATTGTCCTGCAAGAATGTTAATCTCACAAATGACTTAAACGCCCACTATAACACCATGAAAACATCATTTCATCAATTTTGTGGAGGTTGTTCAATCTAACTTAGAAGATTATCAAGAAAAAAATTATATGCACTTACTGCAATGAACTTGACATCAGCTGGAAAGATATTATTGTCAAGAATTTTATCGCGAGCACATGTCCCCAAAATTTGTTAGCTTTAACGTTTATTCTGCTAACAATGAGCAGGAGTGCGAGGGAATGTCATGGTTCTCACGCCATGAATCTTCAGCCCAGCGACTGACGGAATGTGAGAGCGAGAGAGCACTAAAGCTCAGAGGCTCATTGAATTGCTTCTTAGCGACCTCGAAGAAAAGTTTTGATATTCCTATATTCTTTATTGTCATGAAAAAACTGGATTTAAAAAAATTCCCACGAAGAACAATGTTGATTATTTTTGTGCTGTAGTGAAGTGACAATTAAAGGTAAGGTAATGAGAGAACATTCACTCCAAATTCTCACATTAAAAAAGTCAATGAAAATATTACAGTAAGCAGCTCACAAACTTTCCACAAACATGGGAGCTTACAAGACGCATAACAATAAATTAATCAAACAAAATTTGAAACTCCATCCAATTTTCAGTAAGTTCCATGGTGTTCCTCCAAATTTATCAAACTTTAAACGATGTGATTTTCCATTGAGAGAAAAAATTATTTGATACCAAAATAATGAAATAAAAAGCGCTGCCAAAAAGTAAAGATTCCAATAGTAAATGGAAAATAGAAACCTTGGAAAACCGTATACTACCATGGCATCCGATACTCTCAAATCTAAGTAGTTGCTTATATTGAACCTAAATACTAATGAATTTCAACGAGAGGGACACGTGACTGTAAAAACTTGAGACGTATTGGTGCATGTGACCTCTGCAGATGTGCTCGTCACTGTGACCCCTGCAGATGGGCTTCACACTTTGAAAGCACAGCTGTAGGCTACAGAGACAAAGTGAAAGCAAGTAGGAGATTCGCCACGATTCACAGCATGCATTACCAGAATGTTTTAAATTTTCATTCCCAATACGTCCATCTTTAAATATTCTATCCCGTTAAGAAGACTGTAGCTTCAAATTGAAATGTAGAACAAGCCAAATCTTTAACTTACGCTGATGTAGATGATTAAGCTATGATGGTTTTCATGCTAGCAAGGTATGCGAGCTTCATGCTTGCGTTGATACAACTCAGTCATGAGCGTCACATTACCACAACGACCCTGGCAGGTAACGAGCTCTTGGTCGCTACAAAACCGATAACTGCTTCGCAAATCTAGCCTACCTCTCTCCTTGGAATCCCAACTCAAATCTGTAGTAGACATTCACTCAAAAATGAAACGCGCACCACACACTCGCACCCACATGAGTCTAACCAACATGTTCAAATATATCTAGTAAATTTAGCAATAAACGTATGCTCATTTATAAGAGCTGCTTGCTTAACTGTAGGTCAGAACATATGCCAGCGATTGAAAACCAGAAATTTAACATTGTCGAACATGTTGAAACATGCGACTCTCCAGTGGATTCTTCCCCCGTTGACAATCATTTACTCGCCTTTCCAATAGAACACGCAAGTTTGCACATACTCGGTCAAAATTGAACGCGGAAATGGGCAGCGTTTCCCCGTTATTTGAGTAAGAAAGCTTGGGACCACGACAGCTCAAGGCAAATTGTAAGTGGTGATGACAGGGAAAAATGTGGCAGGCGCACAGCCTGGCAGTCGTGACGACAGTCACACGCAATTAAAGGCGCGGCCCAGCCAGGGAGGATAAAAGCACGGGTCCCCTCCTCTCTCTAGTAATAAAAATGTGCTTATAGAGAGCCGAGCCCGCCTAGAACGCATCGTCCGATTAGGAATATTGTTCATCATGCGCTGGAGGGTTTCCAGCCGCTCAAAATATAATGAAACAGAAGTCGCAGCAATGACACGCTTAACAGGATGCCAAGAACAATTTATTTCATGATGGATTAAGTTTGAGACAGTCAACCCAGCGTGGGTTCCCTAACTGGGGTGCATAAATCGCCATGGTGTACGTGAGTATGTCGCAAAGGGGTTGTGAGACAGTACTGAAAGTAAGACCTAGAGTTGTAGTGGAAGAAATTATCAAGCTCTATTATGCTTATTATAGTATAATCTGAGCTCAGACCGTGTCTCGAAAAGTTAAGAAGGACACCATTGACCTCTGGGTTCACGGGGGGAGATTAAGTTTGGAAACCCCTGATCTACAGTTTGTTGAAGCTGTGTGAACTTCTACAGGGCAGACTAGCTCACTGCAACACAGCACGCAGTCTTAATGCTTTGTTTCATAGAGCGCTGCACTAACCACTGCACCGCAGGACACGACTCACTACCATAAGTCTGCCAAATAGCAAGGCTTGGTCCCTACAATACGGACGCCAGATGGAACCTGGAAGGAAGACCACCAGTTGCAGAGCGTCAGTGCGAGCAGCACGGTACACGGAGCTAACCCTCCGCCAATCGATACCGTCATAAAGAGAGATTTTTTAGAGCAATAAAGCACAGGGCAGCTGTTGCATTATTCCACAGCGCTATTCCATTAAGGGATGAGCACTACACACACGCAGCCCATCCCAGTGATCCAGGCGTTACTCTACAACTGCTCTGATGAAAATGTGATACGCGAAAACGCAAGGAATTAATGGGCCAAATTGCTAAAAAATAAAATGGGAACTGATAGCACATAAGAAACATTTACCATCACCTAACTTGGTTTTCACATACCGAAATAATTCAATAATATAAACTCTTCTATCTCACACAATACATATTCTAATAGCACACTACCACTCTGGAGTCACAACGCTAATTCACTGAAAGTTTCATTGTGTAAACGCAGGAAGTGCGTTAACAATATGAACGATGCCTCATCCAGTTCATTCGTACAATACTGCTCATGGTGTTTCTTTCATGGGAAACGAGAAAAAATATCGTTACCAACTACACCAAGGACAACAGCAGCCAGTGTTGAATAACACAAGCCAATGGTAAATCATAATGGTTAACTCAGCAGAGCTGGCACTGAGCACACAGGGCAGAACTAGCAGCATGAGGGCGAGAAGTGCTCTTATGGAACGGCAAGTCCGAACAGCGCTCGTCACTCCCTAGAAGGCTTCACTCTCACCAGATGCGCTGCAACGCACAGCCAAACATCCACCTAAAGAGCAAGTAACTTTGCTGAGCTTGATGCTCGGTGATCACAGTGAGCTAACTCTGGTCAACTAAATGCAGTGAATTGCCTGCAAATATTGTGACACGAATACAAACGTTGAGCTGCGGGCCGAGTAGTGTCACCGTCAGGACTGCAGGTGTTGCTCGACTAGTGTATTAGTGAACCAAGCGTTAAATGATGTATCAGTTGCTCCGACTATTTGATCTACATCAGCGAGTTCATTCCAATAACGTGACCTACTTTCCTCCGTAATGGAATTCCAGATGATTTTGGCTTACATTTCGTATTAATAATGCAAGAACATTTCGTGCACGTTCACCATTGAAATGCGACGGTGTATTGGTGCATGGAGCTGGACGAGACAACACGCGAGACAGTGATGTGTCATCCTGTCATCCTAGCCCACCACACTCAGTCAAGTCACGGCCCCGCAACCTACCCTCACTGGCTACACTCCAGTACCGGCTAAAAACGACAAAAAAAGATTTTATCAAATCGTGTGTTGAAGTTATTAATGGACATGAAAAAGCATCTCATGGTGTAGTGAAGTGTTAAGATTTTAATTGCACGTTACAACACAAATCAATCTTGTAGCACCACAAAAAACTCACATATCCTACAGGTGAGTTGATTTAAATGACAGGAGTCGATGTGTTGAATACACATAGATGTGAAAAATACAAAATTGAATCAAGGAAAAGGATGCAACCAACGCTTTCAGTTGTGAAGAGACGTACTTGCTAAGCGCACCACGAATTTCAGTGAGCTTGACAAATTATTTCAATTACAAAGCAGAGGCAAATAATGAGCTAGGTTTAACTGGCAGACCTGGAGAGCAGCACGCAATCCTGGCGAAGCAAAGGAGGAATTCCGTCACGAGCACGGCTGCCAAGGATGCACGGCCTTTGACCTTGCCAGTAATGATTAGCCTTCAAACTGAGATTAAGTTGACTGTTATCATCCCACGCTAAAGGTAGCGACACCTCTCGATGTGACGATCAACAACAGAACTGTAGAACACCTCACAATGTGACCAACAGGACTGTAGAACACCTCACAATGTGACCAACAGGACTGTAGAACACCTCACAATGTGACCAACAGGACTGTAGAATACCTCACAATGTGACCAACAGGACTGTAGCACACCTCACAATGTGACCAAAAACAAGAAAACTGCACAGAAGTAAACAAGAAAGAGGCAGACACGCAGCGCATCTTCATGGCTGACACGGAGCCAGCCATCTGTCAAAGAAATCGTTTAATGAAGCATAAAATAAGGCGACACCGGCAATTAGGCTGCGCAGGCCAGGGTTAAGTCGTCATGCAAGGGGGCAATTAAGCTCACACAATTTATGAGCGTTAAACACTGAACGCTAGCAGGCGAGTTCGGACATCCAAGCTCACCTAACACTTCGCGACTAGCAAATTGAGGTATTCCTTTGCTACGTTTTCATTGAACCTCCGAGTGAAGAGTGAATTAATACAAAGTAATATATCGCAGATGCGAGAACATTTTATACTTCCCTACTGAAGTGAAGAAATTGTATGTTATATTACTGGAGAGGACACTCGAGGCGTCAGTTATTGCGAATTCTTCATCCCGTGGAGAAGCAATAATGAAGAACTCTGTGTGCACGTGAAACTACTGGGTGCAGCAAAATCATCTGAGGCCTTTGTAAGTTCAATGAAAGTAAAATAAAGTAATAAATGAAAAATGTGTTACTTTTTAAATGTACACTACATAATTGTAATGATATTTTGTTGCATTTATTAAGTTTCATTAAAGCTACATAATATTTATGTCAGGTCCACACCCTGAGTAATCCAAGTTTTCAACAGTGGCCTACAATTTCGAGAAATATTCATGTATTGTGATTAAAGAAAAACTTTGTATATATAAAATAATATTTTTAAAACACAACGATGAAAATAAATTTTCATTTCTGATATACATTAAAACACAGGACGTGATATGAACGAAACATCGACAAACAAATACGAGAATATTTTTCATTTGATTTTTCTAACAAGATACCTGTAAAAAGAACGCATAAACAAAGCTGGCATCGAGAACAATAGATCCATATTAAATATTGGCTGGCATTCTTCTTGTGCATTTATGGGGACATGGATGCATGCGAGATTCTAGTCGAGCACTACGAAAACTCGAATTCTCAGCCCCCAGACCTACGAGTGTGGACTTATGTTGAGACCTTCGAAGAGGTTATCTCAGGGCATCAGCGACCCACTGCCAAACGAAGCATCACCGCATAAATCGACCGAGCAAACAGAGCATGAAAGTAAAACAGGGAAGCTACGGCATCAGCGAAATTATGCAGTCAGTTGAAGAATATTATCTGCTCCGAGTTGCAAAGAGTTGTTAGCAGCGACAAACTAACTTTCGCAATGAGACAGCCTGTATATCTGAGAAGGTGAGGCGTTACCACTGTGTAGGTTAGTGTAGAGCACGCAAGGTACTCGGACAAGCGGGTCAAGAACGAGGTAGGTAGAGCTCCACGCCCTCATTCAGCAACATGTACAGCATTACGGACCAGACCACCTAAAGTCATGGGTCGCACTCGATGAAAGTGGTCTCGTTGTTACCAATCTCGAGCACAATGCCTTCCTTTCTCTTCGTGCAAACTGTAAATGCCAGCCTCCCACAACACAAACCAGCCATAATATCAAGCATTCAAGTCTCAAACTCACCTTTGGATTAAGGACGCGTAGCAGGTTAATTTTAAAAACACGCTCACGACTCATTAAAAACTTGCACATGGAGACTAAAACAAAAGACATTCATTTGCAGAAGTGCCATTAGAATAGCAAATTGAGCATTACTTAATCATTAATAATGACATACAATACGAGAATGACCATCAACAAAGTATACAAACCAGAAGCAAGCGGTAAATTAAGTAAAAATTGTCAATATTTGTCGTGGATGGAGACACGCAAAATCTCAATTTTGTCAATTAACAGTCAATGGAACGCCACACTCACTACAACTACAAATATTCCAACACAATCATGTGGTGGGTAAAAAGAGTGTGTGTTCATTAATATTTAAAAGGTTCAAATGAAGAGCAACCTTCATACAATAACTACCTAAATTTCACTACACACACGTCAGCATGCAAAGCGTTCGAACAGTCGCATTCAACACATCAAACTTCGCTTAAGACCGCGTACTTAAGAGTTATTTTTGTAGAGTAGGATGTAGTAACGATTCTTCTTTAAAACGCATTGTATAAGAGAACTGCTATCAATTGGGGCATGCTTTTCTCATACCAAACATACATGTCTGGAACGCGTATACATTTAATGATTTTAGTTGTCAACCAAAAATAGATCATTTTACAATTCAACACACGCCTATCGTGCACCGAAACTGATTATCGTTCAATTTAAGTGTAACAACTGCCACGACTTAAGAAAAGGAATTTTATAACAAACTTTTGTAACCCTGAATAGACAGTTCGGGGTTTCAAACACAAGTATAACTGAAGAAACAGTCACAGATTATACAAAGAACAACGCCTTAACGAGTAAAACAAAGCAGGCATTGCAAGACGTCCAGTGAATGTGAGTGAGAGAAAGAACACTAGTCCAAATCAAACACGCAGGTGTAGATAATTGTATTGCCGCAGTCTGCCCGCCAGGTGAGAGCCCATTACCACAGCTCTTTAAAATGTTCTTCATGACCACTTGTGCTCAACTGCAGCGACATTCACACCGCAACATCAGATGTTTAACCGTCTCATTTCAAATACGTTCTGTTACTGTTAAATTTCTCTAGAATTTATGATTCTTGAGCCATTTTCTTAAACAGAAAAATACATTTCTAGGTACACAAAAATAAGAATATTGCAAGAGCCAACTCTAGCTGCTGAACGGTCTTACGGGAACAGGAAATATGCATGTTCAGTTCTCCAGAGCAAATAAAAAAGGAACCAATGGTTTTCACCTACTTCTGTTTCATATCAATAATTCTTTTAATATGCATGACTGAGAATACCTAACCTAATCAAGCACACAGAAAAATCATACTTAATAATGATAGGAGGGTCATTACAAGAACTCTACACATCTAGTCTTTACGTAACGGTTACAAGTAAACATTTGTAACTCAATACCACACTCAAGTCTTAAAGGAGATTGCGTTTCTAGCAATCACATGTTAGATAAACCGCACATTTTCAGAGGAGCACCACAAGTGAAAAGCGACGTCTCGTAAAAGAAGACACAAATAAGGGGCTGACGATAACTACTAATCATACGACACAATCCAGGCGAGCGCCTAAGTCGCAGCTTCTACAAGCACATGTGCACAGCTAATCAGACACAGCACTCAGCACTGAGTGTACGAGTGGCAGGCAGATGCTGACGTGCTCGATTACAAATGCTTCACACAACGGTCAGCCCGTGTCATCCATAGTAATTGCAAGATTAAGCTGTCATCGTAAACTACGCTATTCTTACGCGGCTGAAAATGCTGGATATTTTGTATTCCTCGAGGTGACCGCGTGAGGAGAGATGGTCTGAGTGGTCGACCAGCACTAGAGTGAGAGGCTTGAATTCTCTCTTGCTGCATTCACGAGCTGCTCATCAGAACCAGGTACAAGAAACGAGGCTTACAGTTCTTATAGTGATAAGACCACCATACGAACGAACGAGAAAACCTCATTTTGTAGTAAAATGCTCTCATACTATGGCCACTCTCCCCGGAAAAAATATTGAATATAACATTTATTATCATGAACTGTTGCAAAACAACATTTTTGAATGATCAAACTAATGTACGCAGACAATTTCATCTATTGTAAGTTGCAAGATATCAAAGAAACACAGTGAAACTGATCGTGTGTTACTTACAAGACTCCCCTTTCGCTAGTAACATAAAAAATTCGCTTACTTACGAAATTTCACTTTTCTACGTGATTGAATTAAACAGCACAATTAAATTATTAAAGGATTCGTAATTAAAATTTGATCTGATTTTTCGAAAAAAATTATACCCGACGTACGATAACATATTTCTGCAGGACATTCTAAAATTAAAGCAGCTACTACTTTCTGTATCTTGATGCAGCTTGGCAAAAATGAAAGTACCTACATGTTGCTGTTTGAAGCACATGGAACAACTGAAACAGCTAACAACCTAATGCAACTATTTAGAGCACCAGGAACAACTGAGCCAATTACTATTTTCTGTTCCTTGTCGCACCTGGAACAACTTACGCAATTACTACTTTCTGCTGCTTGCTGCACCAGGAACTGAGGCAATTACTACTTTCTGCTGCTTGCTGCACCAGGAACTGAGGCAATTACTACTTTCTGCTGCTTGCTGCACCAGGAACTGAGGCAATTACTACTTTCTGCTGCTTGCTGCACCAGGAACTGAAACAATTACTACTTTCTGCTGCTCGCTGCACCTGGAACAACTGAAATAACTACTACTTCCTGCTTCTTGGTGCACTTGGAACAACTGAGGTAGCTAAATACACAATGCAATCAAGAGTCCAGCAAAGCACAACACGACGAGCACCAACAGCGCAGGTGTGTAGTTATCTACAACACGCAACAGTTTCAGCACACCTGTCACCTAACCTCGAGACAACTAGCGTGTGAAAAGGCGCATCTTTGAGCACACACTTGCCACGTGATGAACGCATCAATTACAAAGTACAGCAGCACACATCCGAGCATTAATTCCTGAGTCCAGCAGTTCATCTCAAACGCAGAACACAAACACGTGCAAATATACGACACGTAAACTAAATTCTTGCCGTTTTGCCAGAAAAAGAATAATACAGCATGAGCAGCAGATTGCACGTTGTGTTCCACTTTTGGCCATCCATGTCATTCTTTAAATAAGTTTGCAGTTAAGGGCAACTACACATACTCGACATGACTGGCCCCACACGTCAAGAAATAACTTCAGATTTCTTTCAAGTTTGTCGAACTTAATGAGCACCGTCCATTCTATGACTTCAAACTAGCAGGCGAAAGAATTCCTCCTAATTTGTTGTTCATCTTACAAAAATATCACCGGTGGCCTGTATCACAATTGATAGTGTGATATTAACAGGCTTGAATGTGTTTTTTGATTGGATTTAAGGTACACTTAATTGCTTTACAGCAATGCACGAGTGACGCAATAAGCTGTCACTAGAGCAACACTACGCAATATGCAGTTATACATCACTAAAACTTCATTCCCTCAGTACAAGCTTTTAATTGTTGCGTAACACGCCACTGTGCAGTCCCGAAACTCAGACTGTGTTCTAATATGGTACAACTGCAGCAGTATTGCAGTAAAGCCTCGTATAATAAAATACAGCCTCATATAACAATATCTCCAACAAAACCTTTGTAATGACCACAAAAGCGTCAAGTTGGTGACCTTGCAATAACATCGCGTGGAACTTATCAAAGTGATCAGTGTCAATAATTTGGATTACAGGTTTCCACAACGCAGCTTCACTGCAGTGATAATAAACTATCCCTGCAGGTAGGATGCGACTATAAATAAGAACTTCTTTTAGCTTCACTGACGTACTTCCTTGATACACAACGACGCTGTGACGTTAGAAACATACCAAATTTGTGGCAAACTTCATGCGACAGCTGCAGCATCCCTTGTGAGCACCTGCCCCAAATGCAAGACTCGGCAGCAAGAAGACCCCTCGCCTCGGCAGCGACGGCTTCAGAAAAGCTGCACAGCTTCAGGCTATCGCGCCTTAAGTGCTCCACAGATAGGAACAGCGGCGCTAATGGAATCTCCAACGATGGACTGCCTCCTCAGACCATCCCGCAGATAAAAACACCAACTCTCGTTCGGCAAATGACAAAAATCGGCCAAAAGAATGACCAACAACTCTATCCGCGCCATCTCACGACCCGAGGTTCCAGTTCAACCAGCATCGCTCTAAAAAAATTGTTGCCTTTAATCCCAAAATGAAATATGTTCAATGCAAACATTAAACTAATTCTGTAATCATGAGAAAAAATAGATGAAACCATGACCGCAATAAGCGTACGAGCTCGACAAGCCTCTGTTTTTTTAAGAATAAGTTAAATTCATTTTTTATACGCTAAAAACTATAAATAACTTGTGTACAAATAAGGCATTCCCTAGTACAACTAACTGCACACCATCATTACACGTCACTACGGACACAATTTATTATCATGCTCCCATTTAAAATTCACATGGTCATGAATATAAAAGAGTAAAAATGTGTAAACTCTAAAACTTAACAGCTACTTTTCTTATTTTTAATATTGATCTGACTGTAATCATGGGGTTCACTGAGGGATACTTGCATGCAGGTGCCATGAAAACTCAGAGAAAGTAATACTGGAAATTCTAATAAATACAATTAAAAGAATGAATGCTTAACAGACTTCATTACGGAAACTAACACTTTCAAATTGAGTTATGATGTGCGACTGTGAGATACTTGGCTTTCAAATAGCACATAACACCACACTACAGAGCATGGTAGCACATAAAAACAAATGGCACCACATAACAGCACACAAGTCAAACAAGACAACTTTCATGTCCCATGCAAGAGTAAATAAAGCAGAAGAGGTGATCATTGAAGTATACTATTACAGACACTGTTTAAGTTTCCTTATTTTCATTGACATCATGAAGTCAATCTCACAGAATAGGCAATAGTATCAAAATTAAAACCGTTCAACAATTTGGCGGTAGATCTTAGTTCTTCTTGAACTATAAGAAATTCTCAAGAAAAAAAGCATCGTGCAATCCCATAAAATGATGGCCCAGGAGCAACACAGAACTCGTAGACAAGAAATGGTTACACATGGCTGATCTTCTTGAGCATGTGCTCCTGAAAAATTTACGAGTGGTCGGAAGATCAATAACGCAAAGCAGCTTTCATGTTACAATAATAGACAAGCTGAAACAAACTATGGTCGTTCTAGGTCAGTTGCATAAAAAAGAATCCGTTCTTTTACCCAACTCATGCTGGCGCAAAAAAGTGCAACATTTTTTCACAGCACCACGTCTAGGAAGATAAGATTTTTTTTAGAGACTATGAAGATTGAAGAGCATACAACAGAGCTACGATGAGGTTGAAATGTTTGAACATATGAGCTAAACTGAAGTCTGAGTAAATTCAAGACTAGAATAACAACACAATTACGCTCACAAAACCATAGAGATATACTTCTGTCACGTACATGTGCGAATTCTCATTTAATGCTTTGAAGAAGCACGGTTAAAAGTGAAGGAAACAGTCAAGGAATTAAGAAATAGAGAATAAACGTCAATCACAAACCTGAACCACGACTAGGAAGCGATGTCAGCGAATCAAGAGAATTGACGAGTCTCTTCAGGTCCGATAAATAAAGCACATGCAGCACAACAAAGTAGTGGAGCGACCAATGCATTATTGGTAAACTTGTTCCCGACACAACACGACCAGGCGATGTCAGCGGAAACAATTCCCTATGCTAGTCTTAAACTGAACCAAGGGCGGGAACAAATAATGCAGTCACAAGATATTTAGACCAGAATGTTCAATAACAATAAAAATGATTTATTAGATGAAGAAAATAAGAAATGATGATTCATCTCTATGCTAGGAATTAAGCGTATTAAAATGATAAATACAGCCACATAACCACATCAAACGTGAGCTAGTGATAATGACACCAGGGATGTATCAGTTCTAACATTTCGATTTATGAAGATACCATTAGCATGCACAATTTATGGCGCCAATGCGATTTCATCCATTTTAGATACACTGGCTAATAACGTTATCCTATTGAGGACCGTCCCCCTAAAGTGGTACCATGGAAAAAGGCAGTTACTCGGTCACATCGGAAAAGAGACCGAAATTGCGGCAGGAAGACGCCTCAGCTGATGCCGATCTCCAGAGCTCGGCTGGTTGACTGGACCATAAATTGCGGCAACCGTCATCATCAGAGATGCTGGCAGTCGCTGCGCCGCTCGTCGCTGTCATTCACCCTAACAAAAACATTAACTCGTGCGATGTACGGCGAGCGCCATTCCTAACACGAACACCGATAAAAACCTGGGCTCACCTAATGATGTCTTAATGGGCCGGCTGGGGCTGAAGCATAAGTCAGATAACGAGCCAATTAAAATCAATAGATTGCGGTGACGAGTGCCACGGAATCAATTAGCTCGGCTCGTACGGTGTGTCAGAGCCGTCAGATCAGAATTGGACAGCACAACGGCTACCACGTCTCACAACATCACAATTAGGATTCCTGACGGCCTCATGCGACAGAGCAGACAGTCCCAGATGAAGCAGATAAACAAACAGCACCATATCATCCAGCCAAGAACTGCAGGATACAACTCCAACCCAAACTGAATGTGGAAGCACAGAAAACGAGGAGAATGACAGCATCAAAGGTTCAAATTTATCTGAGAAAGCAAGGAGACTCTTTCCACTCGTTAGCTCCCTTCGTCACAGATGAGGCCAGAGACGAGCATGAGCTCATGCTCCCTCGATACTCGTATCTTTTACAAGGATAGGCCTGGCAACTGCAGCAGGCTCTAGTGAGCCATGCTATCGCTTCTTACAACAAGTCTTACGGGTACCAAAAGTTAGCCGCGTCATTTCTCATCCATCTTGTTCTGGCGCACACCATCACAATCCTTTCCGACATATCTCTATTCCTGAGCGCCCCTGCAACTTCAATAACAAATCTTGGACTGAAGTTTACGTGCTACGCCTCCCATTCCAAAGTCAGCTAGCCAATAACAAATGCTCACTTGAATACAGAGTAGAGGACAGACTGTAACCGGTAAAATAGGATTACATTGATACCAATTTTTTACTCAATACAGATGATCTTGAGGTGGATGACACGAAGAAGTTATTCAGAGACCGAAGTTAGCGCGGTCTTCTAACGCTGACCAGATTATAACGAACTAACCACTTGATAAAGAAACTCTCTCCTCACTAGAGAAAAATACATGAGAACGCCATATCATACTGATACTCTGAAATTGCTAAAAAAAGAATTAAAATTAAGAAGCATACTAGGTGATAACAGTACAACGTATTGGACTCTCACAAATACTTTGAATTTGAAACCGGCAAAAATGATTGTGAATTATTAGTGGACATACGATCTCAACTTAGACAAAAAAACAGAACTCTGACGAAAATTAGAAAATAAATAGAAGGGAAATGATGAACTTCCTCCGATGGGTGAGTAAACAATGATCCTCCCTCTGCGTTCGTGACAAGTAATCGCTGCACCGCGTTTAATTGGCAGTACAACACTAGTTAAGACTATAATTGAACAACAGAGCTCACATGCAGCTCATGTGCACAATGCTGTAATGGCACGAATGTTGACACAAGTACTGGAGCAGTGTAGGTGCGAACTCTAAGTCACAAAAAACAAGCAAGGCATTTTTGCAAGTTGGCGGCGACATCTGACGGAGAAGAGCGCATCTTGTGCCAATATTTGAGAACGATAAACAAAACGCGGAGACGGTGGGTGGTGGTGACGGACTAGGTGAAGAGAGTATTAGGTGATGTTACACCTGCGTCCCTCACAGCACCCCGGAACACAGCAGGCAGGCAGGCATTGCTTCAATGCCACACATGAGCCCTGAATACGACACAGAAACCTATGAATAGAGCGGACTATCATGGACCTGCAGTGAAACAGCACGTCCAACTCTGAATGGGCACACCTGTTGCCTCGTGCTCAACCAACACGTTTTGACAGCTCACTTTACTTTAGTGTCAACACATGTGAAACTTACATAAACAACGCTAAATTGCAAGCGAGGCACATGATGTGACATGTCCCAACCTACAGCTCTGACGGCTCGTAAAAACCAAGTAAGTCATTACCATTAATTGCGTTAATGGTAACAACATATTTAACAACGACAAAAATTTTATTCTTGAAAATGTTACGTATTATAAGAGGAATAACTTGCTATGATTGAAAGCTAAATATTGCAAATGAGTGTCAGCAAATAATTTTGCATTTAGAAGAGGATTAAAATACAGTTACAACCTACAGTCATGCTAAAAAATGAAGCATGAAGAAAAAATTGAATCAAGCCTAACTAAGCCGCTCAGTACCTCAGAATGTGCCACCAGAAATAGAGGTAAGGATTTTGTAGATGAGCGTTAAGTCCCTTACGTGTTCTGACGAAGCACACTACTCACATCCGTGCCAGGAAGGTCATGTCTCAACAAATTCAAGTTATGCAAATCGCAAAATCAATGAGACAAATTTGCTTACAAACCTGCACGACATACTACCAAGATAAATCAGCAGGAAGCATTCGATGCGATACGCAGAGTAACCAAAAAAAATCAAAGATAACAATGATCATAGAGATCGACAAAAAAAGATTACAATCAGACACACTAACAATGAACTGGATAAAGTATTGTGTACTCGCAGCTGAAAGTTTCATTCACTTATCGTGTACGTGACATGAACGAGTAAAGATCATGTAAGTTTTTGGCACAAGCCTCCCCGCCAAGCTCACAATAAAGATAATTAGGCAATTCATCGGATGTCTTGGCGATTGTGTTGAATAAAATATGTCGAGAAGCACAGTAATTTGACATCGTCCTCGAAATGATTTCCTAATATGTAACAGCAGGGCTTCTCATTTCTAGTAAAACAAATTTAATTTACAAAGGAATAAGACGGACATGGACTATGGTCAAGCATGGCTTTACACGAAAATGTTCACGTATGAGAATATTTTAACTCGTTCAATGTACATACTGTTGTCCAATACTCCATAATTAATGTATTTCAAAATAATTGTAAAACAATTCACAGCAGTAGCAAGAGTCTTACCAGAGGACCACTTTTTAGAGGTCTCGTTACACGGACACTGCCAACACATCGCAACATCTCATCTCCTTTGTTGCAAAATTCAGGGTGCAGCAGCTGCACATGTACATCTGCAGCAGCTGCGCATGTACATCTGCAGCAGCTACGTACGTACATCTGCAGCAGCTGCACATGTACATCTGCAGCAGCTACGCATGTACATCTGCAGCAGCTGCACATGTACATCTGCAGCAGCTGCACATGTACATCTGCAGCAGCCGCCTGAAGCAAGGCACGGCAGACCAAAGAAACACAGGGGCAACAAGGCGAGTCAGGAAGAGGGTGGTGGGAGCGAGGAGGCAGGCACTGGCAGGATCACCTCCATTAGACTAATTGCATGAGATTTTTTGTGGCGTCCCACAGCAACATTTGCTCTTCCTTTGCAGGACTGCTTCGGCAATCTTGACACGCAGCAGCTCACGCAACATGGCGCTGCATCTCAGCGTTAGTCAGCTCGCGCTAACCCATTAATGCTGACTAGCACGGCAACTTGCGACATCAAAAACGTTAAATAATGTCAATACAATATTAAAAGAGGCATAGTAGGATGTTTTAAGTTGTTCAGAACTGGTTCAGTATTCATCTCGATGCTACATTCCATTTCTAAAGATAACCTCGTCAATACTGAGATAATATAACTTTTTTATGTCAAGTTTACCAGTCGGCATTAATGAGCTAAGAAGAGCTGGGTTATGAAGCAGCTTTGAACAGCGGAATACGATGCTTTCATCTGTACTCAGAGCATCGATAAATACCTAAACACAAAACTAGGCATAACACAGCACAACACAAGAACATAAAAACATGCCAGTGTTTTACGCGCATGTACTTCCAAACAGAACACGAGTATTGGTCATGCTATGAAGCCCTTTAACAGCAAGAAGGAAGCATCCGCTGATTCAAGACTTCTGTCAGCTAGAAGAGTGCATGCGTTACATTTTCCATAGCGTTCATTCAACGTGCTATGTTTGGTGGAAAGTTGTCCAGTTGTCAGGAATGAGTAGTGGTTCCAATTCTCAGACCGCTAATTTTACTCCTGAGCAAAGTTTGGAATTTCAGAAACTTTCGTAAGTTGAGCAGGTCACCAAAGAGACTGAGTTCACAGCCGCGTGATGATGAGGCTCAAACTAATCACTTCTGCTTCCATTTCAAATTTCGAAGAAAATCTCTATCCAGATCATATTAAGGTAAGTGAGATTATTCATATATTTCTAATGGAAAATTTTCCTCATCCGAGATCTCAGAGCAAAAGAACACACTTAAAAATTATCATAAATTCAAGGTTAACGTTAAAGATAAATTCAAATGCTTGATTTTTATTTTTTGCAATGAAACTATTTGATATTATCAGTGACCTTGTTAGTGAAGTCTAACTTGTAATGCTACTAGACACTGATTTTTTTCCTAAGTTTCACGGCTTGAAATAAACGAAGCCTTCGTTATATGTCGGATGAAACTATGCGAGTTCTATGAAGGTCTGGAGATTATGAAGGAAACTAGGCATTTCCATTGCGTTACGTGCTTTATGATTATCTGCATATCTCGTATTGTAGACTGCCAAGACAACAGAAAAAAGTACGCAATATCAAATGTAATGGAACTACAATACTTTATTATTATTATTATTATTATTATTATTATTATTATTATAACTCAACTATCCTGATTCCCGTCAAGCATCAGTGTTTTGACGTAATCCAGTTTAGAAACATTCCAGCACACATTACAATTACAGTCAGAGGATTGGCTTCATCAGCACCATGAGCACCCGAGATCAGGCGGTAGACATCGCGACGACAGGGGTGATCATTAAACAGTAGTGGGGTTTAAGGAGCTGCTCAGGGTAACAGCAATAAGAGCTCGAGTGAACTGTTATTAGGCGAGCAATAAAGAAGATTGATGGTCATTAGAACAGCCCTGAGCATGTGAAATTCAGCGAGCGCACCGTGATAGATCTATTAGGGCGGAGGGTGAACGCACGCAACCCGTCAAGACATGATGCTGTACACAATGATGGAGAACCCAATGATCGCTGCCCCCAAGCCAACTTAACCCTATGAGGACCAAGTTATTTTTTGACTGAACAAAGTATTTCGTATATCATCGCTCATCTTAATACGTGCTTTATCCAACTTTTACACCAAACATTTAAAATATAAAACTGCTCCGGAAGTACTTCAAAAACAAGTGGTCCATGTAGGGTTGAGTATCCACCACTGAGTGTACGCGATACAACGCACACTTCTATTCTTACGTACAGAATATTTAAAATTCCGTAAGTTCATTGGAGTTTAAGGGCCTGCCTGACTGGAGGATAGGGTAGCATAAAAAGTCTGTAAAGATACCCTGCGAAGCAGGCTCTGTAAACACATATACCACAGACAGAATTCACTGTCAAATCTAAATTCCAGCTTCCAGTTCAGCGCAGCTGCAACACGAGGCAATTTAGCCAGGCAGTTGTATTGACAAAAAGTGGTCAGTCTGACAGTGTGTGCGGGAGACATGATGCATGTGTGCTGCACCGTCGACGGCACAAGCATTTGACGCTCTCAACAAAGAGTAATTTCATGCACTACTAACAATGAAATTGTCCATGAAAATTTACACTATTAACTTCCAATCGAACAGAGCAGCGAATGACTTGTAACTAAAAGCAAAAAATATGCTTGACACTAAGTTCGATAGTTGTTTTTAGTTTGCAAGGGAGGAAAGGAGAACTCCAATCCCACACATATATCAAGAAGAAACAATTCAGCAACCACGAAAGAACTAAGAATTGTATAGGAGACAACTCCTTCTAACAATGAAACTGGACAGTTCGTAGAACCACTGCAGGAAGGAGCGTTAAAACTGCTTTGATCAATTTTAAGAGAAACACGGCGCATGTCTCTAATACCTGAACAAGAGGTCAAATTTGAGTCACGGAGCTTTGAAGCAACACGTTGCTGCTCCTAGATGGAATGTAAAAGGTCCGTGGTATGCGTGTGGCACAGCGGCCAACCACGCACGGTAATGGCTACCGACGAAATGGACCGTGAAGGCAAATTGCATGGTAGAGAAGCTCGAAATCTGGCAAGAGCTCGAGACAATCGACACAGTTGAAGCCGAGCAGAAAAAGACGCAGCAGCTTCTCATCTTCACGACAGGAGCGAGAGACCGCTGACAGCCAAGTGGCTCGGGGGTGAAGTATGAGGCCCACAAAACGAGGCATCACGAGCTGCCAGATACAATATAATGAAGCATCATGGCTCTTCGCTCCATAAACAAAGAAAAAAGATGGTCGGTCAGTCACCGAACTTAATCATGAGTGATGCACAACGTACACCTGTTTCAACATTCAGTAGTTGGTAAACGGACTGCTGCGAGTCTCTACAGTTGACATACATAAAAACACGCAACGATTCATTGGAGATTGACTTACCTGTAAAGTGCAGTAACGGAGTTCAATACTGACTATTCCAATAATTCTAGTGAACACAGCACGATGAGAAAGAATGATAGACGGCTAACAGGATAGGAAGGCAAACATTCAAATATGCTCAGAATATAAATAATACTCACGTATCGTAATTAGCGCCTCATATGAGGAGCCAAGCTGTGCCAATACTCACCTGTAAAAAACAAGCAATAATTCAATCAACGAACTGGAAAAATATGAGAAAAACATTGGATAAAACAATTTATTCGGAATAGGTATCGAAAATAAAAAGAGCTTCAGTTTGGCAGAGATTAGAATCAACGTTACATCTCCAGTACCATTTTGTTCAATTCTAAATATTAAGTGGGCAAAAAAAAGAAGGAACAAGAAATATTGAATAAAGTATAAGTTATTATACCAGAGGAATTTCAAAAGAAGTAAAATGCTTCACCTTTCAGCGAAGCGAACATTAAAAAGTCAAACTTACCAACTCAGCAACACTTCACGATTCTAATGTTTGAGTCTTAACGAGATAACGAGGAAGAGCAAAAATATTTGGTAACGAAAATTAAGCATGCGAGACTGCAGCTAATGGGCACGACAGATGCAAATGAATGTGTACGGCAGCTAATAATAGTTAAGAATTAAAATCGTAATGCAGGCTCTGATGAAAAAGGGAATACATTAAGTATTGCAGAGCAAGCACAAATGCCAGGAGTGCATAAGGAAAGCAGGTTGAAAAGCAGAAGAGGTAGCAGCGCGCCGCAGCCATAACATGCATACGAAATATAGAAGAGGTGCCATGCATACCAGCCAAGTTCTCCAGACTTTGTTGGTCGTCTCCAACGGACCCCTGAGAGAGGCGTTAGCATTCACGATACGCGCTAGGCAAGCGAAGAAAAAATTCTGCTTGGTCTTGTGAGAGCGAGGCTCGGCTAACTGATTTATCGCTTCCCCCAGAGTTAGGCTAACAAATGAGCTGAGTGCCGCGATGAATATGGAGAGGGGAGAGAAAGCCTATTAGGAGCGAGTCCCGCACCACACGATATTCCGAGAGTGACGAGAGAGAGAGAGAGGCTTCTCTTGCGATACAATAAGGAGTCGTACACAACCGGCTGTGCTTAATTTACAGGTGAGTAACAAACACGAATTACGGCATCTAAACACATCCGACTTAATGGATTTGCATAGGGGGATGCTTCTTCTAAGCAGCATCTCGAGCAGCGAGACCGACCATTCGTGGACTCTTGAAGCTGCGAGACTTCTAACTAGACACGTCTGGCATCAAACGGCCTGCTCTGCAGTGCTTTATCTTCGCATAATGGTGGCTCAGTTAAAATCATGGCGAATGACCGCCCTAGCAGGAGCCACAATAATACCATGAGAAATAGTCCTTGTAATGCAGCACCGAAACTTTTGGAAACAGTGGAGCTCAACGGCATCTCGGACTGCTTCAATAAACAAACGCAACAATGGAATAGAAAAGACATTTTTACGACCAGAATACACAGAATAAAAAGTTGACTGCAACGCCAAGATACAAGCCAGGAGACTACCTGCACGATGTGCACTACAGCTCAAGAGAAAGAGGCTACAGACGCAACTGGTGTACGCAAATCAAACACCTATGCAGCAATGTGATTAAATGGTGAAAATAAAAGGGCTTTAGATATGAAAACGTGCTCAAAACTTTCCAGTAATCCAGCAATTCTTAGTAAATGATCATTAATAGAAAAGACAATTACACGCGATGCTACACACTATTATGATTTAAACTCTTATTATGTTCAGAATTCAACACTTAAAGTTCCAATGCAAGGCGAGCGTCACACTCAACACTGCGACAACAGGAAATAATTCAGTCCAAAGAAAAAGAAAGAGCTAGACTGCGCGAGCTAGGAAAAGAGAAAATCTGAAATGATGACTTCTAAATTAGACAGCTGAAGCTACCAATTCCAACATGGTGATTCATCCAATAGTCGCTAAGCTGTCACTGTTATCCACTCAATGTTATTAGATTATACTGCTTCACGCACAGGAGCGTGCCGCCTAGCTCTCCATGCGCTCACTTCAAGGCACGATTACGAATAAAGACAGAAGCTACACTAGTAATATTCGCATGCTCCATCGTGACACTGTATAGTGAACATTATCTTTTTCTGAGCATCTCTGAAAACCGACACTTGTAAATTGTTGCCTCTCTGGCTGAGGCAGTCTAGTGCTTCATGTGTAGCCAGCTCAACCTAAAGCCAAGCAACACCTGCGCCTGTGTCACCTGCGTTCGATAATGCTTGCTTTTCAGCCTCCACAACTAACTACACCTCACTAGTATTTGTTAACATTCTGGTACAGTTAAACATGAAGTGGCGCCATATTTCTCGCTGAATGTAGTTTAGTAATTTAAAATGGCCATCAATTCTTAGCAATAAAAACGTTCTCAAAAAAATCTTGAGATGAAGGTACCATTTTCTTCGAGTTAAATCATTGCTATAAGTCAATTAGCGCACTCATGGGAAATGAAATTAAGCAAATAAGAACTTACGAATAATGAACCAATTTTAAGATCCCTACTTACGATGTTTTTAAACTTCAAGTAATACGTTTACAACATTTGCATACCTCTACTAACACAATGCCAATAAGTTCCTGAAGACCAAGACTATTATATAGTTAGGTTTATGGAGAAAGTTCCAGCCATCACGATGCACTCGTAATGGCAAAACTAATTTGTAAGGGAATAGTTTTTGAAAACAAAAAATGGAGACAACCAAGCAAAGGAGGTCCAAGCTTACTCAGCAAATATGTGCATACCCACGGCGTAGCAGTGACGTCGAGTTTTCATTTATAAAACATATGTATCAAAACTTAGGTTCTCACAAGCAAGTTAAGAGAATGTGTGAAGTTAAAGTAGCAGAGATTAGAACAAACCGATAAACGAACCTGTTAGAATACATATATCACACAGCAATAAAAATGATGGAACCCGTCAAGTAAAATTGCCTAGAACAAATGCATCGATGAAGCAGCACTGTTCACTTGGTCGAGGCTAAATCAAATTGACTCAAACTAAGAATTGAATAAGCCAATTAAGAAACGCACGCAAAGCGGCCGGAAAAGGAAACAAAGCGCGGCATGGAAGAATTGAGCGGAATCAAAGGAAGGCAGGCAACCGCAGGTCAGAAATGCCCCATCCAATAAGAGAGGAGCGAACACAATTGAAGCAATCAGCGTCTAATGTCATTGGGCGCTGAGCCCGGCACACAATGGACGGGAGAGTGTATGGGCAACAGGAGCAACAGCAGCAGCCTAGGAAGGGGCAATGAGGCAGAGACAGACAGCCGCGGTTAGAACAGCGATGCTATCAGTGACAGGAGCTCTTCTCTCCCCAGATTGCTCGAGTATTGTGTGTGCTCTGATAACAACTGCTGCTCCAAACGCTGCCGCTGCTCTCATGTCCTGCGTCGCTTCCCTCAAAACGTCTGCTTTCTGGAACAAGCCGTAGTAAACAGCAGCTGCTACGGCTCACTTGTGTAATCACGTTCGCTTAAACAGGTGCAGTGTTGACTTAGATACACACGTGAACTTAACTTGCATTGAAATATTCAATAGAAATGTGCGAACATAATACCTGTTTTCCCTATACATAAAAAAACGCTTGAATAATATGCTAAATCAGGAAGACTTGTACACAGATCGCAGTAAATTACAACACTCGTTGAAATTAAAACTCCGATGTGCATCACAGTCCATGACTTGCATCGCTTTTTAGCCTAGATTTATTAATGTTGTACTGCTGATCTGAAAGACCTTTCGTTTCGAGATATCGAACACACAAAAAACATTTTCAAAAATCTTAATGTAAATTCATAAATACAGATACCAGGTTCTAAGCGTAACATGGAAAGCTTCAACGAAGCGCTAGTAACGCAAAACTAATTAGCACAAAATCATAAAATTTTCGAAGCTAAACTTTTATCTTGGTCCTTAAATAACACCTAAATGGACAAAAAGGGAGAAATCAAGTGGTATGTTGCTTTGGAGTTGAGAGTTAGAATGTAATATTGAGAGCGAGAGCAAACATCACGAGCAACGGAACACTCGAGGTTTGTGTCGCGGTCGTGCAGGCAGCGACTGGAGCATGAAGAAAATGCGACTCAAACTGATATACATCGCACGCACACACGCCAATAATAAGTCATGGTGAACACTTCCCTTCCATTAGGCGAACAGGGGATAGGAAACCATACTCTTTATGGCTGTTCTTCAATAACAAATAAAAGAACAAGCATGTATCTTGTTGATTTTAATACAAAATAAACTAAAAGTCACACTGCTCAACGACGTAGCAAAGATTTACATTGCTTTTTAATATCTATAACCGTAAAGGTTCAGGTACTGCAGCAAAATAATGGACTTAGTACCAAAATACTGAAACCAAAAGTATCCGGAGATCATACGGAGATCTAGATATCGATATTTATACTGAGATTTAGGTTTGTCTATCGCAAAAACTGCATGAAGATTTATAATATAATCAAACACGAGTTGTTCAATATCTTTGTTCCAGGAATTGGGTATATAATTGAGAGTAGTACTATCCAATACACAAAACAACTCGCCAAAAAGTACACAAACCAAAAAATTAAGATCAATAGTAATCACACAAGTTACGCGAAACAATTTGCATTGAACAAATACAAGCTTTTATAAACGTCCCAGTGGAACGTCGCTTTCAATGTGCAGTTTCTATCGTGTTATTACAAACCCATTAACACGGCCGAAAATAAATTAGTATTTTGAATTTCTTGGCATTGCGTGAAACTTCTAAAACTTCAAATGGTCATAAGAACTTGACCATTAATAATGTTGGCGATGTTTCAAATCAAATATCTATTATACGGACAATTAAATAAGTGACGAGCGTCACAGGCGTTTTATGCCGAAATTTAAATTAAATAAGCACCACAATGAATATACTAAAAACAACACTGCTGAAAATGAATTTACCGTAAACACAAAATATCCCATGAATTATTTCATTGATAAGCCAAGCGTGTAACACAGAATCTCTCTTCATAGTGCTTCTCATAAAGTCAAGACTCGAGGCACAACGCTTCTTGCTTTTAGTAGACAAAAATAAGAATTAGTAGACTCAGGTGAGACGACATTTTTCCGGTTGGTTTATGCTGAAGCTAGCGAAGCAAGACAGGGACTGAGCCACCCACGGAGCACTACACGACACTCGGATGATGGACAAGGCATGAGGCAGTGGTGCTGCACCATCACCATTGTTTTGTGCTCCCATGCCAGCTAGAGATAACTTGATCTGATCACTGTCAGCTGATACTCATCTCGCTATAAGTTTTGAAAGACTCACCACTTGCACGAAAGAGTCATGTGTAAACTCAGAACAAAGAGATAGCACTCACAATGAAAAAAGATTATGCCTCAAAAATGTAGCGTAGAAGAAGCAATCGTTTTTATGTTAAAAGAAGCTCTAGAGTTATCAAATGCTGACGAATAGATAGGTATTAATTGAGTCAATAGTTTGCAGCGAGAAAACTCGATGCCTCCACGTAAGCAACACTGGCGTGTTAGTGACATAAAATGCTAGCGTGTTAGGTACATGAAACTTTCAAGAAGTTCATGGAGACAAATTGTGAGAGTGGAGGAACATACGATAAGTGTCAAGTACAGGAGGCAGAAGAGAGGAAGGTATGGGCAGGTAAGAGCACTCCGCCCATAGCTCAGCACTTCATTAGCATAGCAATGGAGCGACCTAAAAGAAGGGCGCGCACCTCAACTCCAGTCTTCGTAAGCTTGCACCTTCAAACGCTACACAAAATGCAAACGACTCGCAGTAACGCGGGTACATTCATTTAACATCACATGCGAGTAATTTCACGCAGCAATGAATGATCAATACAAAATATAAAACGTACAGCCTTAAAAGAAATAACATTCACCAGGAATTTCAAACAGAAATAAGTTACATAGTTACATAACATTTCGTTTGTTGGAAATATAGTAATAGAATTTTTTGTTGTTTTCCTATGCCTGTGCAACTATTAGGAGTCATCTGGTTTGCTTATTGTGTACGGTAAACTGGTTCAAAAGTTATCAGAATACACGACCTAACGAATGCTGAACATGACGGCAGAAAAGTGAATAGTCTGGTCGTGCTCGCTAGATGCAAATACTCGATATCTTACACTGCTTTCATTCCTAATACAGGAGTGAGGTCATTTAATTGTGGTCGTATTGTTACCAATTTAGCGTGGCACTGAAGGCTAAGTTCAAGAGTTGGTAACTCGTGCACGAGTAATAGGAGCAACAGGAGCCCGAATGCGGCATTTGAGCAGTCAATTAAGCGAGCAACAAGAGGCCACATGATACCCTGAGCTGCAGAGCCGGCCACTCGGGTTACAATCTGCGCGGAGCAGCCGAGCATGATGCCGAGGCACCGGAGTGTAAGCATCTCCTTACATGGCACCCCAAAACAACGCAAGAAGCGGTCCGGTCTCTCCTAGTCTCGTTCTCTCTCCAAAGTTTGTTGAGAGTTGAGCGAAGGCTCGCGCAACTGAGGAGAGGAACAAGCCGAGCGTAACGCGATGAGCCATCAAATTAGAGCGGGAAGGAGCAGAAAATTCCGAGGCATCGGAGCAAACAATTTTTAGCAAAGCGAGCCAATGGCTACGATCCAGGTTCTCAGCATGGGCGGCAAGCGTGAAAACGACTGGGCTAAGTCGGGCATTAGTGGACCGCAGGCTCATCATCTCGTAGCTTTCATTGTCGCAACGACAAAGCCACATGCGCAGGTGTGTCAGAGAGCCATGAGAACTCAACACTTGCAGTCCGATAGTGAGACCAGCCATGTAAACGATCTGCCTAAAACACCAAAGTTGACATCGGGTTCCTTTGTTATGTACAGGGCAACTCGAGTAATGAAGAGAAGGTTGGCGATAATTCACTAGAATAAATATGAAAGTTTTTGTCTCAAGAGAAATACCTCTCAGCTGTTGTGAACGTTGACTAAATTTGAATAGTTTATCTGGGTTTCGTTTTAAAGTATACACGCAAAAAATACGAAGCACGATTCGTTGTCTATTAACACGTCACACAATACTGAAGAGCTTTAATAGAAAATCAAAACATTCTTACCGACTCGACGTCGAGATTACGAACGGAAACAATAGAAACAGAGAAAGCTAATGCGCTCGTTCATATAAACCAACTGTAACTGAACCTGGGAAGTGTAGATGGCACCACACAATGAAAAGCCAGACTAGTAAATCGAGCATGTGATGGGAACGTAGTGAGCCAGACAGGCAATGACAGCTGCGAGGTGTCCGCCCCACATGGACAGGTTTGCCCGCACAAGTGTCGCACTAATATAATGATACACAACCAAAAGCGCCGAGTTAATCAAGCCAGGTGTTGTAGCCGCACCGTTTACGGCAGCAGAGCTGATATGAGGCGAGCTCCTGGTGAGGTGAATATGGCAGAACCTCAGACACGTTTGCACCTCGTTGTCAGAACCACACATAGACGGCTTTATTCGTCGCTTCATGCCTCGCAGTCACGCGGCAAGTCTCATTGCAGCCACGAATTCAGCTTCAAATTGGTGGACAACTTCGCAGTTTGAAAATTAGGATCATATACCAATAGTTGTTGCGATACACATCCACATGAAACAGTTGAACGTATTCGTAAGTAAGTGTATTTTTCGTTACTCATGTTACAAAGGGAAACAGTTGTTCAAGACTCACGTTTCTTGACTGAGTTAAGGAGTTGTGATTATTCTGACCCTCCTAAACCCGAGTTGATTTCATCTTGAAAACCGTGGAGTTAGAGTGGATGTCAAGATATATTCATAACCAATTTTCCAGCTTTTATTAGTTAATTTACGGTTTTTTTAATTTACACTCAAGGATAAGAACGAAAAGTTACACTAGGGAAAATTTGTAGAGATGATAACCTTCCAATAACCGCAGAGTTTAAGTGGGACATCTGAAAGAGTAACTCCATTTTTAGGTGAGCATAAGTTAATTTATTACTTTTTTTAAATCAAAAAGGATAGGACATAAAAGTCACACATGAGCCAATCATGGAGGAATGATAGCCAGGAGTTCAGCCACACATCACCAGGCGTGTAACAAGGAAGATAACAGGGCGCTTGCTCACTCGACCATTTCAGATACCAGCACAACCACAAAATTGGTTGTTAGAGAGCCAAGCCAAGTCGAAAATGACAGCACTGAACCTAACTCGCCACTTCACTCACGGATGAAGCTCAATGTAAACCCCGCAACGATATCGAGCACTGCACCGGCTATCTAGTGAACGATGAGATGTAACCACTCGACATGCAGCACCAGATGTCACCGTCCTGCAGTTGCTGGAGCCTTGAAGCTTCATTGCTCAGGGTTGATGTGTCTTGCCAGGAAAGAAACAACGTCGTTGTTGCGGCGGGGAAGTAATGGGGCTATTTGGCGAGCACGCATGACTTATGAGGCAAGAGGTAGGCCATTAGAACTAACCCCTAATTGAAGGGCAGTCTGTAGATCTTATCCTGAGGAGGAAAACAATAAAATATGAGCCAGGAAATAAGCAATCATGATCGAGAGGGTTGCCGGTAGTTTGTCCATGAAGATGCGCACCCAAGCTCAGGAAATGAGAGTGATAATGAGCGGGCACGCTTCCTGTAGCCATTACTGCCGACGCCGCCAGTAACAGTGTGTACCCTGAGATCAAGCAACCGCTCAATTCACTCAACCCTCCGGTCATGTTATTCACAACGCCAAAATGATAAGGAACGTTTTTGCAAGAGAAACTGCTGTAAAGCGTTAGCTCTTCAACGACCATATTTCTTCCCGAGGTGAGAAATGCAACACAACCACACTCTGCTCATTGGTTAATCATTACAACGGCAGCACCTAAACAAACAAAACCGTAACATTCTAAACATGTTGAGTTGAAGACACCTGAAGTTTGGTTTCTAATACTTGTTGAAGAGAGGACATCAGTGTCCTTTTGGTGGTTAAAGCATTAATATTGTTGCTGAGGTAAGAGCCGGTGAGCTGGTGGGTCTCAGATGTGGTCTCGTGAAGGCGTCATGGGGCTGAGGCCGCCGCTAACACCGGCAACAAAAGAGGGCGAGCATAAAGGAGACGCGACGGGATGTCTTCATCCATTCATGGGCCTCCGACACGCAATGCCGCAGAATCACTAACTAGAACAAATGCTTAAATTGCCCAATTATACATGAACCACGATTACAAAAAGATTTCAGGGTCAAAAGCTTTACACTTGCTAGTCCAACTGATAACTTGAATAAAAAGAGAAATAATATAATGGAAACTTTTCTAAAGCCTCTTTCAAGAACTTGGCTGGAAACCAGAGAAGTTTAAGAAACAAAGAAGACGTTGAGCGATCTCGGAAGTTCCGTACGCAGAATGACGGCACTGTAACGCCTCAATTTTTAGCCAATGTGCACTAGAAGCAGTGAAGTTCAGTCGTTGATAGGAAACTTAGACATCGTTTCGTTGTACAAGAGCGGGAGTTCATAATTAATATCGGGCGGCAGAACGCTTACTTTCAAAACCTTCACTAAAAGTTGGGCGGTTACCGGCATGAAAACAGTCACTTCTGTACAGAATATGAAGATGACCTGGTAACAGGGCTGTGTAGTTGAAAGTTCAATTCTTCGACTCCGACTACTGAATTTTTAAAAGCCCTACGAAGACTTCTACTCTTTAGCAGTAATTTTAGTTGTACTCGAACTCGACAACCTTCCCTGGTAGTGGCCGCAACAGAAGGGAAGGTGGGCTGTCAAGTTCTAGTTGATACGGTTAATGCTAAGCTTTCCTGCAGCTGCTAATGACGCGGTGCAAGCCGTCCAATTAGAGCTTGGGCTGCGCATGCATCAGGAGAGCCAGTCGCTCCCATATTAGCAGTAGGCAGCAATTAATGCGACTCCTCCTCATACAAGTGTACGAGAAAATGAACCTACACGCGACTAACAAACTCTCGACCGACCAACACGCTAACCAAAGATAAGATGAACTAAAGGAATTGCAGGAAGCTCTCAATAGAAAAATGTTGCGCTTCTTTGGCTGACAAACAGCAAGAATCGCAAAGTAAAATACAATATCGAGGTGAACGTATTTAGAATAAATCAACGATGATAGAAACATTCATATAACTCTAACGAGAGTTCAGTTCAATGAGCCAGAGTTTGTTAGAAATACATGCAAAAATCAAGGTAAGATCTCAACGCAGTGTTATGATGGGTTCTCAAGAGGAAGTTAAAACAGTACTAAAATCCGAACTAGATTCTATAAACAAAATCAAATTAATGAGAAGCATTTTGAGGAGCATATTTATAGGTGACGTGGTTGGCTCTCGTAAGACATCAGTACAAAACGAAAAAAACGCCCAATTCCCTAATAGCCAAGAGTAAAGTGGGTCCGAGTAAAATTTAGAGTGGACGAAGAGAGGTCGCATGCTAAGAGCATTTGTGTGGGCCACAATTGCTCTTAGTAACCAGCCCGAGCATGAAGAGGCGGGCGCAATTTGTGAGATTACAAGAGCAGAGTGAGACCACCGTTATGGCCAATGCCGTCCTCGTAGGTGTACCCCAACACTTACTACACTCAAGTAAGAATATTCACTGAAAACTAATCATTTTACACGTGACCGTGAGAACACCGTTATACCTCATGCCGCCTTCACAACCCTCCACTCGTAGGTGTACCAGAACACTTCACTCAAGTAGGAGAATTCACTGAAACTAATAATTATACACGTGACAGATTGAGATCACCATTATGCCTCATGTCGCCCTCGCAACCCTGCAACCGTGACTAGTACAACTCCAAGCGTGACAGCTAACATACTCTCACTCAAGCAACCCAAATCCAGCGAGAGTTTCGTACAAGATATATTCCAAAGAAATACTAGGATATTTTCCTTTTAACACCAAAAACTAGAAACTTTTCCTTGTTTCTAAACTGAAACGGGAATTTCTTTTGTTTCTATATGATTTTCCTACATGAGCTTGAATAAAGGAGAAAATGATGCCAGTAAACCAGTTCTGTTCGTTAAGAAAAACAAAATCTTGAAATGCTTACAAGAAGTGTACACGGAAAAGAAGTTTCTTGAACAGAAAAGAGCTAAATCAAGGAATCCATAAAAAATTGCAGTAATGACGTTCTATACACGTTAAATAATACAGAGACCTCGAAGGAAGCATTAAAATTGCATGTTGAGCGCGAGCTCATCGGAGCAATTTCATCGTCGCAACCTAAGGAATGAAAGAAGGCCTCAAGTCTAAGAGCACGAGATGAAAAGTGCACCATCAGCTAATGAGGGCCTCGAGGCCCGTTTACAGAGGAAAGAAGCACTCTAGAAGAGGTAGGAAAGCCGTCTTCAAAAGCCTGGCGGATTTGTAGAAGAGAAAAATGCCTGTGCCCTCACCTCAAGACTGTCGAGGATGGCTTACAATAGCGTGATAAGAATCGTAAAGAGCCTCTCATTATCGGCCGATTGCCCGCATTAAGCAGCTTCCACCAAAAGGACTGGAAGCCCCCTCGACACCACACAAGATCTTTTGATAGCCCTCTTCATTTGGACAGCGCGACGACACTGAGTTTCTTTCTCTCTGTGACCAGTGATAACTCAGCTCCGTGCGCAGCCAGATTTTTTCATCATGAGCGACTCTAGCTAGAGTCACTATCGCTAGGGCGCTGTGCATTACGACGCCACGTCGCTCTTGAATCACTAAACCACAAAATTAATCAAGTAGAAAATTTATGAGCCATAAAGCGTCTCGCGCGCCACTCCAAAGAAACGAAAAATGTTATGAGCGAGAAAAGAACGAGAGGGAATCTTCGCTGCAAGCTGCCTTCAAAGAAAAGGGCCGCGCCAAAGGCGAAAAATCGATGAATGGCACAAAAAGACACACTGATGAGAGACCGCCACTGAACGAACGGTCGCCTGTTCCTGGGTGAAGTTAAAGCGACCACGGAAAATGTGCACTGTGATGTCGCAGGGAAAGAAAAGCTTTCATCCAATGAATGATATTCCCGCCCTCGTGCTCAAACTAAATGAAGAAATGTGTTATGAAGAAGTAATTGCCTTCAGACTTGTCGCGGCATAAGATACAGTTTGATCCACAGAAGAACTTTGAAGTTTGGAGAAGAAAAGCTGTCCTGCAAGCAAGAGAGTGTGTGATAGTAAGGAATGATTAACAAGTTAATAAAATCTCCTACACGACAATTTAACGCACGATCAGTCAATGAAGTTTAATAGGCACTCACAAGAGCAGCGATATAGCGGTGTATTATTACTACTATTACGACCCTAAACATGTTTCAGGACTAGTATTACGTCCCTAAACATGTTTTCAGGACTAGTATTACGATCCTAAACATGTTTTCAGGACTAGTATTACGACCCTAAACATGTTTTCAGGACTAGTATTACGACCCTAAACATGTTTTCAGGACTAGAATTACGACCCTAAACATGTTTTCAAGACTAGTATTACGACCCTAAACATGTTTTCAGGACTAGTATTACGACCCTAAACATGTTTTCAGGACTAGTATTACGACCCTAAACATGTTTTCAGGACTAGTATTACGACCCTAAACATGTTTTCATGAGAAATGCGTAGTCAAAGATAGGGTCCCCGTGTGAACTGAAGTTCACTACCTAAACTTCAAAAGACCTTGAAAATGAATACAACACTGACATCCATGCATAAAAAATGAGCAGGAACATTGTTCATTGTACACTACTGCAAGGTCGCAGAGTTCGAGTTAAGCATCACAGAACGTGTAGCGGTCTCACGGACTCATCAGACAACGGAGAGTTGGCAGCACTGTTTAACACACGCGTCCCCTTCTATGAATATCTATCTTAACGAGATGATGGAATATTTAATGAGCATGTAGCTAGCAAATATCAAAAATCAAGTGATGCAGAGTGACAACAATAGTCCACTCATAGATGTGTGCCCCCAATAAAACACCTAGAATTCAAAGGTCTAATGATTGCAGATAGCAAAATCCGAAATGAAAATAATTTACAACTGCAAAGTACAGTCTTCGCAAGAATAGTTCTTACACACAAAGTGTCTACTGTGACTCGAATTAAAGACGCATAGTGCGAAGGCCTGTAGCAGAAGTACGCAGTGTAGACGAGAACGTGCACCAGAGCACAGAATTTAATGCGAGTAGTGAGAAGGTCCATAGCAGCCAGCACAGCGTCCACTGAAAGAGCACAATGCGGCCCAAGTGAAGTTTAATGGCGGTGTATGAGATGGCGAGCTAACCACAACCGTGCTCCAGTCCTGCTTCCTCTCCCATAAACACCATCTCGAGGCTTAGCAGCAGCAAGGCGCCATTAAGCGTGATCACCCGTCCATAACATGGCCAAAGAACGGTCTCAAAACCTCTCGCTCTCAAGCCTTCCAAGACCTAAGTAGCTAAACTGAGTCTTCGAATGACCACAATTTACTTGCTTCTATTCCAATGAAACTTATCAAAGTTTCCTAACTTTTTATTCAATGCAGTTAATTCCGAGTAATGATCGCGAACACAAAATGTTTTAGAAACAAATAGAATAACCCAACCAGGAAGATAAAAACTTCACGATGACAAATCGAAAAATAGAACACAGTCAATAGAGTAAGACTCGCGTACTGGAAAATTTAATATTGTAATCCATTGCAATCAAATTAAGCAACCATTGCAAACCGTGGTACATGTTCTCACAATATCTGAGACAGAACAAAACCTTGTTCAGGAGTTGGTGATTGTCGACACAACTAGGAATTACCATGGCCTCATTCACGTCTCTACTGCCCTAGGGTAGGGAGTAGAAATAAAAACCAGAACAAGGCGGCCACAAGAAGATCAAAGGGAGTCTATAATTATGATACAAAGAATGACAAAATAAAACTTAACGTTACGTTGTTTCGAGTTGAATTTTTTTATTCATTTATAAAATCATGGTTATGATGTTGCAACGACTCACGTCGTATGTCGAGGAACCTTGCATAAATACCAGTGAACAAAATCTGCAATGAAAATAATTTACTAATAATTAAATTGATGTGTTAAATTTAGTGTAGGCACACTAGAGGTTATACAGACTGGCTAGTATTTCGTGCACAAATCCATAATCGAAAAAAATCATTTTAAGGAACATTGAACGTCTGGTAGCAACCGGAAGATTGTCAATACTAATTATTCGATGAAGATAGCCTGAATAATAAACACATCAAGGTTAAAACATCAAAAAATAAACTGAAAACATGCATTTACCCGCAAGCAACTTGACTGGGAGACTGCTACCATGACTTCTGAGCCACTCACTTTTGAACAGGAGGATGAGGAAAAAGAATTCAAGCAGTAATGCCACGAACATTAAACTCAAACCCATACTTGACCAGGGTTACCACAGCGAACTCTGCGGTTGCCTGCTAACAATACGTAACCATCAGCACGAACTCTTCTGGTGCAAGGGATCCTTCCTTGAACGTAATAGATTCCCACAACCACAGCTAATTGTTGGAATCCGGTCGTGGAAATTCAGAACTAGCGCACACACTCTAATATCAGGGCTAAGCCATTCTTAAAACGTGACTAAGTTTCATACCCGGCACGTACGAAGTCAAAGCGAAGGGACAACGATGTTGCTAGGGACTGTGGTGCACGAGCAACAGAAGACACAGTAGGGGAGGAAGCGATGAGCGTCACCACACACACCCTCACGAACGATGGAACACGACCACAACACTCCCCTGCTTCCGCCGTCCTATACAAGGTGACTCCGATAAAAACTTGATCGAAATTTTTATCATTTATTTTTCGTACCTAAAATACTAATTGCATGCATAAGATTGATGAGAACATCTATCTCATCCATACAATTGACATTCTAGGTACCAATAAAAATAATGAAATGTCGACTTTTTATTAGGTCCCCCTGTACAGTCACTGTCATAACGCAAGCTCGTGCGTCACCAACAAAATGGATCTTTGTAGTTGGCGGCATCTTCGCCCTTGTGACACAAAGCGCCTCGTGTAACCCGCTGTAAAATGCCAAAGAGGCAATTAATTCCAAACATTTTTAGGGCTAGCATCTTAACTAAGCATCAGGGACTTTTATTGGATAATTTTCAGATCATTTTAAAACCTAAAATTCAAGTACAGGAAAACCTGCATTTGCAGGAGGAAAAATGTTCGGTAACGAAAGGGCTTAGGCATGTGAACGCTCTAACGTCACTCAGTATCGAATCACTGAATTCGTTGCTTTAGAAGTTCATTATGCAGGAGAACATAGCGTTCCTATACACTTTACATACCACCACATACATCTAAACTGATAAGCACCACCTCAGAACACACTGTGTTCATTTCTTCAGCAACATCATGACAAAAGCCTGCGATGTGAACAAGTTAGGAGTGATCGCATTTATTCACTCCATGAACCACAAAGAGAAAAATCAAGACAATCAACATGGGCAGGCTGCTCAATAGCGTGGTTCCAGTACTGCGGTGAGCAGCAAACACAAGGTGCCAATTAGCGCGACTACGACAGCAGTCTGAGGCAGCACAGTAGAGTGTACATGCTGGACAGTGCAGGCACACAGTAGAGTGTACATGCTGGACACTGCAGGCACACAGTAGAGTGTACATGCTGGACAGTGCAGGCACACAGTAGGCTGCACATGCTGGACAGTGCAGGCACACAGTAGGCTGCACATGATGAGACACGCACACAGTAGGCTACACATGAGACAGGCACACAGTAAGCTACACATGAGACAGGCACACAGTAAGCTACACATGAGACAGGCACACAGTAAGCTACACATGAGACAGGCACACAGTAAGCTACACATGAGACAGGCACACAGTAGGCTGTACACAGCAGTGCAGAGGTACGCTAGCTTTAACTCAGCATCAAGCGCCAGCAGCACGACCAGGAGCCCGAGGCAAATAGCTGTAAATCGCGCATGACGCTCACAAAACAATGATGGAGAGGCCCTAACGAGGGCTCTCGTAAATCCAGTCTTTTGGATGCAGCGGTGCGGCGAGCAAATGCTCCACCAGAGCCCCTAACTCTTGCAAAGCCTCGTCATTAGTAACGCATATAAATATTTTGGCAATTTCGATCAGATTAGGAGATGCAAATTTTAAGACGGTCAACGGAGTCGATAGCACCTAATTCGAGTCAACTAGGTGTAGCACAGGACCTTTATTATTTACGCAATTTCAGAGTTATCGCGCAAAATAACACCTAAACACAGCCAATTTGTTGAGAACAATTGAAATTCAGTAATCTAATAAAGGTCATGAATAATAAAAGTGCGAGATCACATGAAAGTCCAAAATCCAAACACGTTACCCATCACAAATCTTTACTCTTGAGTTAACAAACGACACAAATTTCGTGTATACTTGTTAGGTTTAATTAAATAAAGAGCCTCAAAGCTCGGCAACTGAAGCAACGCCCAGTAAAATGATACCTGAGACGCACGGGAGGATACTTTGGGCGTGCAAGGGTGCACTTACGAGGAAGATTGGCTGCAGAGCCGCCTCAAGTTGGCATCAATGAGAGGTATCGATCGCCACAGAATTGCTAGCACCAGCAGCGTCGGTTTCCTCCGGAGCCGCTCCCTCGTTTTGTCGTACATCTACATCCTCCCTACACGAGCTCCACAACACAGACCATGCTAACGTTCTTTACTCCACACAAATCTATGGCCAGACTAGTTTTCAGCTCTTACATATAACAGGATAGCCGAGCGGGGATTTGTTAATTACTGTAGCGCAGTCCGACTAAATTGTGACATGAAAGCAGCTTCAAGGTTATAACTACTTGGCAACTAGTACAAGTCAACGAATAATGCAAGGTTAATCGGTATCACTTGTTATCAAACAGATAACTAACAGAATTACCAACAAATAAGGATAAAATATGAAATTTGTGGTGCGATTATAGCAATTTTAAAATAACATCCTGATGACAATGATAGCTGTAACATGGAGAACTTAAGATATCTTAAAAGCAAAATTATTTTCGCTATTTCAGTAGAGTAAATATTTTATTGTTACTAATAACCGTCCTCACAAAATAGTTTTCCCTACTAAGCACACGACGCAATACTTCAGTAAACTCGCAACTCCGAAGGTGGAATCGGCAGTTCAAAATTATCCAGAAATCAATGTAAAATGTACGAAGATAGGCCCAACATTTTAGCCCAAACATGCAGTAATAACCAAACAAATAACATTAACGACTGACACAGAGAGCAGACATGGAAGCGATTGGAAGGATGACAAAGTGAAGTGATAAAGAAACGAGCAAGATTAACTCGCAACAGAAGAAAGCAGACATCGAAGCGCTGGAAAAAATGACAAAGTGATAAAGAAACGAGCAAGATTAACTCGCAACGGAAGAAAGCAGACATCGAAGCGCTGGAAAGAATGACAAAGTGATAAAGAAACTAGCAAGATTAACTCGCAACAGAAGAAAGCAGACATCGAAGCGCTGGAAAGAATGACAAAGTAAAGTCGGGGCAACAGAAGCGGCGCTTCATCAGGCACGCGGCCACTTCGTCTTGAATAAGAGCCTCATTATCGAGGCCGCGATAAAACACGCACAGGCCGCACCTTGCCAGCCCAAGCCGTGCAAACCTTGCATCTTTCTTGCTCTAAGCCTGGCGCCTTCCCTACGCCTCATTGCACACACACCAACTATGTAAATGAGCAATAAAGATACCCAGTGAATGCTAGCCTTGTAAACAACTCGAGACTTGCGTGTGAAGAGAGTTTAGCATGTCACGCGTCGCGGTGTGTACATTCACAACTCCCAGCATAAAAGCGCTCATGTGTACTGAAATCCTAACCTTAGAAAACGGTTTACACTGAAAAACGAGTTACAAACAAGCAGCAATATTCGAGAGAGTATTTATTCGCCTAGCTGCTAGCAGAAACCCCAACGTGTTAGTTAAAGCAAAGCTAACAAAAATATCTTAAGTAGCTAAAGAGCTTTAACGAAGCTAGCCACGAAAGTTCTATAGTATTTTGAAAGTAGAATGCATAATATTTCAGCAGTAGACTCGGCGCACATTCTAGAAAATCAAATTAAATTTATACGGCTACATCATAATTTCACAGTCAATAAATCAGTGTTCCTAATAGATGAATTTGGCTACTCTTCAAACAAACAATTTATTTTCGATTTATTATACAGTACGCGTATTGCCATCGGGAATGCAATTTTCACTGCTAACAAAGACTGATGACGCAGCCCACCACAAACTACAGAAGGTAGTAACTAAATTAAAAGATGAAGCGTTTTACTTGCATGGACAGCAAGCAAGCAAGCAAGCACACTAACATAGAAGCATAAAGATGCGTTCACCAGTAGACTCGAGACAGCGTGTTGCAGTTTAGGAGCTACTGTGGCTGGCGACACTGGAAAATTGCAAGTGTCCCAGTCAAGGACTGTTCCACCGGGACTGTCAGGCGGCACATCAAACGCTCGACAGCATCTCGAGAGAAGCAATCCACACCGGCGGCAGTCAGTCATCCTCCTCCTGCTCTCACATGCCATTTCCCAGTTAATTGGAAGCCCTTTTGGCGGTACACGCTGTCACAGAAACTTCTGGCATGCCAATACTCGACATTCACGCGCATGAATCAGCGGAATGTCAGAAGCAGTGGAAAAATATTTTCACGTATTGCAAAGAAAATTGATAAATTTTAGAGCTTGTCGGGAAGATTTGCATTGCTCAACACTATAGTAATCACCAGCTTTCGAGGAATTCTTTCATCATCAACATTTATACGAGCACTACCGGGTAAATTTTATTTCGATTGAAAAATATTATCTGTAAAACTGACCATCCATAAGTGAAATACGTAATTAAATTATCAAATTAGTAGTGAACTCGTATGAAAGTCACAAACATAATGCGCAATTGGAGCAAATAGTGAAAGATTAAATGATTTTACTGAGAACTGTGCGACCATAGAACTGTTTTAATTCATTGTGGCTGCGCTGGTTAAATAGAAGTATAGTAATAATGTCTTCCGTACGAATATATTCACACCGCCGTCACTAGTAACTGCAAATGCACTGTCTGTACTAACTGCACTGACGTTACTGTCACTAGTAACTGCATATGCACTGTCTGCACTAACCACTGGCGCTGCTGTCACCAGTAACTGCAAACATAGTGACGCCACTGTCTGCACTAAATGCACATATATTGGCACTGCTGTCACCAGTAACTGCACATGTACTGGCACGGCCGTCACCAGTAACTGCACATGTACTGGCACGGCCGTCACCAGTAACTGCACATGTACTGGCACGGCCGTCACCAGTAACTGCACATGTACTGGCACGGCCGTCACCAGTAACTGCACATGTACTGGCACGGCCGTCACCAGTAACTGCACATGTACTGGCACTGTCGTCACCAGTAACTGCACATGCACTGGCACTGCCGTCACCAGTAACTGCACATGTACTGGCACTGCTGTCACCAGTAACTGCACATGTACTGGCACTGCTGTCACCAGTAACTGCACATGTACTGACACTGCCGTCACCAGTAACTGCTAACATAGTGACGTCAATGGAGAGCGAAAAAGACGCAGCAGCTCTCGTCCATCACGGTATGGCAGAAAACATCGATCAGCTCTCACATGATGGTAATTACGAGGGCATCATCGTAATTGGACACCGAGTAAAAAACTGCTAGCCAGCTCGCACCCCTGTCTCACTGCCCCACCAATGGCACGGTTTTGTTCATTCGCTTCCTCGAATTACAATTCTTAATAATTTATCGAAGCGCAGCTGGAAGCCCCAAATGAACGCACACTATCCTGCCCCACACTGACTAGTGGTCATCATACACGAGTCCTACAACACGGATAAATGTGAACAATTCACCACAGATCTTCAGCAAAGTTCCTAGCTTTAGCCCTAGAAGGACCAACTCATTTTTTCTAACTGAACGAGATGTTGCGTAGAGTATCATGCACAATACGGTGTTTTATGTACTTCATTCAACTTTTGGAACGAGACTTTTCGAATATGGGACTAAAATAAATTATTTCTAATGTACTTCAAGAATAACAGTGGCTCTAGATGCTTGAGGGTATCCCGCAAGTGCAAAGCTGTAATCTACAGATGCATGGTAAGACAACTATTAAAGACCGCATCAACAGCAAGCCAACATACTACACACCTCTACTGCACGCACTGCATGAAGCTTTGAAGCCCTAACGCCGTGGAAAACTGAGACACGGTATCCCGTTTCTGCAGATCAATGCAGCAACTCACACGGCACGCAAAACTCTACGGAAACTGAGCAACTTCAGCTTCCAATTGGTAGACCAGCCGCCCTACTGCTCATACTATACACCTCCCAATGACCAGCTTTGCTTCCCACAATTTAAGGAACATGCAAAGGAATGCAATTTCAAATAATTCGAACAAGACCGCTGATACTAGGTTTTGGCTCCACGCCAATCCTTTGAGTTCTATATTCAAGGTTAGAAGAATTAGAGGAGAGCTGCATATGTACGTGAATATGAGATACGTTGTGTAAAATTGTAGTGAATTGATGACCCTGTATATACGTTTACCGAAAGCCAGGTATTTTTCAACCCTCGATGTAGAACCGTAAGGAAGGCGCCATAAGCATTCAGTGCTGTTTAAAGGTTACAAGAAAAGTCATGAAATATTTACAAGAATAATACAGATTTATTTGGCAGTGCAGTCTATTCAGCCGACAAAGCAAATCTTTTAACGTATACTTTACATCATCTAATGTCAAAATAAGTGTTAAAATTAGTGATCAACGTACATACATTGAAGCTAAACATGTAAAGCATGTAACTCCATCAAGAAACTAACTCGTGAGCTGCTTCAAAACCTCGACTAGAATGCACGTTACAAATTGCACATGACGCCCTTGCAAAGGACATACTGAGAGAGAGAGAGCTGCGAGCGGTAGTCATAAAGAAGCCTATAAAACGCAGGCTGTCAGTCAACAGTGAACTCTGCGAGCGTTACCAGTACGAAGGAAGCGTAAAGCTGCCGCCTCTTCAGCTCCATCAGGCCTTATAATACCAGGAGCATGCACTCCAACAACTCAATGATGAATACATTTTATGATGAATTCAGATAAGTAATGCAGTAACACTAGTAATTTGGAATAGATTAGTAAGAAGTAACATTTAGTACTCCACATGAGTCTGTCGGAATGTGTACCGCTAGATATTCTGTACAGCACGAATAGAAATACAAGCCTGTTTGGTAGAGACAATACAGCAAACTAGTAGGAAATATGAAAGTAACAATGCTAGTACCTCCTCCAATCAAGCACATTCACTCACGCACATTATGCCTCCCGAAACTTTAGTTTACATTCATAACAACAAAAAATACAAGAAGCAGTCGTAAGTGCACATAGGAATGCAGGGAGCAGAATCTAAGCACAAGTCGTGTGAGAGCGTGTGTACTGAAGGCAAGAGGGCAGCTGCTGCTATTTGCTAAATGAAAAAGCGAAGGTGCACGTGTGAATGCCTTGGCTTGAATGAAGGAAGCAGGGCATCACGGAACCATTGTAAGGAGCAGGTAGCTCTACATCAACACGAGAGCGCACAAATTCTCGCACATAATAGCGCAAATGAGCGGGCGAAAACGAAAATAGCAGGACAACCTGTGGCGCGTGAGAACGGTTTTTAGGAGGTAATGCAGCACAGAGTCCTGATTAAATTTGACTCTCCATCAGCACGAGGTCTGTGAAGAGAGTGTGAGCAATAGAGCCCTCCCTCCGAGGCCATAACGGCTCTAACAAGCGAGCAACACCAACAAGACGATGTCACACTCGCCGTGTTGTCTCAACAAACTCACGGACCAACCAAACTACACCAGTCGGAGATGCTGCACACGGTACACAGACTCACTGTGACCAGACTAGGCCTCATCACAGAACAATGAAATTATTTTCGGCTTTGAAAGCGCAGCATTTACGGTATGTTCGCATCTCACATGTATTATGCTTAGAACAAGAACAAACCATTCGAAAAGAAACATTGAGCCAGTGCGCTAAAAAAAATCAGAATTCATACAAATTAAGCATGAGAACTTTTCCATGAATTCAAGTCTTAGTAATAACAAGGAAGCAATAAAAATACGTCACACAATACACAAACTTCCATATCACTCAGCAAGTTCACATCTCGCTACATACTTTAGCTTTACAGCTCACGTCAATACAATGCTGCTCTCATACCTCCAAGAAGCACGCCGCTTGCAGTCACAAACTACCAGTATCCCATATTAATTAACTCTCACGCACTGTTATACGAACAGAACCCGTTAATTTGTGCGGTATATCATCACTGCAAAAGCAAGAAAGAACATGCATGTTTAACTGAGCAATCAGCTATTTAACACGTTGAGTGCGATTGTCTAGCCGGTGCAAATCTTTACTTTGTACACACAGTCACTAGAAAGCTTTGAAAAAATTACAGAACCTAACCTGAGTGACCCACCTGTGGGTCGTATCGCATTCAACGTGTTAAGTAGCAGTTTTCATCACAAAGCTTATTTGAAGATTCATTTCCGTTTTTGCAACTCTGTTTTTATAAAAAAATAAGACAGAATGAGCACAGAAAATCATAAATTTGGAGAAAAAATACGAAATTGGATTAGATGTAATAGAACATATTCGAGTTCAATTAGACCACCATTATTGACCCGAACATAAGCGAGCGAACTACACCATGCTAGTTGAGATCTGTGCGAGCATTGGTGAGTGCAGAAAGCCTAATGAGAACAAAAGAGCAATGTAATGCACAGCTCTCCAACACAATGTTCTCGGTTGAACTCAGCTAAAGTTGACCGCAATGCCTGCCGCAGAAAGGCTTCAAGAATGATCACGGGGAAGAAATGTTTCACGAAAGAAGCAAGGGAGGCCGCAGAGAAGAAAAATTCGTGCAGGAAAGTACGAAGGTCGGGCATGGAGCGCCAGTAAATCGACCGCCGTGAAACCGTGCCTAGTATTTTCCGACCTGCACCTCATTTCGACCAGCTTTCTTCACTTCCAACCCCTCTAGGTCGCAATGCAACAGCGCTCAATAGCATGCGTTTCCTAACCCTAAATAGGATAGATAAATTATTCCACTGAGCAGTACAGGCCTGAAAAATCTAGCTCCCATACAGTCGCGCTAATACACGAATTGAATTCCCACACCAAAAATTGCCTAGAGATTAGAACTTGGGTTACAGCGTTCCTTTCATATGCAGAATACATAAGCATATCGCATCTTGAGCAGGCATCACCAGTGACCGTAACTCGACAGCAACGAGTCAAGATTTGAGAAAAATATTCTCATAAATAGTAGGACAATTATTACGTCAACAAGTACAAAACGTTCCGCATGACATCGTGGATGCCCTAGCAGATATTTTGAGCCTATGGTCATCAGGGTAGATCCATTAATAAAAAAATACAAAATTTCGTTGTTTAATGTCTCAGGTTAGAACAAAAGTCCCGTAAATAATTCAGCACTAGTAACCCATATTAACAGGCCCTTGTTAAGTATAATATACACTGTCGAACAAATTTAACTCGGAAACAATGCAACGTCAAAAATAACTTTCCGTCGTATACTAAATGTGTTTCGTCAAAAGCAACTCATGATGAAAAGAAAAATCTGTAGCATATGTAATTTTCAAATCTATGTGATCAACATAATATGAATTATTCAGGTGGAACAAATCATTTCGAATATAAACTTACATATTTCAGTCTTCTAACCACACTTGAAAAGTGAAGACATCCATGAAAATAATGGCTTGTCAGTCGATTAGAATGAAATAAATTGGAAACGCAGGAGTGCGATGATACGACACGTTCACGCGAGCAACTTCTTATTTGTATTGAGTGATTGTGCCGTGAGAAGTGAAAGCTGGCGTGTAGCTGAGTGCGGTGCCGCTATCAAGCACCGCTGAGACCGTGGAGGTGTTCAACAGATACAATCTGGGCACGACCGCAGAAGATGAGGAGTCCGAGTCCATGCCAGCGATGTGCGGTATTTCCTGTCAGGTTACTGCATTCTCATGCTCTGCACACACCACCAGTGTCCGAGCGACCACCGCACCAATCCGCATTGCAATTTTTGAAAAGAAACATTTCCTTGGAGTCCCTAAATCGCTACCAATGTTACAGTAAATGGAATGTTGAAAATTAACATTCTTGTTTTGAGAGAGTTCCGTAGGTCAGCACCATCATTCGTCTTGCAGAACATTTGAACACGTGATCAACGAAGAGCGGAAACAAAATTTCAGAGTAAGAAAAAACAATCGCATTACAAATCTTGTCCTTAAGAACACAAATTATCAGTATCATTAGTTTTTTCATTAAATATACTATAGCAAACTCTAAAATCATGAGCAGAATGTATGACCGTTTACAAGCCATTCTTTGATACCTAGAAATCAAATCCTTAGTTTCATTCCCCTTGTTTTTATAATCATGGTACGCTGAAATCATTTCTAGGGTTTAAATTTCCACGTTTCTGGAGTTTTTCATAAGATATTTGAAGACAGACAGGGTAGTTGGTCACAGAACAAGCAGTTAACAATATTTAGCCGTCAGGGGAATCCAAACACCGAATATAAATTTTATCTGGCACTTCACGTTACAATCGTGCACCATTTACACAGAACGCCTAGTAAACTGCATACACAAACAAGCGTTGTTTGAAAATTAATTTACTGAGAGTTTTATATTCTAAAAAGACCAAGTGTAGGTACACATCAGCACAAAAACTGCAGTTGGGCACCGTTTTTATCAAACTAAAATGGTAGCAAGGCAATAAATAATCATTTCAAACAAAAAGTTCATAAACTAGACTATGAAACAAGAAGTTAAGTTCGGCGCTAGAAATGGGCCAGTAGCTCCGGTATTGAATGCTGAATAAAAACAAAGAGTATAAAAACACAGGCTTGGCAAGTCGGGAAAATGAACGATAGAATTAATAGGTTTACGTCCGTGAATCGATGGGATAGTCACGCTATGCTCAACTTTGGATGAGTAACAGCATTTTATTACAGAGGCACATGGAGTTACAACTTCGTTAATGGAATACTAAACAACACAAGCGCCCCAGTTACAAAATTATTGCATAAAATATACACAAGTTTATGGAAATTCAGTAGAAATTAATTATCGTCACCAACCAACGAATTATCTGTAAGAAATTGTTTAGGACTAGTTTAAGGTGCAATCTGGGTTTAGGGACCATCGCGGCGCAACGCAAACCAGAGGACATTCTACACAGTATTACTAACGTTGCATTGCTCTCATCATTTGATGTTGGGTGCCTTGTACATTTTACAATATGAGAACTTCAGCTGGACTCTCACAACCCATTGTGAAATCAGTAAAGAAATGCGTACAGACTCAGCTGAATTTAACACTATCCCAATGCTGGAGTATGTTCAGCACGCGCTGAACATACTCCAGCTTGACAAGGTTACACAGCACAAATTCTATAAAAGCTTCAATCCAGACTAGAAGCAAGCTGCACAGCTGCGTAGCGCAGGTGCTACTACATAACACGACTAACATGCTGTCGTGTGTGTGTGTGGGTTGAGTGATACATGCAGCAGCACCAAAAAGTTGTCAATACACGACACGGAAGCGCACGATCCCGTGTTATTATATACTTTATAAGGTATAGATTCTAGTACAAGAGCTGCATCATGTTACCTTGTCAAGGTATCGGTTATTACTTGAAGATGTACAGAAGATATTAATTTTGGTCTCATATGACTGGAAGATGTAATCCAAAATATAAAAAGTTAAATGATGTGAAAAATCAACTAAAACTGCAATACACGGTTATGAAACACTAAATACAAACATGGCAAGTCCATAGAACACACCTAATACTTCATTTTTAATAAAATTCACAAATTTATAATTAGCAAGTTTTCTAGAAAATAATGTAAACTGTTAATCATACCAAAACATTGAAAACGTGACATTAAGCTTGAATGAAAATATTCAAACGTAAGAAACAAAAGTCCCAATTAGAATAAGAGAAACCTCACACTATCTAGAGTTTGTTACACATACTCAAGAAATGGTCAAATAATCCAAGAATATGAAGAATCCAGGAAGACTGCTGAAAATGTTCTTAGGCAGGACACTGTAAATCCCACTCAGAAACAAAACATTAGCAGGCCAAACGTTTTACTTACTTAACACTGGAGGCAACCCACACAAGTTTTACTAACTTAACACTGGAGGCAACCCACACAAGTTTTACTAACTTAACACTGGAGGCAACCCACACAAGTCTTACTAACTTAACACTGGAGGCAACCCACACAAGTTTTACTAACTTAACACTGGAGGCAACCCACACAAGGTTTACTAACTTAACACTGGAGGCAACCCACAGAAGGTTTACTACCTTAACACTGGAGGCAACCCACACAAATTTCATTGTATGTCAAGAGGGAAAAGAAGTCCTGCACAATTCCAATGCCCTTCAAAATTGAACAGCAAAATATCCTCATTGAAATTCATCAAGTTATTTCAGTTCATTTTGGTATCTTTCTCTTGACTAAGTTGATTTAAACTCTTTCATTTCATGAGAACTTGTGACATGCTCTAGGTTACCCTGAACTGAAGCTACAACTCACCAAACTTGATGCCAAGACAAATTTTAACAATTCAATATTTTTTACCAGTTAACTGCTTCAGTGGTGGAGTACACAAATAAAATTTTCAGTAAGCTATGAAAAAATATTTGTTGGAAGCAGGTCATCCAGATGCCATTCTTGAGATGAATAACTGATGTCAAAAATAGGAATAAATTAGTGCTCCAGGCTAAGCAGCTAAGTGATCTTCACATGAGTTACTGATAGATCAGCCAAGATACTAAGTATTGAGCAATATATACATCAGTTTTACATTGACTAATATGGAAGGAAATAGCAATTGAGTGATGTTGCCTAATTGAGGCATGGAAGATGTTGAAGTGAAACATACACAATGTTGTCTAAAGTAAATCAGCCATGCATCATAGTTGCAGATGATGTTCATCTTATCAAGAGAGCATTCTATGAAACAGATCATATCTACTGAAAACTTGTAAGGTTCTATATGTATGCAATAAATTTTACAAAGCTGGCATCTCAGGTGGACATTTTTAATACCTGATAAAATGAGATACTATCTCCATGGAATGCAAGTAAAGAATGATAGCATTTATACCACAATGGACAGAAAACATGAACTACATGTAGTCCAATTGCTTCAACAAAATGCAACAAAATACAAGAAAAAGATACAATTTAGCTTGAATATCACATTCTTAAAATCATAACAAAACATTTTTGTACAGCACCTAAAGCAACCTGATCTTGTCAAAAAATATAAAATTACAGAGAATGCACACATGAGAACAGTGAGTAACCAAAATCATGAGATTATGACTACTCACCATCACTTGAATATTAGTGACGCTTGACACAGTTGTCTGTAGCTTTACAGTTTTGATAAAACATGTCATACTTCTTTTATGAGTGGCTGACAGGCCAACTGTGTAAGCTACCTCCTATCTGAGTTATGCTGCACAGGTCACATGAGGCAAATACATATAGTTGTTAAACTATGCCCATTTCTTTGCTTCTTTAATGCTTCTCACACACTTCATTGCTTATTATTGATTAGGAAATTACTTAAGCTACTTTTTAAAATAAGTTGAAGAATATTTTAAGGAAATGCTTTAGGTAAATTTTTAGGAACAATTTTGAAACCTGACAATTTCCCACAACACAACCCTGGATGAAGATGAAAACCTGACACTTGATAGAACTTTATTATAAGCACAGTATTATCTACCTTCCCACCAAAAGTGTCAAAATGGACTGACACAATACACAAAAAAAAGATACTCATGTCTTGTACAGAAATACATGAGAAAAATAAACCTCAGTTGAGTATTCCCTAATTTTGCTTGTTCTAGTGACACCTGCAAAGCCCTAAGCTACTCATGTAAACTTGATACAACAAATTATTTAAAATAATTGTTTATTTCATAGATAAATTAAAGTCTACCCCATATGAAGATTAATTTTAGAGAGCAAGAAGTAGGGAAGTGATGTGTACTGTATTTTGACTGCAACATTAATGTATAGTAAACATAGATTGTGAAGAACACTCACATCTGCCTCATCCACAGATGCACTTGTCAGGATGCACACACAGCCTCAGTAGTGAGGGAAGAACAAGGAATTGTTCACACTACATTTACTCATTCATCAAACCAAAAACCACATCCAGTTTTATGCAATTTAATTTTCAAATAATGTCCCTCACCTACTGAAAACTTTCATGTTCTATGCTTTAGCTCACCAAACAGCTACAATTTGGTTATATTGCTCAAAAAATATTGGATCACACAATTTGAAAGTTTATTGGTATATGTTGGCATTCATGAAATAGAGACACACACATCTAAATCATATACTAATTTTTAAGTTAAAAGAAAAACTTTCAGCCTCAAAATTAGTAAAAAAAAGATCCTATTCTTCAGGTTAAAACTCCTAATTAATGAAAGAAAACTTCTGCAACTATCTTAGACCAAAGTCTTGGTAACTGTGGACAAGTTGTGAGATCAAGGATGATATCCCACACAATGATGATCAAGTCATGATCTGACTCTACACTTCATCAAACAGCAAATTCCACACTGTGTCACCTAGTAATGATCTAAAGACCAGTTTAAATGCTAGGGTATTTGCTCAGTTGTGCAAAACAGCTCAACTTTTCAGGCTTGTTATCATAATCTTGCATGGAATAACTTTAAATAATAAGCATAAACAGAAATTATTTTTCATTGTTTAGACAGAGTGAGAGCTTGCAAGGGATAAAATTCTGAGCTACACAAGAACAACATGAACATTTATTGAACTGGGTTAACTATGCCCAGATCATCCATTAACGGAGGTTAATGATAACTTGATCAACATACTAATTAATATGAAATTAACCATGACATCATCCATTTAAGTACAACAGTACTCAACACATCATAATATCAATAGAACCCTATTTGTTACTATTTTTTAATATTGACTATGACAAACAAGACGCTTGAATAGAAACTCCCAATGTGAAAAAACAGATTTGTGTAAGAACTTTATCTGATCAGTTGAAAATTAAGTAATTTCTAATAATTACACATGTAATAGTAATTAATACTTCAAATATAGCACTGTAGAGGAATGAGCAAAATTTTCAGTAACACTTCCCGAGTTACTTTTACCTGCTGGTTTTATTTGTGATGAATACAGTACGAAATTGACAACCAGGGTTAAGAAGCAAATATTATTCATGGGCAGAAATAACGAAACCAACAAACAGGCATAAAAATGAGCTGAGAACCATGCATATTGTACGTCAAGAATTGTTATGTAATAAAACCTGCTTCAGTGAAGACCTTGAGAGTAATTTAAATGAACAGAGCAGAAATGTACTGGCAAAATGTAACTTAGGGAGGAAAGGGACGCGTTGTTTGCTACTCACCTCAACATCCTCGTAGTTTTTGAAGGCTAGAATGGCAAAGCCATCGATGATGTCCTCCTCAAAAAGGGGTTCTTTATTTTTCTTCCTAGGCCTAGGAGGTTTGGATCTGACTAAAGGCAGGGCTTCATCGCAGCTGTCGTCTTCAGAAGCTTTCTTGTTGGAGCCTGGATCGCAAATAGCAGCCCGAAGTTGCTGAGCTCTCTCACGCCGCCGTCGCTTCGCCTTGCACTTATCCTCCATTCTAGAGGATAATATACAACACTCAAGCTTACTCAACACTCACAGCTTAACCATACATGATGGAAATTTCACACCACCACACGATATCAGAATTTACCCAACAAAATCACAACACACTGCATTGATTGATTCTACACATAGAACACTAACACGCACCCACACTCGCCAAGAGTTGGAATAACACTGAGTCTGAGAGTGAGCCTGATTGGGTTGTTCCCCGCACACAAAATGCGCAAGAAAAACTAGTTCCTCTATTTTAACCTCTATGAAATTTTTAATTATGAGACAAAGTCCTCGGAATAACTTTTGTATATCATTTGTAATAATTATGAAGTCTTAAAAATCATTATTCTGCTTTATTTAGACATTTAAGGGGTATTTTGGTGTACACGACCTAGAGTACGTTTGGCTGACAAACACATGAACGAACACAATGATAAACGCCTTTATACCTATTCTGACAGTCAAAACCCAAAATTATCCACCAAATTTTCTAATTTACCAACATTTTGCCCCCTGTGTGAGCATTATTCTTCGTTTGATATGAATAAACTGATAATCGATAAGCAAATTAACGTTTTTGGTGTTGGGGTGGGTGAGGGGTGGTATGGCGTAGTAGTAGAGTCAATATAGAACTTCAGTGAGCGGTCGTGCTTTTACGGATTTTCAATGAGCGTGAGATTCTTTGAAGACGTTAATCTGCCCAGAATATCAGTACATTTTTTAATACTTCATGATGTAGAACTTTCAAATGAGTTTGGAGAACTTAGAGTAAGCAAATGTGTTCTCACACAGCTGATTGCTCAATTTTTTTGGCTCGTTAAAAACAACTGGAAAAGAATTCGAAACACGCAAGCGAGAACAGAAATCAATGAGCTCTTATTCTAAGTTTGAAATATGCTTTCAAAAGTTTAAACTCTTTCATGATTAAAAGTTCAAAGACACGTTTAGAAGTGAGTGATGTAAAAGTTATGAAATGATTTTATCTTTCGCTTTGGCCACGGTGACACCAACACTCGGACGTGTCTGCACATAATCCTTCATTTGTCATCAAATTTCGTCCTTACGATTCCACAGAAGTAAAATTTGATATAATACCTTTGGTTATGTGGTATCGAAGATGAGTTCGGATGTATCTAAAACCACCAATTGAATGATATACGATATAATAACAGACTAATATATGCTTACTGAAAGTGAAAAAAAGTTATCGTATATGCAGCGTGTTTTGGTTAAACAGATAGTGCTCAGTTTAGTGGAGCGCATAATATCTAAGTATATATAGCAGAAAATGGAAGCCTCGGGGCAGCTGATTTACTAAATTTCCTTCAGGAATTTCACAGTAAATTAGAGCGCTTGTTGTGTTTTGACTACTACCCCAAAATAATGGGGAAATTCACATGAAACGCTCCTTAAAGAGATCACGACAGAAGCATAGTTATGCAATTATGTAGGACCACAAAGAATAGCTGCAGGCTGTGACTGTGTTCTTCATTATTTGGTGCAGCTCTAGGCTGAGTTAACTTCGTTTTGACCAGCGGATGACATGGATGTACAGAATACGGTGGTCATAATGGGAGTTCCTTACTAAGTTGTGCAGTTTCAGAACAAGAAATGAAAGGAAGGCATTTTAATACAAGAATAACATGCTATCTCAATCTGTATATGTTAGCAACTTTAACTGGAATCATAACATTACAAGTAAACGATATTAATATCGTACGAAATAGCATCACCAGCTTGGTCGACTGGTATCACCAGCTTGGTCGACTGGTATCACCAGCTTGGTCGACTGGTGAGCGAATCTGCTTGCGAGCGGGAAGACCCGGGTTCGAATTCCGCGGCCGACATGGCTGACGCGGCTAGAAATACGGCATGGGACTTGGGTAAACAACCGAATAATTATCGAAGTAATTATTCGACCCAAGAATGGGGCAGAAGGTTCGTTCCTATAGCTTAATTCTATTCTATTCTATTCTAAATCCTATCTTTCCTGACAGTCCCATAAGCTTGCATTTCGCTGCCTCGATGTTGCGAGCCCAAGTCTTTTCTCGATAAGTTTGAATGATGCAAATGCTCGGAAATCATCGCATTTAGTAACCAATTAGAAGTGTTGTTACTGCATGCTAAATGCGTCCTGAAACAAATAATGGCCGATACATTACACTCTCACTGCAGTTGAATTTTTTTTTAATCATACACACTTCAACATCACGTAAATAAACAAAAAATATGTTGCATCCCAATACGCTTGACTTTTTCTTCTAAATTTACTCATGTCACAATATTTGTCTTCCTTCATTCGCTAGTAGCGATGATGGTTCACAATAAAAACACCATATATGTACTGTAATTACGGAAGAATGCTCCATTAGTATAGATGTACTAGTATCGTATATATGTATTATAATTATGGAAGAATCCTCTATTATAGTAAAAATATACTAGTATAGTTTACATGTCATATTTGTACTGTAATTGTGCAAAAAGGTATCTTTATTTTTCGCACGTCGTCGCGTCTTAAAGCTCGGTTACAGCTGAGAATTTTTTCGTGTGAGGGGCCTTTGGGACGCTAACAAGGATTAGTGGTCTGGCAGCCGACAAGACCACAGAGCTACTGGCGTACAGCCCCAGCAAAAAACTCACCATGCTTGATTTTAGAATTGCAAACGGCTTATACTCGTCCCGTTACCATCTACGTTTATCTTCACCAAGCTTATTTTTATTGGTCACTGCCTCATTACTTGCAATTAATTATCGTCTATTTCATTGTATTCATGTATGCAGCCGACTTTATCTTTAACTTGAATATTAGAAATCATTTGTAACATTCATGAAGAAGATGAATGGCATCAAAACGGAGTTGTTTAATAAACTTGAAATATTGTGACCGTTTATTGTATAACTTTGAAATTTAATTTAAATATTTAATGAATGTGAATATTTACTGCATATTTCTATATTCTAGAATTAGACTAAATTGTAGGTGAGGGTTTGCATCATTATCTGAATGAATATTTTGTAATAATATTAGTAGCATATGCATGAACAGTTTTTTATTCAACGCTTATAAAATTTACATACACTGACTCACAGTACACAGTTGATTGACGATGTACAATACTACAAATTTTCCATCAGAACACTCAGTGATTTCACGATGTTATGACATCTGAGCTAATAAAAATATACCGATAAAATTTTGTAAACCGATTCCCTGACAGTCGTTATTTCATAATCTTCGAGTGATTATGAAGAAAGAAAATCCAAGGCGGCCCAACGTTTCGTCATGCTGGTCGAGATGATGTATCCTTTATGTCACAATAACCATCTTATCCAACGTGCATGATTCCTTAGGGAATAATTATCTAATTCTAAGAAGTAGTTTTTGCTTGTGTTCCAGCTGCTCCAATTCTCTTCGCTTAACGTTCCCATTGAAGCACGTGATCAGTATTGTTTCAGTGCGGCACTTCAAAAATGTACAATTTCCTGTTCCTTTTCTGAGACAGAACTGGAAACCGGAAGCCTGGACAGCGTCCCTGTCATCAACAAGACCGACTCTTGTTTCCAGAGAGTTGGACGAGAATGGCTTAATGATCTTGTGTGTTGCTCCTGTACATCAATGAGTTATGTCAATGCTATTTCATCACGCGGAAAACTTTTGTGCAGAGAAAAGTTTAAGGTTCTAAACGCAGCTTCAAATTTCATAGTTGAAAATTGCTAACTAAAGCTGTTCGATTTCTCGCTTCGAAGCTGTTATTTAAAATTGTTAGTTAATCGATCAAAAACTCATCATTCACTGTAAGTAAAGCGTAAAAGCTTAGCTCTGCTTCCTAAATTCATTACAATTTCATTGAAAGCATTCACCTGGGTTTATTACCAAAAAAATACGACGGACGAAGCAAGATTGCACTCGGGCGTTAGCTGGGAATTTTCTTGCATTTATGAAGTATTTAATAAATGCAGGTCAAGTTTCAAGACAAAGCAAAATCTGTACCACTCACACACAACGCTTAATGGAAGCGTGGTAAGAGAGGCACGTCACACAAAAAAGTTGGGCTCTGGCAGGGGAATATTTCGAATCACATACCAAAGCTTGCTCCAGACATGGAAGTATAACATTTTTAACATTAGATTTATCCACTTCCCTGATAATTTAAATTAAATTTTGTTTTTCATTAGCGTAATAATTTTTTTCCGGAAAATGTCCATCACAATATGAAGTGCAGAACTTCATTTAGTTCACCTGTCAGTATTATATATTATAGTACCCAGTTGTAGTCATTTATTTATTAGCATTTAACTTGTCTAATTATAGCTGGTTTGTCTGCAAAAAAGTATACAATCAGGTACATGTTTAACAATGTAGTCTTACGTCAATCCATTGATGAAACTGGTTTTCATCACTTTGAAAAAAAAATAGTTCTATATTTAAGAGAATGAAGCAAAATTCTTCACATTGATGAAGATTCTAATAAAATATATGTGTATATATCTTAGGAGGAGAAATATTCATACGTTAATAATTACAATGAATGGGAACATGCAGTGTTCGCTAAAACTCTAGTTAGCAAGTGAGATGAAAGCAAATTCATTTGTTCTAGCATCACAAAATCACGTTTTTTACGAGAAGCTCAGTCTTGCTAGTTGGATGTTTTGTAGCAGTAATAGAAGGGCGGCATTTACCATGTCGATGTTCAAAGAATTCCGAGCGAGAATGCTATTTTTTTTTCCTCGCAGAGAGCAGTTCAGTAAAGATGATAGGATACCGCGCGAACACATGCATGCTCTTAAAAATAACCTCTAGTTGATTAGCATGACAGGTACAGCAAAGAGTAAATGTTTGTTCAGGAAAATTCCCTGCCATTCTGCCAGACAGAGAGAAATTCAAAGAAATAAATCAGTCTGGAGTAAGTTTGTATCTCATCTTTCGTTGTCAACAGATATAGCCAATCACTCAGAGTTGTATGACTTGGTAGTTCATTTTACTGTTGTGTGCTTTATTATTTCAGATTAACGCTTGTAGCAATAAATCTCTGCATCAGATAAATGTAAGGCATATCTTTACAGCGTCAAACTGTCCACATAAATACTGTACATCTAGTTTCAAAACAAGTTTTAATAAATGTTTAGGACTCACGGAACTTTTAACTAGATTTTGTTTCCACATGAAACGAGAGTTTGTGAGAATAAATTTTCCTGTCAGGGACATCCAAAGAATTTCCTTCATCTCATTGGCAATGTTTATTGATTGCTACCAAGCGTTCTCAATGCTCTCATTTGATCTCTAGAGAGAATCATCAATATTAAATTCCTTCGATACTGAAATATTGCTCTCTCTCCCTCTCTGAAAATGGATTGGGCCATTTTCTTTAATATACTATATTCTCTTTTATAAACAACATATACAAACTTTTAGTTTGATTTCTTTCCTTCATCAGCAAGAAATTGGAGGCTTCTAAAGCCACAATCCAACACATGTGCAATCTTTCAAAGTTCGAAATTATTCTCCCGTTCTGATGAAAACAACACCACACGAGAGCGTGCTCGTGTACCAGATAGATAAGCCAGGTCTCTAATGAGCAAGTTTCATTACAGTAATTTGTGTTCGGAGCTTTTCTTGCCTCAAATCATGATTGAATAAATAGTAATGTTCTGAACGGGCTTAGCGTGCTTCGCATGCTCATGCCAAATCTCCATACCTGATTAAAGTCTTTACTTTCGGGTCATAAAATTCCGACACGACATCTTCAATTCCATTAAATCCCATCAAAAATGCCTGGAATTTGGAGTATCTGGTGAGCTGATAGAGTCGCTCGCAGAAGCGGACAGGCGGGTTTGTGGACACCCTAGCGCTGCATTGTTCTGGGGATTACAGAACCACGGGTTGCCAATTTTTTCGGGTCTTTTTACCCGGTTTTTAGAAAAGGTTAACTTCTCAGACCCACATAAATTCATACACAATTAATCAAGAATTTTGATAGCAGATAGCCTTTGTTAGTTTTTATGCGAATAACATGGCTGTGACAATAAGAAATATGGGCACGGTAGTCGTGCTGTGATTTTGTCTTTACCCTTGTAGGGTCCAGCGACACTCAGATGACTTGTGTTTGCTCGCTACTGCCTACATGATGGATAGCTTCCGTAGATGTCTTGCCTCTCTAACAATTAAACCACGTGTGTTATTACTGGCACTGTTTCCGCCCTGTATAAATGATTACTACCTTATTCATGACACATGGTCTGTAACAATTCTTAATAATCTTAGACGGCGATTGGGAGTTTTCATTGTCGAGCTGAAGATAGAGTAAGCGCAATATGCACAGCTTAGAACAGAGATGGTTAGATGTTTTGATAGAGTTATCAAAAAGGATGCAGTAAATAACAGCCATTATTTTATAGAAGTATTAGGTTATGACAATTTCGAGAGCTGCTTATTCGTTAATTATGACTAATATTTTGAGCAAATTACCACAGTTCAGTATCCTCCTTTTTATTTTGTTAACTGTCGATTTTACACAGCCAGTGATTGTCGTTACCTTCACTATTATTTTCATAACATATGTATAACATTTCCCAGCAGTTGTTGGCGTCAAAGTTGTGTTTGGATCCTGTACGCTGTGTGTGTGTGTGACATCACATGTGGCTGTGCTCCGCAATGCCTTCACAGAGTTATGAAACTATACAAATTTTAGTGCTGGAGTAGCGTTGAGCTGCTGTGTCACATACAGGGTGTCCCAGAAATAACTGACCCTTTTGATTTGCTAGTAAACCAAAAACTATTAACGCTAAGATATTGAAACTTGTTTTATTCAAAAGAAAACCCTTTTTATGGCACAATAGGATACTTGGTATCCTATTGACGAACCAGCTTGACATTTGATTTTTGCTTCATTGCAAACCCTTAATTTTCATCATGTCGCCATACAGCAAAGAACAGAGAATAAGAATTTTGCAAATCTACACACGGACAATGTCAACAACAGAAGTGCAACGTGATTACAGAAATTATTTCAGAACAACAACCAGTCCTTCAAAGAACACAATTAAATCGGTGTATCGAAAATTTACGGACACTGGAAATGTTAATGATAAACAATGATCTGGAAGATTAAAATCAACTCGAACTGAAGCTGTAATCGAGAGAGTTTCTGCAAGTGTTACAG
>VCRD01000829.1:72662-99093 GCA_006783055.1 Trinorchestia longiramus | reverse complement strand
CTGGTTCGTCAATAGAATACCAAGTATCCTATTGTGTCATAAAAAGGTTTTTCTTTCGAATAAAACAAGTTTCAATATCTTAGCGTTAATAGTTTTCGGTTTATTAGCAAATCAAAAGGGTCAGTTACTTCTGGGACACCCTGTAGATTGACACGAGTCTTTGCATGCAAGAATTTAAAAGCCTTTTCATTTGAAGTAAAATACATATGAGTACTTTAAAAAAAGGCTGCTCGCTTGATTCAGGCAGAAAATAAGTCAGCGTGTGCTAGCTTACTAATATGTACTTACTTTTTGAATTTGTTATATGTCAAGTTTAATGTTATTTCTATAACTGTCATCGAAATCAAGGCAATATTTCATCGCAGTATATCTGCTTTTTATTGTCATGTTACCTGAATTTTGGGTTGTGATTTTCCAGTCTTCAATACCTAGGTACACAAAATCTTGAAAACAGCTGTATTGAACCAAATATTTGAACGCTACTTGTACTACAAAAGCGTATTCACGCCATAAGCTAGTGTGCCTTAAAAAGAGAAACTGAAGAATACAGTTGTCACTAAGAATATTTAGGAGTTTTCAGAGTGTGGATGGTTTCATGATGCATCAGTCACAGTCACGAGGAAATATTTATAATACACGTAATAAGACAGGCGTAATAAAGTGATGAACCTCAGTCAAGTAATTACTACTATCAGATCCAAGTCAAATTCTCGCTACATCTGACTTTCTCACCGATAAATCACATGTCATGCACAGCGACATAACGTAAACGTTCAAACGAATGCAAAATAACTTCAAATTCTTATTTGATCTAAATTGACAGGAGGCTATCATGCACGATGCTCTGCATCGTCACAGTAATTAATATTCATTACTGCTTGTATTGCAGACGGAGTTTTCCACTTTCCAGGCTCGTTCCAATTAGATACGAAACATTTTAGCAAGAATTTTTGTTGAAGTTAACGGGATTTAGATTCATAGGGAATAAAAAAATCAGCTACCGTAATGTTGTCTTATTTTTAAAATGAATAGTTACGACGCTCGTTATAACTTTACATTGCCTCACAATTTCATGCATGATACCAACTGGAAGGAAACATGTCTCAATTTGCAACGCAACTGTATCTCTAAAGCCTATCCACTTTTACAAATCAAAAGTTCAATATCAATTTATTTGTACTCAAACGATTCACTTTCCAGAGGTAATTTACAGCCTGCTTTTTTTAACATTTTAATTGATATCTGGAAATGAAGCGCGTTTTTCTTCTTGTGGAAACTCCGCTATGGTCTTCAAATATTTTAGGTTTAATTAATTGCTGGAATTTTACGGCTTGGCTGCAAAATGACCTCGAAGTTTTGCGTGTAGATGTGAAGGAACTCTCGGAATGTTTTGGAATTCCTCTACGCTCTGAATTATCACGTATCCAACTGCCTTGCTCGTATAATCTTTGTGTCAGTGACAAGGCATTTAAACAAACTCCTTAAAAAGTTGAGCCGGTGCTGTTCTATTCAAATGACAATGATTAAGAAGCCTGACTTCTTTTGCGCTGCTCAACTATCGTCTTCTAAGGGAACAGAAAAAGATTTTGCCGTATAAATTACTGAAGTTTTTCATATTGTTATCGGGGACTGAAAGTGCATCGTAAATTTGTTCCAAGTGACTAGTATTTCACAACAATGGTTCAATGTGAGGTAAAAAGTACCTGATCAAACTATCTTCATTCTTCACGGAAAATGTGCTTGAGAGTTCGAGGAAAGATTTACTCTCAGTAAATTTAATGTACGTTTTCCTTAAAAGTTGACTGTCTTTGTTTCTATTTCATGTTTCAAATGTCAAAATAATTCTGTCCTAGGATTCTTATCCAAACACAGATCGGGGCTACTGCTCAAATCGTCGTATAGTTCAAATACAAACAAGTAGTTTTAAATGCTGCTACAAAATGTTGAAAAGAAGCGCGTCTACTTTCAATAGAAAAACACATAAGGCATAAAAGTATCAAAAAAATTATTTATGAGTGAAAGTTATCTCTATTAAGATAATAGGACGGACATTAGTATTTTAAAACAAATCAAAGTTGTTATGTGCATCATTTGCCATAAAGCTGAAAAAATAACCGAATTGACATGGATTTCACAATCCTTGATTTTTTCACAGAATTCTAAATTAATATAGAAGCCGTAATGACCTTGCACAGGTGTTGACCATGTGTCAAACAAACTCTGCTGAGTTGTCCAATGCAACAATTAATTTTTGTGGTATTAAATTCTTCTCAATCATACTTAAAGAGAACTATAAAAACTTGTGAATGATGAGGATATCGCGAAGCCTGTGCAACAGAACGGTTGCTTGAGATGCTGTAGGTGTCTAGCGCGTACGCAATATCCTGATATTGCAGCATTTGATTCAAGTCCCAATATTTATTCAGGTGTAACAGTTGTAGTATTTAATAATCTAGTATGGGTTTTAAGTCGTAATGGCTCCTCTTATTTAGCGTTTAATGCCGTTACACTTGCTACCAGAATACGAATAAGAGTAGACTGGTGGTCGCTCCTGTACGGTTTATGCATTGAAAGATAGCATGGCCAATGGAACAGATCTTTTCAGAATTCCACGTTGTTTTTTAAACAAAATCTGGGATTAACAAAAAATTATAATTTGTATGACATAGTCAGTGAAAAGGGAGATATTTCTCTGTATATTTAAGTATATTTTTTTATTATCTGGACTGATATGTGTTTTCATTTTTTAAAGTTATACTCGAAGCCTTAAAATTATTCTCACAAGAATTGTACATACTCAGTATGATGTCACACATGCATTCTCTCGAAAGACCACTCAAGATTATAAGAGAAAAAATCTGATATTTATCTAAAACACTGAATATCTGTCTCGATTTTGCTTTTTTATGCACTTATACACACCAGAAACATAATAGAAATAATTATTACTATTTCACTTGCTTCAAACATTGATTTTTAAATATAAAATAAAACCAATGAACAGACATCCTTTCATATTCAATTGCACAAGTCAGAGATATTGTTCAAGTTTAGGCACCTGAACTCACCATTCAAGTCTAACTTCTTAATCAAACATGAAGATTGTCGTAGATTTCTGTGAATTTTGCCACAATGAACGAAAATTTCGCTTGCTGAGCAGAACGTTCTGGGATGTTAAACTATCGAATTTGGAGAGCTTCCAGACTATGGCTTGCCTGCTTCACAGTTATTCACAAAATTATTTCTGACTTGAGGAGTGAGTTCGGTTACCTTTAGCATGATAATGGTCAGGAGAGATGATTACAGTGTACAATGGGGGCAATCATCCGTATGATCACATGCAACATCGGCATTACCTCGTAAACTCTCAAACTTGTGTATAAATGAACCCTAACAATCTACACGAGTCTTGAATCGCAGAATTTTCTGTCAAAATATCATCATATTCAAAAAGATTATTTTTCATCCTTTTACGAGTATGTTTTTGGGAGCATTTTTTACAACTTTTCTTTATTTTATTTTAATTACACGATAAACATGCCCGTTGGCTTTATTTTTCGTCAGAAAAATCAATGACATGATTTTGGTTAAGCTACCGAGGTTAATAAATCCCCTAAACTCGATTGAACTTGTTTTTACTTAAATTTTTTGTCCTTTTTAAATGCAAATTTGATTCGCTGGTGAAGGATTTCGAATAGACTATTAATAATTTTGCCTAGGTTCTTTAATTTCCAGAAATATGTTGAATCAAGTGTCAAGTTCCTCCGTGCATTAAAACACCTTCTTCGAAGCAAAGAAGTATTTCTCATTGATCAGTTAAATTAAAGATAGACAATACAGGTATCAAAAATACACAACATCAGAATGATTTACTGCTGTTACTTCGCACTCACTGTTAATCTTACCAAGAAGAAAAATAATGCGAAGGCCCTCGCTAGATGCCTGCAGTCCACTGAGGCAACCGCACGAACAGACAACTGATATATGACCGGAAAGTCCGTGTAGTGTAATAGATGGTCATTACAGGTCTGGTAGACACATCAAACATCCTATTTCTATGGCATGCAAGGCTTGTGATGCTTCACTCTTTCTATCTTGTGTAATTAAATTTAATGATTCAAGTGCCAGTCATCTCAGCCTATAAATATAAGGTTATTCATTAAATTCTGCTGTTTTCATTCACCCAGTCTTCGGAAAACGATCATATGATAAAAAATTCATTAGCTGAAAGAAACTTTGTTCCCTAACGACAGCGTTAAATCATGATTTTGTTCCGAACAAAGATTTTCTTCCATAACACAGCGTTAAATTATGCTTCGCTAGCCAACAGGAAACATGAATGATTTAACTCTATTATTAGCAAATGTGTTTGTAAATCATTTCAGTCGCAGCTGAAATTTTTTTCGACCTCTGGTGAAGTGATGAGCTCATACAGTAAACAATTCAATTTCGCCAACTATTTATCGTTACTTCAAAATTGAACAAATTTTTGAATGCAAGTAAAGCAAATAAATTGATCCATCTTCAACTGGTCTGGTAGTGACGTACTCATTCGGTAGAGACATTTAAACTTCATAAAAAATGACTCGTTTTTGCCATATCTGTTTTGGGACAATATTGATGCCTTAATGAGCGCAATTCTATGTACGTACATAATTCAATTTAATAAGCAGGAATAAATCAGTATGAAATAGCATCCGGATAATCACTGTTCTGAAGCTAGAAACACTCGTCTTGTTGAACACGTGTACATATGTTGGAGAACAGATGCTTCCTATACACTTGTGGTGGTGGGATACACCGCTGTCCAACACACGCTCATCAACTGTAGAATCTCAGATAAAAACTATTTTATTTGACAACAGAAGGAATTGCCTGAGATTTAATTATTCGTAGCACTAGCGTTATGTGTTTCATGTAATTTATTACTACTAATATAGAAATGGAGTGGCGCGCACCTCCTAGAAAAAAGTGTGTGGAGAGCAGTGATGGTCGACCCATGATCGCCGGACTCTAAACCTGAAGATCCATAAAGATTACACTCTACATCACCTGTTCATCATGTCGCCTTTTATGGGGCGCAATCATTGTTCCAATCAACGTAGACTGGGAGCTCACTAGTAATTTCAAATGGACAAGTACGTTCATTTTCGTAGATAATATAGATTCCGTATAGATGTCGTAGAAGTAAGTCACTAGAAAAATCCTAGTATCGGTTAAATAAGTCTAGAATTTCTGAGCACAAATGGGAATTGTCGGCTCAGATAATTACTGCATGATCAGAGCCTGTTTGCTCGTCCGCAAAAAGAAGAAAACCGCAAAATATAGTCGGTAGCCTTTCTATAAGCTGGATCTAAAAAGAATTCCATTCTGGTGTACGTATTAATTTTTTCTTTAACATATTTCTCATAGAACAATAGAGGTTGTCCGCAGTCAAGATTTTTTAAGGCACAGCCATCGCAAAGTTAGGGATGTTCTGCCTCGCATCTACACTCGCTTCCTAGTTTTTACTGCATTGGTTTTCACAGCATTCAGTGCTCTCTTACGAACAGCATCGCATACACAGTACAATGGAATCTGAATTTGACGTTAAATGAAGATTCATAACTTCTCTTGAATTTTTCTAATCATCAGATAAACAAGCTAGTTAACTTTTATCAGAAAATTGTATGATCTACATAATTGTACTTAAACTGGTTATTAACCTGTATTTATGTATACATAACATGTGTGTATGACCATAAATGACACTAGAAATAATGATTTACCAAATATTTTTTGATTTTCCCTGTCTGTCTGATATACGTTTGGCCAACGTGGTGTAAATAATCATCACTATCATAATTTCATTATATCCGTTAAGCTATAATTTCGTCTAAACTTCATTTGTGAGCAACACAAAAGTTACGACTGTATAAATGATGGAACTTTAAAGTTTACCATCCTTAAAAAAGAATCCTTCATTATAAACTGGAATATCCTGGAACATATAAATACAGTGAATGTTAAAAATAAATTCGAAATATCGTTCCACCCATTAAAGAATATAACCATGTATTAAAATCTCCATGCTAGATTCTATTGTGAGTAGTTTCATGGTAGTTTTTCTTCCTGTTAAGCATGCAAGGCTTCAAATCAGCAAAACACGGTTTAGTTGTAGTACTTGCATTATTCTGCTGGTCAGTAATTTATGGCACTATGAATGCGTAATGAATTGGTTGTGAGACTTCGTACAACTACAGCCGTGGTTGTGTTGGAATTACAGCAGCAAAGATCAGTTTGTTGGTCGTGAAGATTTATTTGAGAAATAAATTAATGATATTCGCTGAAAAAATGTCAGGGAAGAGTCTCATATTGAGTGCATGTACTATTCAGTGGATAATGCAGATTAAATGAATATTCCTAATCATTCAATGAACGATTATGGAAACATTTAAAATTTACTTGAAGGAATATTTCAAGAGCAAAGGAAACTTTATTCTGTATACTCTGTATGAAAACCACATGCAAGCTATGAAGTAGTTGACATACATGAAGTTCGAAAAATAAAGTTTGAGGATCGCAGTTCGACATGGAAGCCCGAAGTTTAATATTACCTATTATTTGCTATGAAGTTAAATTTTTCACGTATGTTTCATTTATATGCGGCAACATCATAACTCAAGAAGCGTTAATTATGACTTTCCCTAACCTCCATGCTGTGAAGAGCTCACTAGGGACTACCCTTAAATGTCACTCAAAATCCCCACAAATCTGACCATCTTAGTAATACATTTTGTCTGAAAATAACAGGCAGTTTTTTCTCTATGTTCATTCCTTTCTTTCGCCCATTGTGGCTAGTGTCTTCAGCCAGTAACTTCCCGCACCAGTACATTCCGTGTTACACGTGCTATTTTTTATTATTTTTTATTTCTCATGTCTTTGGGAAACGAAGTGAGATCTTGACACAATTTTCTCACCAAATATGGTGATAGATCATTAGAGAATCTTGTGTAATATTTTGTACAGTGATAGGTTGGTTTAAGCTATCATTGTTACAGTATTCATATTTACTAATTGATAAAAAACATTTTGTGCAGGAGCCTCGTTTGAAACGCTTCTATAGCAGTGAAATTTTGTTTAGCCAATCGTTAAACTAATTAAACTAGTGCAAGATTTCGAATACCAAAAAGTTCCACGTCTCAATACCGTGGTTGCAGTTTTTGAATCCATCTTAAAATTCATACTTGATCTTTCATACAGAAGCTGCCTCTCTCGTAGTGCAAGTTTGTGCCTCTTCTTCACAATGGAGGTATTTTGAGACAATAGCCACGCTTAAAAATATAAATAAAACAAAAAGAAATACATAGTCATTCGAGGCAAGAATCGTTTTTTCGTCGATTAGGCTTTGGTCTCATTATTCATAGATTGTTTTTCTTCGCCCAAATTTTGATATGAGATCTCTTATTTAGTTGATAAAAAATAAGAAGTGTGAAGGCAGTCATAGTTCTATACTGTTTATCTGAGTTACAGCTACAATAAAGTTATGGGTTGCAAAATGTCAGTCATCAATAGAAATAAGATAATTGGTTCAATCCCAATTCTTCCAACATAATACCAGAACCACAACGGTCAGAATTACTCTTTGGGAATAAAACTTGTGTCTGGTTGAGAACTTTATCATGTAACTCATAATGGGAAGGTAGACTTGAGACAACACTGTTAAAAATCACAGAGCCTCGTGGTCTTCTATTTGCCATGTCATGGTAGCAAGCCATCATTTATTTCTTGAGGATTCGGGACGCGATCAGTAATAAATTTAGAGGGTTTATTATACACCAGAATTGGATCGTAACGAATATTGAAACGAGAACTTGCTAATGGTACCCGAAAACAAATTAAACACCAATCTTCACAGTTCTACTAATTTATTTCTTCCACCCACGCGACTATTATTCGGCTTCAGAGTAAAGACTCAACTAATGTGTAAATGCAAACGTCTTTATTCGCAACAATTAAAGCTCGTTTTGCAGTGAGATGTGCAGGTGCATTCGGTGTCTCCTTCTCAGTCTCGAGTCTAGCGCTCTATGTGCTTTGCCTCCACTGATCGTCCGACCACTCAGCATTACAATTAATGAGCTGTTTTACTAGCGCAGTGTCCGCTATTTTTCTTCGTTGCAATGCAATTATTGTCTGTGATGCTGAGCAACTTGGCGCGAGGCTCAGCGAGTCTGCAGGGCAGTTTGTGTGTCAGCTGTGAAACGTAAAGAGTGGGAGGCATTTTTTGTTTTCGACGTGGCGCTCGTATTTAACGATCACAAGATGCTCTTACTTAAGGATCACAAGGCACATACAGTGAATGTTATTCACTATCTCTTTGATATTTACTGCCCCAGCTGAGTAGTGGGTCTCACAATACCCGTATTCACCACAACCATGAGTGGGAGACTGTACGTTGTCAACTACATGCTACGTATTTTTTCGTCCTGCTGTCGAGTATGAGAAATCTTTATAAGCAAAAGAATAGCTGATAAGTTTAAGAATGTTTCTTAGCTACTGAATTATACCATGCCTTGTACAATATTCACGAAGGCACTGATTCCTTCAGTTTACTCATAGGTGAGTCAAAACACATTGTGGTCAATACTCATTTACATATTTCTTGGCTATTTTCCTACAAAATGTGGTCGTAACTCAAGCAAAATAATGTAAATGGTCAATAATAAATTCATAAGTGTGTGATCAAAAATTTATTTTAGACCTTGTCGTATCAGTAAGTGCCTGCGTAGTTAATTGCCAAGGATCTTAATGGCAGTCACTTGCTAAAACTATTCCTCCGTCAGGAAAAGAAAAATTCTAGAATGAGTTCAGTGTAAAACTTTGTAACAAAACTGTACCTAGAGATTCAGTACTCTGAAATTCTTCTAGAAATATTGTCACCCTAAACTATACTTATTACAAAATAATCAAAATTTCGATATTTGCTGTAAACTGAAGGCTGTGAGTAAAATGAATTGACTTCTATCTCTATTAAATAACTGTAGTTTTAAGTAGTAAAATTTACACACAAACAAAATACTAGTTAGGAAAAACCAAAGAAAACTGGTCAATCTTAGTTTCCTTGAGCAAGAAATTGTCGAAAATATTTCCATCATTACTTGATGGAGGCGATGAATTTTGTCATGCAGAAGCTACGGTCGAGGAGCTGTTAGAAAGTTTGTGGATGCTCCTAACATATGCTTATATTTAGTATATGTATCATCTACAGACTAACCCATAAATAAGTTCATCGAAACTTTCTTTTTATTTATTGGTGTCCAGAATACCAGTTGCACGCATGAGATAGATGTTCGTATTCATCTCTTTATTTACAATATCCATCACATGTTTTATGTGTGTAGTTGGTACTCTAGATACCAATAAATAATAGCAGTAATAAAATGTTTGTTAACTTATTTTTTAGTACCTCTGTACATCCCTGGGAATACTCTCCTATACGAGGTACACAGTACACCTACACTACACACTTATACTCGTAATAAAATACACAAAGGAAGACTGGTTCCAGCACAAAGCACGACCTGCAATTGAGGGTGGATTTCTAATGTACAAAATTTCACTACATTTCTTTGAACAACCCGTATTTCGATAACAAAATTATCATTAATTTCTGTTGCTACAAGTGAGCTTTCTTTTACAGTACGAGTAATAAAAACAATTGAATATTTTTCGGGATGAAAAGGGAAAATTACCAAAGCGAAGTAAAATATGAGCGACACGTTAAAATTTTTTATGAAAGCATCGCTGCAGCTCATGTACCTGCAACAATTTCCATATTACATGACGTGCTTCTGTGTCATTATGAACACTACACACTCATTAATAAACTCTGAATTTTTAATCAACGCCATGCAAAGGAATTTTGTTTCGAGCTAATTATCTGACAGCAAACCAAACATGAATGTAAAGGTTACGAGCTGCGCTTTTTACTAAAATAAAAATAAACAACGTTAAAATATCACAGATTTTACCAATCAATATTTACTAACCCTTCCATGAAAAATTGGTAAACTCATTTTTATTCGAATTCAAACAAAATCTTGCCCTACCATAAAAAACAATATTAACAAAAAAGCAAAAAATTGCCCGGCGCAGGACATTGAACTGTTTGAAAGTAGCCGATCTTCATCAACAAATTGAATTGATAATGGAAAAACAACGCTTTTTATTGATCTAATTATGTTAACCAGTTAGTTACTGCTCATTACACTGGTCTATTAGTTTAGTTTATGCAAATGATGAGGGCAATTCCTTGCCATCCATTCCTTGCTACCAGTAGTTGGCTACAGAAAGTAGCCTAATCCTTGCTACCAGTAGTTGGCTTCAGAAAGTAGCCTAATCCTTGCTACCAGTAGTTGGCTTCAGAAAGTAGCCTAGTCCTTGCTACCAGTAGTTGGCTACAGAAAGTAGCCTAGTCCTTGCTACCAGTAGTTGGCTACAGGAAGTAGCCTAGTTCTTGCTACCAGTAGTTGGCTACAGAAAGTAGCCTAGTCCTTGCTACCAGTAGTTGGCTACAGGAAGTAGCCTAGTTCTTGCTACCAGTAGTTGGCTTCAGAAAGTAGCCTAGTCCTTGCTACCAGTAGTTGGCTACAGGAAGTAGCCTAGTCCTTGCTACCAGTAGTTGGCTTCAGAAAGTAGCCTAGTTCTTGCTACCAGTAGTTGTGTTTTAATTGTTACCTGAGTAAGATGACGCGGAGAATTACAACAAAGGATTTTATGCCGCCGCTGAAGTTTCATTTTGAATTAGATCACGCGGCACTGGTTTACGCATTGAATGCTTCTTTGAAAATGAGTAATAAGAGCACTAATGCATCAAATATGCTGTAAATTATTTCTGAAATACTGACATCTTTAGTTTTCATGATTCAGTGGATAACTGGATAGGTTATCTTATTAAAAGAATAATTTTGAATAAGATTTTTGTAGATATGAATTAAGTGCAATAGTTGACTACATGTCGTGCGGCAGAAAACTTCACTGAGGAGCACGGAATTACGCAAACGTGAGCTCAGTGTCGTGACGATTTAGGTCATGAATTTTCTACGTTTTGATTTACTCGCCTACTCCATTAACACCACGAGCATGATGCTTGTACAGAAGACTTCAGCACAGTCTTAGCAGGTTCTACTATGAATTTACCTAATATACACGTCGTTTACGTCTTACCTTTCTACATCCATTCATTTCCTCTTTGTTTGCTTCTCGTTCATTTTGCATTACCTGTTAAAGTCTCATCGAATTATCGCTCCACTCCTAAAGTAATCCGGAGCTGAACGCTCAAAATGCTCCGGTCAGTCCTGCATGGAAGCGAGTTGGCAAGCTACTTTGCAACGACGGCACGTAATCCCACCAACTAAATATAGTAATACCGAAATTGATGGCGCCAGCTACACTGTACTGATGATTGCAAAGTGATAAGCGAGCTGTTACTTACGAATTTGTTAATTTGAGATAAGTTCTTCATTAGAAAAACGTTGTCGATGCATTTGCACTATCAAGAATACTGATTTGAAGAACTTGTTTAACAAAGGTCGTGAGATTGTATACGTTGCCTACCATTAGGCAATGCACCTTAAAATATTCCCCCAAAGCTAAGTTGCTTAGAACACATGTACTTGACAGTGCCAGTTAGTACACTATTTTCCTGTTCAACTATGAAATGGCTTAATTACAACCAGTACACATTTTGTTCCTTCTTTCCTCATACCATTAGCTGACGGACTTACAAACCGCACAACTATACAACCACGACATATTTTAATCTTTCCTCCTTGTTGTGTCAGTCAGTGGACTTACAAACCGCACTACAACCATGACATATTTTAATCTTTCTTCCTTGTTGTGTCAGTCAGTGGACTTACAAACCGCACAACTACAACCACGACATATTTTAATCGTTCCTGCTCCCTACACGAGTCTGCGGACATAAAGAAGTCCGCTTCATGGCGGGCTCCCGTTACGCGATTTCTTGCGAGCGGTGATAAAATATCGCGCAGCGGGTAAATTAATCGGACTAAATTACTGCTGACGTCGGAGGGTGATTATTCTGGTGAGCTGTAATAGCTGTGGTGCTGGCAGGGCAACGTCAAGACTTTCACCCATAATGAGGCAAAGAGGAACATTTGCGAGGACTATCATTGAAAGCGTGTTGAAATTGACATTTATCTTAAGCTTTACAATTTAAGATGCTATAACCTTTGCAGAGTTAGGAATATTGCATATAACGAAATCAGAAGCAATAACACGAAGAAGGTTGGTTCATTATTTCTTATCAGTCGCATAAAAAATACCTAGTTTATTTGTACAGATATTCTAAAAACGCATTTAATGACAAATGAAAGTGCAAAGTGAAAAACTAACCTCCTCTACTTGACACTAACTGAAAACTGACCATGACGGTATAGTGATACTCCACTGCAGTGCACTCTTCTCTACGCAATTACAATTTCTGTATTATGAACTATGATTGAAGTATCAGTCTACGTTCTCCTTAGCTGAAAATAAATTTAATTCAATGTACAAGCTCACTGGTGAAAATTAATTTAATTCAACGTACATGTTCACTGGTGAAAATTAATTTAATTTAATGTACATGTTCACTGGTTTTTGGAAATTTTTTTACATTCTACACGTTTCCTCAACAACACATTTACTACAATAAGACAATGTAATTAACGATTATAAACAAACATTAAAATAACCCACTACACTCAAAATAAAACTTTCACGTTCTTACAATATCGAATTTCAAATTTAAAACGCCAAATTGCGCAAAAAAAGTATTTCTCTTTTGTTTTTTTGTCACTACAGGATGTAGGAAAATGACCTGAAACATTTCTAGGTTTAATATATATGTGCAAAACAAAGTGAAAAACACCAAATATGTTTTCAGATTCGAAGTGTACATATGATGGTATTTTGTTTTCAGTCGTTGGTATAAATTGAACGAGCGAGCATCGAGTTTTGATCACGGAAACGCTCACAAGGAACAAAGACTCAGTAACACGCATCACATCATTTTACTAACTCTGTGCGAAACAGAGTTCTCAATTGAGCGACTGCAACTCTGTAAGTACACGGTATCCGTCTTGATCAGGGCTTCCCAATCTTTCTCTGAACAACCATGTACCTCTTCAATATTCAGACAAATGAGCATGTACCCTTGAATTTCAAGATATTTGAAAAAAATATATATTCACTGATACATGTATACACATGAAATTTAAAAATAAATAACAAATTAACACATTTTCCTTTCTACTACTAACATTAAATGTTCTCCTTTAGATAAGTACATGTACCCCAGATTGCGGATGCTTGTCTCAGCGGCGACTGCCCAGTACGACCTTGTGCTTCATCTGCCACCGCATGATCAGCCTTTCTATAGCTTGGAATTGAAACTTTAAAAATAGAATTAACATATTGTTTATATACATATATATATATTACGATGCTGAAGAGTCCTTAAACTTTTTGTTCCCATGGTCCAATTTCAGTTCATTTATTTTCTGGATTTTATTTCGTTATAAAGATAGATAACAAAATTGCATGGCATACTAATGTTGTGAATATAGTTAGAAAAATTTTCAGGTTTTTTTAATGAAGTTAAGTATTAAGTTTTAGTATAAAATTCCTCTAAGTTTATATTGCATATGAGGTAGCAATCACCAGAAATGGGCGTCAGTTCGGTAATTTTTTACTGTTATAGAAGTAATAAAAATATGCAAAACTATCATTGTACTTGTACATGCAGTATTTTTTTCATATTCATTCTAAAAACAGTAATAATTGGTTATTGACCAAAATTTCTGTACAATCCATTTTTTACAGTAACAAATTTTCTATATCAGAAGTATTAATCCGCCTACGGTAATACACAAACGTTTTTTCCAACTAAAAACAGCGACTAGTAACAATTGTAAAGGAGTAAGAGAATGAATGACATGTAACTCGTATAATATTCTGAAATACAGTTGTGATGCACGTACGTGATTGATGATTATGAATAAAAGCAAACAGTGGCGTAATTTAAACAAAAAACAGCTTTACTGAACACAAATTCTGCACGGTGATATTAATCGTACAACTAACAAGAGCAAAATTCCCGAGAGTCATTCCTAATCATCGAGTCATCCTTATTAAGATACTTCAGAAACTGAAATATTCACGTATTTTGCATTACCGGTTCCAGGTACATGAGTAGCTCAGATTAAGCCTCATTCTGGAATTATTGGTTTACTTCCATGGATAATTGTTATAATTCCAAAGCCTAATGACTGTAAATATTCGATAAGTGTTTAAAATTTGAAAGTTTTATGTCCTCTGGTATAAGTATTGTCGTAATAAACACTAAGAGTATTATGCTACAACGCACTCTATTCATTTGGAGTTTTGAAAATTGAAGAGCTTTTTAAAGCCTGTAGCATTGAAACGACAATGTTGCTGGAAACGAGCTAGCAATATACCTTCACTGTACTAGTTCAAACGTTCATAAAATGTTAGAACCCACCTTGCCGTCTTCATACATTCCTAATTCTAGGCCCCCCTAGCTTGCTTTATAACCATCAATTGCTGTTACAGCCTCAGAATTTAGTGATGGAACTCCACTCTTTATTAATAACGTCGGTCCCAGTGGCAGACGACAACCAGCGAAACAACGGAAGAAATTATAGCATATACTTGCAAACAATAACAGCGTACAATATTTCGTCCGTGTACGGTGCACTAAAATTAAAAAAGGCCCCTCGAGCTCCTGTTCTTCTAAAAACCGCAATCTGGTGCACGATCAGGCCGAGCAATATGTAAATAGGGTCGAGCGCGTACGGCCAGATCTGTCGATAAGGATAATTCACAGCCTCCAGCGTCGGCAAAGTTAGAGCAAGAGGACCTACACGCCACCAACGTGGACCGCACGAAGCGTCTTCACAAGTTCACTGAACATGAAAAATCGAGGAACACAGTAGGTATTGTAGGTTGTGGCTCGTGATAGCGGCAGCATCACTGAATATTTTGGCAGGAGTAACGGAGGTCAACGCATAAAGGATAGTGTTTGACTTGATCTGAACTCTGAAGCCTGATGCATATTGGCACACGCGTATTAACTGAGATGTGCGATTTTTCTTATCATTTTATTCTATTAAGATCCCTTCTTGTTCGCAGTTTTAAATTTTGCTCAAAAAAGAACTGATTCATTTAGTAGCATTCTTACAATCAGATTTTTTACGTGCTGCCCTCATACCTTATGAACTATTCTATCCCATGTCAGCATAGTCATTCTGCTGCTGCTGCGGACACATCTGTCTTGTCTATTAACGATAATGACTGTCGAGTATGCACAGACTGCTTCCAGGCTGTGTTTTCATGCGGGCAAGTGTGTTTATTGTGCAATTACGGAAATATAAGCTGATGACGAGCCCACAACCGGTTATGAGCTCAGAATCAGGATGCTGGAGTGTGTAAAACTCGTCGACTGCGCAACTAACAACACAGGAAAGTTGTTTCAGTGTTCAGAGCATGGCTCCAGGGGACACCTTGCGATGCATTTTAATTCTTGTCATCCTGTACAAAAATACTCCTGTACAATTAGCTTGTCATTAAAATATTTATTGTGTTAAAAGAGTATAAACATTGCGTTATTAACCCTATTTCAGGAAGCGTAATAATGAGAGTTCCCTTCAAGATTGTTGTTGGACCTGCTTTAATTTCGTTAAAATTTACAAGTTTTATTAAAATTGATATAATAAACACTTTGAAGTTAGATCCTCTACGTGATGCCGTACATTTCACAGACCAAAGCAACGGAGTAGCATTTTCAGTATAAAAGCACTGAAATAAAGCAACCAAATTTATCTTGGGGAAGCATCTGGTCATTTCATAGCATGGGGTTAACAAGAATGCGTTCCAATTTTGTCGATGCTTTTTCGGAGTGAATAACATTGACTTATTTTGACTGCTATTGGTGCTCACCAGGGAACACTTGGCTCCACTACACAAAATACTGACAGTTTGATGGGCGATAAATATTCCTCATATCAGTAGCACAAGCCGAATACACATGATCTAAAAAGTAAAATCCATAATACGCTTACAAAAATATTCCAACGTGCTAAAACAGTAATTTCCAGCTAATAAAACGCAACCAACATCAAAGTTTTGGAAACTCTAGTTCGAACTCACGGTGAATGAATTGTACTACTTTAGGTCATAGGAAAATGGTTGGGTATATATACACCATTCATAACTTATAATAACCGTGGATCTCCGAAAGTCAAAAGAACCCTTTTCCTTGGCGTAATGTTACTTAGTGTGAAGAGATTTGTAATATTACACATGATACTAAGAATAGAATATGGCAACAGAAACGAGCTGTTTAGTCTATCCTTAGCCTGCTGCCCAAGTCCCATGCCGCGCTACCCAAGGCTCATGCTTAAGTGTGAAGATATCTGTGATATTACACATATATCTCCGAAATTTTCCGTCGGTGTATAACTAGGCTTTCAAGACAACCGTAAAGAGCAATGTAAAACTGGTGTGTGGAGAGACCTAGCGTCTGCATGACCACGCTCTCAGAGCCGTGTTGTCACGCGTTCCCACACATTGACAGACCGCCTCCAGACAAACCTGTTCACCATGGCACCATTGAGAACACCTTTCTCTAGAGTACAACGGCCAGCAGCCGCTCAATCACTAACTTCTTTTGTCGGTTTTCCATTCTACAGCTCCTGGCATGTCAGCAAGCAGACCCCACCAACGACGTAGAGGCTGTAGCTACAAAATAACAACTTTTCACGTCAGGCTGCTTGAACTGCTTGAATTTGTGCTCTAGATTGTTTCTATTTCATTAATAATATGAGCTTAGTTCTATTATTATTATTGATGCTCAATTCTCATTATGACATGTTGAAAAAATTGACTCTTATCATATTCTGATATGTAAAAGTTTATTCTGAAAAATGCATGCATAATTGTAATCTACCAGAGGGCAAATGAGCGAACAATACTAATATGGAAGTTTTACAATCAATAAACCAAAATTATAAATTTTGATTTTTTGGGGGCATCCTGTAATCACGCTTCGTGTAAATTAAAAAGTTTTAGAGCCTCTAGAAAATCATTTCATTACGTCTAATCAATCTATATCAGTCAATATAAATTCTCGTTTCAAAATAGTTGATTTAAAATCTTGAATTTGGCGTTCGCGGGCAAGTTTTTTGGAGAAAATTCCTCCGTTAGATGCAATTCATCGATAAATGTATATTTACGATTAAATTTGAATATTCGACTATTACATTTTTTGAATGCTGATTCTGTGTGCCTTCTTGGTTCAAATGCATCTGACTAAATACGATAATAATATCCGACTCATATTACTAATTAATATTAATAAAATCAGTCAGTAATATTAGTACTTCTGACTAATTATTCTCAAAGCGAGGTGCGAAAAAAACTGTTATAAAACGATTTACGTGATTCCATCGCAGTTAGTGCTACTGGACTAAATTGTATTAGATATGCAGCACAAATACCACACTGACACTCCACCATTATTCACGCTGCAATTTATGAGCATCTATCAAGTGCATTACTCTCTGACAGTCGTATACTGACGTTTAATACAAAACGAACACAAAATCCACTTTTAAATTTTGAATAGTTGGATCCACAGCCTGTTTATCCCACTTAAGCTACACTAGGCACTTAAATATCATACCATAAGTATCCCACGTACACTAGGCACTGAAATATCATACCATAAGTATCCCACGTAAGCTACACTAGGCACTTAAATATCATACCATAAGTATCCCACGTACACTAGGCACTGAAATATCATACCATAAGTATCCCACGTAAGCTACACTAGGCACTTAAATATCATACCATAAATATCCCACGTACACTAGGCACTTAAATATCATACCATAAGTATCTCACGTACACTAGGCACTTAAATATCATACCATAAGCAGTTGTCGTGCTGCGAAGAGTGACTTGTACGTTGCTCATACAGTACCTTACTTTATTACACATTTGAATTTTACTATGACTCTGAGCAGCCATTCGACACGTGTAATTTTGAAGCAATGTTACAGGAGACTATTCAGAACTTAGCTATTTTTAAATAATTATCAATTTACAAGCAATTTTATTCGTTGCTTGCAGAATTTATAAAGCACTTGATATTCCCAGCTCGACTGGTCGTAATAACAACTTTATCTTACATGAGAATATCCGTCAAGTTCATTGAAGAGTATCGTCCAGTAGAATCTTGACTCTCTTCGGGCTTTATTTTAGGTTTCTCCCACCATGTTGCGCTCGTTTGATTATTGGGTATTTTTCCCAGTATATAAGGCAGGGATCGTAAGTTTCTCAATATTCCCGGGGCCGGCGAATAGAACCTCGACACAAAGGGTCATTGCTGTCCATTTGAGCTTTATCATTATTGGTCATTGCCGATCGTGATGGAGGAGTCAATTGGCTGGCGGGAGATTGCTGGGCTGCAGCGTGAGCAAGCGGACAGTGTTCAGCACATCCAACTCAACACCGTCCAGTGGAACGTGCGTGCTAGCAAGAATGATTGCTAACTTGTTTTCTCAAGAGGGAGAGCAAGGCTCGCAGCTCTTGACAAGCCTATTGCATTAACTTGGTGCGACTCAACGCACAGGCGAGCAAACAAAAATGCGAGATGAGAAGAAAAACTGCAAATCTGCGAGTGAAGAACTTGAGAGATCACAGAGATAGCGTGAGGGCGGCGCTTGTGAAGTGACTGAGCTCCTCAAAATTACGCTCGGTATGCAATGAAATTTAGGCTTTGAGTCGAACATACGTGATATCTTTGACTGTTTTGGTGAGATGGGTGCGATGTTACCAAAGATAATTCGACAAAAATAACATTTATCAAGCGCCTTAAATTTAAGATTTGCGATAATACGTAGAATGTTGCTTTGTTTTGTGGTAACCTTTATTTATTCAAAGGTTGCTCTCGAATTACAGAATATCTTTGAGATGCAGACCAGTTTTTTGAAGTAACGTTTGGACTAATAATTGCAATTCATCCTTAGAAATTTGAACGAACATGAAAACAAAATCTCAATACCCAGAGTCGTTAAATCTATAACGCTCAAAATTAAACAATATTTTGAAACATAAACCATTTAGTTTAAATAAAACTCCGCTAACTCATCAATTGACTTTAGCAGCTAAAAGAAATATCACCGTCTGGATCAAGTCAATCTAAACTTGATATTTCAAAGCCAATCATGAGCCCTTTAAACGGTGTAAAAAAATTCACCAGACAAGGTAATAGTCGACCAAGCCAGACGACGCTGACAGCGCAACACTACTTCAATTCTATACAGTTCCTGTGTTTCTCTAGTATTGTATTCTAGTTTCCATTAGCCTTCAGTTTCGGTACGTAATATTTTTATTCTAAAATACTAAAGCTTCACTTTTTGGCCTACCGATATTTGGTGTGAGGAATAAACTTGCCCAATGGTAACAATTAAACCTAATTCTCTAGAAATCTTTGGCTGAGCAGGACGAAACGTACTTTTAAGCAGAATTATTTTCCAGCGAAGTAACGAGACTCAGAAACACTCGAAAACTGTTCGCTTGATATTACTGTGCTTTCATTTGGAATGTCTGTCTCGAGACAAGTGGCTTTAGAGTTACACATCGACATATCAGTGAGCCCAGACACCAAACCTTTAACACATTACATTGCAGTGACTGTATGTACAAAGGAAAGATTTGCACCGGCTAGGCAACCGCACTTAACGCGTTAATGCATAACAGCTTCACTAATCGCTCGTCTGCATGCATTAAAAAATGTCACGAGTCGACTGTACAACACGTCATCAAAAACTCAAACTTTATACTATAAAATGTTTACCTGTACCTGTAAGTTATGATATTTTTAGGGCAAGCAAAGTTCTCTCATTATGAAAGCATGTCACAGTTGTGTCGCGCGTGGACGTGGCTCAAAAGTTTTCGAGTCTACGGATAGTGCACACCCGGACTGGAACACGACAGCAGCATTCGTCACAGTCCAGCGACCATGCTCACTGAAGCGTGAGGCCGCTGTCTCTATAACGCTCAAGATAAATAGAAATTCTGTTCGTGTCGTTTGGGTAATTTTGTGCTCGATAAATACGACCAGGAATGTCCGTCTGATTGCGAGCAAAGGCCGGACACTTCTTCGCCTGGAACATGATATCACTTAGAGAGCAAAACAAGGTAATTACTACGTAAATATTTCGAATTGATTACCACGTGTTATTCGATGATGTTCACTTACCCTAAAGCTCAAGAATCTAGCAGAGTAGTGCCTATAAAGGCTTCAGGTCAGACTATGATTGAGATCGAACTCTCGTCAAAAGTTCAGTTTTTAGACACGCTAGCAGCTACCCTGTAAAAACGCACCACACAAACTAGAGGGGATTAATGGACCTTGCTTACCATAATTTATGTTTTTTCTGCAGCATCAGCGATTGAACCTTTATGCTTAAAGGATTTATGGCTGAATTAATAATCGAGAATGGTGTCCTTATTACCGAAGGGCTGTAATTTTGGATGTGTTTATGCCCATTTAAAATTATATTTTTTCTTGTGCACTTCATACTCGGAACAATTTTTTGCAGCGCTTTTGGTGAGTGATGCCGGAGCACGACTGTTGATGTCTAGTGACCTCACAGTTCATGCTTTTATTGAATCATTGTTCGTTCTACCACAAACGAAAAGAAGTCTCTATACTCAGGCACAAGGAACACGAATAAAACTACACGAATCAATATTAGGTAATAGATGAAAATTGTACAGGTGTCTAAAGGATAACGAAGCTTATGACAAAACGATGAGGTAATAAAACTATACAAATCAATATTAGGTAATAGATGAAAATTGTATAGGTGTCTAAAGGATAACGAAGCTTATGACAAAACCATGAGGTAATAAAACTATACAAATCAATATTAGGTAATAGATGAAAATTGTATAGGTGTCTAAAGGATAACGAAGCTTATGACAAAACGATGAGGTAATAAAACTATACAAATCAATATTAGGTAATAGATGAAAATTGTACAGGCGTCTAAAGGATACCGAAGCTTATGACAAAACGATGAGGTAGAGAATTCATAGAACATGTACGGAAGTACAGTAAAAATTGTGAATACATCTGCATGGAAAATATACGAGCATTTATCGAGAAGGAAGTCAGAAATCTATTCTAACTACACTTTGATGAGATATTTGTGGTTTTAGATGCAAAAAATGATTTATCATAACGATTACGTGCATGCAAGGAGAAGCACGTATTTACAATATATTTGGTCTGAATTTCTACCTGTACAGTATTTAAATGTATACTACAAATTGTACTTTACGTATGGCTTTAGTGCGCTTCACATGAGATGATGCTTTATAAACCAAGCTTCTAAACGTAAATTGGAAGCAAGACCTGATTTATGAAATAGTAGTTTTTAATTTTAGCATATGTTCATAAGTTCGGTTCAATTATATAGATGGTATTATTGGAACGGCTAGCGGTATTCGTAATTGAGGTTCTACTTATAATCGCATTTTTCACATCAACATCTCAAAAACTTTAACGCTTATTTATATGAAGCGCTGTCATTTTTATTCATGTGATACAGAAACTCTTGCTCAATGTGTTCCTGCACAACCAGGAAATAAAAAAGGATATGTAGAAGAGAACGAAAAATGATATGGAGTACCGTTTAATTGTTTAAATTTATTTTATTTAATAAATCCAATAAATAATAAACTTAATGCAATTTGATATGAATTTCTTATTTATATCGTTAGTGGTTTTAAATAAGAAACTTGATAAGATATCTAACGCTAAAAAATGGCATATTCACATCATATTTTTTCTCTATCACGTGAAGTACCAGCTTTTTTACGTTTATTTTCCTTCGTCAGTTTCGTTTTTAGACAAATTCTGTTGACTGTAAATTATTAGCAGTATTAATTCAGTCATATCTGAGGACGATATCCCACAACAACAAGTTCCTACTGCTCGGTCCGGGGTGAATTGAAGGGTGGACAGCACTAGTGGACTACTTGCATTTTTCCCCGTGGGAAAAAATGCAAGTAGTCCACTAGTGCTGTCCACCATTCAATTATGGTGGGCAAGCAGAGAGAAACTACTTTTATTTACAACCTATCATGCATTAAACTACGCACTATGCACAATTCATGAATGATAACTCAGTGCAAATAAATAATGAAACGCAGGTAGAATGTTATTCCTATATTCATTTTCTTTGTCAAGGACATTTTGTGTGATGCACCATGTTAATTGAAGGGTGGACAGCACTAGTGGACTACTTGCATTTTTTCCCACAGGAGAAAATGCAAGTTGTCCACTAGTGCTGTCCACCCTTCATATAGTAAACTACTGGATCGTAATCGCCTCTGTCAGCGCTGTGTTAGCGACAGCACGGGAGTGGACTACTTGCATTTTTTCCCGTGGAAAATATATTATATTTAGCATGGGAAAAAATGCAAGTAGTCCACTAGTGCTTTCCACCCTTCAATTCTTATCAAAGATTATAAAGTAAATATTGTTACGAGCATTTATTGTGCTCGTATGTCTTGTTATGATGAGACACGCTACAGAGTAATGCTGTTGCTAAGTTACACAGTACACACATGTCTGACCGTGTCAGCTCATCACCAATACTCAACATTTATAAATATCTCTTTAACAGAATAAAGAGACGTGCTGTAAAATCGAGTGTATTCATGATTTTTATTCAGGATAAACATGCTTAATTTGCAATCATCGCTACAACCATCAATGAATTGTCGCAAGGAATCTGAATTGGAAAATTTAAGCGATCCAGTGCAGTTTATAAAAAATGACAATCTTTTTCCAGTTCTGAACAATAAAGACTTCTTTCGGGGTGAATTTTACGCAAAGTTTTAATAACTATTCTTTGTCCCTTAGCAACTTTACTGCCTCAATGCAAAGGTCAAAAAGTTCCTCGGGTTAGACTTTATAGTCATGGACTGAGTACCATACTCTTATCTACTTTAAGCCACAATGCAGTGTGCAACGAAGTTCTTCGAGTTTGACTCCATTGCCACTGACTGAATACCTAACTTCCAGCAACTTTAAGTTTCAACTCAGAGTGTGCCAGAAGTTACCTGAGTTTGACTCCATTACCATTGACTTAATACCTAACTTCCAGCAACTTGATGCCCAAACAGAGGCGCATCAGAAGTGTGTTGAGTTTAACTCGACCACTGAGCCCCTGACTCACTGACACGATGGACTGGGAGCTGGGGCACGCGTGCTACCCTAATAAATTGATGGCACTTCTATGAAACAGCGGACGCTGTCAGGTCTGTTCAGAAGCTGCATCGCCTGTCATCTGGCATGACAGATCACAGTTCTGTTCCTCGCTGCCGTCTGTTCAGATAAGCAGATCTCTCAGTAGTAATGGGATTTATTTTGTTTTCTGATAAGCCTAGCAACTAATGAACCGCTTGGTTTCACGAGGGAATCATAAAAAGAGAGGTAAGTATGCAACATCTATGCACAAATCTTCGTAGGAAAATTCTAACAGGAATATCTAAGCTCCCCGGCAGTCATTCAATCCTAATAATGAAGTGTTGTGCGACGGTCGATATCATGTGGACCAATCAACGGCCTACGCACAACACATAAATTTTTACTGTCGATTTCGGCAGCCATGCATTCTGAAACTCTTTAATTTGGATGCTTTACAACTGACGAGCTCTTTAGTACCCTTCATAGATACAGCTCATGTCGGATATGAGCACTGATAGTTCCAAACACACCAGTCAAATATTTATGTTAGAATTGATGCTTCTCTCGTTGTATGAGTGGCTCAAAAATACAGGACTTGACAAAAGCTTAATTACACGACGAGCTTGCGCTACTGATGCTGCAGATGGAAGAATGTGAACACACCATCCCACAGCTCCGGAATTCAAAAATATTCTCCGTCCCATGGACAATTTTAAGCAAATAAGTCAACTACTACAGTTAGTAAGTCAAAATTATACTTATTTTGTTCTTACCATCTAGCAAAGCTTTAAATGGCATAAAAATACACGATGGTTCACCACAACGCAGTTACCTTAATTGTGAATTTAGTGTTGTAAAGTGAAGCTCATTTCATATAATAATTGCATGGCAGCGGAAACTTGTATCGCATGTGAGAACAATGAAGTCAGTTCTTATGAATGTCAACTCGAGAATGCAAATACAAAGATCATATTAATCACATCAGATCAGTGAATTTTACAGACTGCAGATGTTGGGCTCCGTTCTTCATCGTAAGCTTGGACAGTAAACCAATTTTTTCTAAGCATATTCCTTTGCTTTAGCTGTTCATATAGTGGTGACTTTGAGCTTAATTTACTGTGGATGAACCTTCAGAAAATATAAATGGCAACTGTTGTTGTTGTTAACAAATCAAACGCGTACACAGAAAATTCGTGCTTAGACCTAAAAAATTATAAATCAATGAATATTTTCAATCAGAAAGTATCAGTCAGGATGTCAGCCAGGCAACTCTTCTACCGAATCTTGCCAAACAATAAAATGTATCTCCCGCAGCAAAACAATAATTTGTTTATATCCCAGTCGCCCACAAGACCAGTTTTTTTCATTGGTATCGTTCAGAATTAAAGCTTCGAGTGTATCAAGAGACGTAATATTTGAGCATGAGGTGTTGAACGCCTTATCTCAACCGTAACTGTCTCCTGGACATTTAAATGTGAGAATTTACGCTCTTTAAAGTAACTTACAATTGCGAACTGGTTTTTCACGATGCAATGGCATCATGGTTAAATTATTTAGATTCCCTGTCAAATAAAAAACAAATAAGCTTCGAATTACTGTCAGCATTATGGCCTTCTAACTCTACACTTGATCACATTCATGAACGTGCATATACAGTACACTGTTTCTAGTAAAAACACGTTAAGTCAACGAGAAATATCGCCAACGCGTGGCACTGTGTGATCAGCAGTGCTTTATCTACTGCACGTGTATATATTTCTCTCATGTAATTAATCTCACACATTTCAAATATAAAATAAATAAATAAATGTTCACATACCTGTGAACATCCTGAAATAGATTTAAAAATCAATATATAGTGAGTTCCTTAAGATTGCTACCATTAACCATCAAACTATAGCTTGTCATCTCCATTTTAAGATCAAAAAGTCAAGTTTAAGTTCATTGTGAACGGAAAACATAACGCAATCTGTTCTTTGTAATACTTGTGATCTCTAACTCAACAAATGACGTCAACTTATCACTATTATTTAACCTTGTTATCATCACTCGCTTTCTGTCTAATGTTATTTACTCGTAAAGTGTACTAATCTTTTGGATAACCCCTACGTCATGAATTTGCATCCCAAAATACTTAGAATAGAATAAGGCAATAGGAACGAGCCGTTTGGCCCATTCTTGGTTCAATACCGAAGTCCCATGCCGTAAACCGAAGTCCCATGCCGTAGTACCGAAGTCCCATGCCGTATTCGTTCATATTTACTATGGAAGGAAGTCAACGAACTCTTTAAAGTTTTCGACAATTTTCACAATGGAGAGCACTCATATCAAGGATTTGTACCTAACAGCTTACTTTTGCTATCAAGACTAAACACGCAACTTGAAACAATTTTGTGAACTGAAACGTCTTATGAAAATGTTTCTCGTAAAACGTAATCTCAGTACCTGTGCTGACACAATAATTCATACTTTGAGCATGGTTTTGGAAAGTTATTCAGAGTAGGAATTCCTGCAGCGGGCTCCATACTCACAAATAAACTGGTTTACGATCCATGAACGTCTGGACGGTGAGGTGTTTTTGCGTGGCCATGAGACCTGTTATCACAGTGCCCGGTGTGGAGGTCTGGTCAGAAATTGCATGTTTTCAATTCTGTCCTGTAAATCCAAAGTCCTCACTATCCTAATACAACTTAAACAGACCCGTGCTTTGTACTTGAGTAATTCCAAGTGTAGAATTACTTTAATACAACTTAAACAGACCCGTACTTTGTACTTGAGTAATTCCAAGTGTAGAATTACTTTAATACAACTTAAACAGACCCGTACTTTGTACACGTGAATTCCAAGTGTAGAATTACTTTAACACAACTTAAACAGACCCGTACTTTGTACTTGTGTAATTCCAGGGTGTAGAATTACTTTGCCGTCATCTGAGCTATGTATTTGGTATGCTATGATCTCTAAAAGTCTACGGGCTCAGTACACCTGATCTAAGACTCACAATATCTATTTCTCATTTCATTTATTCGCAGTTAGTGAAGACAACTGAAATTATTCCGCATTTCATATTATTCGCAGTTAGTGAAGACAACT
>VCRD01000829.1:61245-72099 GCA_006783055.1 Trinorchestia longiramus | reverse complement strand
CTTCGCTTTTTCAATGATGACTTAAGAGGTAATCATTGGTGACACATCTAAATTCTGACGTGGTAGGTATTATACGCATTTTAGGTGATAAGCGAAACATTTTCTTTAGGTACAGCTTAGTCTTGACATCATTACATTTAACTGAATTAGATGATTAACATCCGAGAAAGACCGAAAAAAGAAAATTATGAGAGCGAAAACTTAAAACATAAAGTTATGATTGTTATTAAATTAAAATTGTAATTTCTAATTACTGGTTGACCGTGTGGTATGGCTTGCTGATGATCGATTTAATTGAATCATTATTACGGTTATCTGTAAATATCGTCACTTATTGTAGCAAATTAATTACTAACATTGACGTATAAATTTTTTTATTATGCCCTCGATAAGTAGAAAAATAACGTAAAAGATTACACACACACACACACATATATATATATATATATATATATATATATATATATATATATATATATATATATATATATATATATATATATATATACATACATATACATATATATATATACACATGCATATATATATATATGTATATATATATATACATATAAAAGCCTTGGAAGAAGAATAATCTGAAGAGTAAACACTAATTCATATAAAATTCTATTTAGCTTTAGGCAAAACACAATTTGTTTTCTATCAAGAAATTTCTTTTGTGCACTATGAAAATTGAACCCTTTTAACATTTTAACATTTATCAGGTTAAAAAAGTACCAATTTATAAGCCTAAAATATAACGGACAAAAAAGAAGTAAAAAGTAAAAAACATCCCGGTTTTTGATAAAATTAAATTAGTCGATTTGACTCCAGAGCTGAGGAATTATAGCACGAGTTTGACATTTACGTATGTTTCGTTTGAATATTGTTAACTCTATTTCAGTTTATACTTAAGTTGTGGGACACAAACACATGGTAGACACTTGCATGTAGCATGTTTCGTTACTAAGGTAATCCCTTTCGGCCCTGACGGCTGCTACAGTAGCCTCCAAGCATTTTATATTTTCGTGGAATTCTGAAATTCGGGAACAACAATTTGAATAGAACAATTTCCTCCAATAACTGTAGTTAATTAATCTAACAGCACGTAACATCACATTCAACACCTTTGAAATATTTGAGTACAATATATCACGAATTTGAGGTGGGACTTCTGAGTCCCGTCACAGTGGAAAGGGTAAATCATGCATAGGAGCGAAGTTCTCTGTATTTGTTTGCTACTTTGATATATGAAAAATGATGTGTCACGTTTTTTTTGAAATTTTTAATTGATTGGTTGTTCTTCATATGCGTGGGCAGTTTATTCCAAAGCAATGCACCTGAAATTGAAAGAGCCCTTTGTCCAGCATCGGACGAGCGGAAACTGATGTTAACATCGAGTCGTCGGTTAAGTTTCACACCCATGTTAGTGGGTGGATGGAATTTAACAACGTTGGCAGAAATTGTACACAAGGAACATATTAAAAGCGTAATACATACAGTAATAAAAACTATTAACTCGTAATAAAATAGAGGTTGATGAGGTATATCGAAATTTGTTGTGGATTAATTCACATGGAAAAAGTGAGCAAAGTTTCAAAAGATACAATAATGTGAACTGGAAATTTTGAGCATGAAATAATTTGAATTTAAGTTTTTTCTGGCATACTCAGACCATTTTTATTAGAATAGATTGAAATAAAAATATTTTCAAAAGAGCAATACTGCAACAGCTTACCTCATCGCAGGTAGACGAAAGTCAGTGATATCCTTGTCCATATGCCTACGGCAAACACATTTTATTTCACTTATTCAGTCAGCTTCAGTTGCGAATTTCTTCGTTGAGAGACGTCCAAATGACTTCTTTCCATCAATAGAAGATAGTTTCCAGCACAAAAGCCAAGTCCAGCCAACGCGTAGATGTAAACGGTAACAATAGTTACGTTGTAAAGCTGGTTGAATTAGAGTACTGTATTTAGTTTCTATCTTGTCACAAAACCATTTCATCACTCGTTTAACAGTCAAAAAAGTTTTAAACCACCTCACTACTTTGTATTTTTGCGAGTTCTTCTGCACCTCATCACAACCCTCGACAGATATATTACCTCTGTGGTTGGAATTGCCGAATGCCGCCACCACCACGGATCGCGTACCAGATTAAAGGCAAACATTTTCAGATGATTTGCAATAGTACAACAGCATCGATAGGCTTACTTTTTTAGCCTATCGATATGTATATATATATGTATATATATATATATGTATATATATATATATATATATATATATATATATATATATATATATATATATATATATATATATATATATATATATATATATATATATATATATATATATATATATATATATATATATAACAAATGCTATCTTCATCTTCGGAGGTGTTTATTTACCATATTGAGTTTTTTACAGATATCTGCTAAGTACCTTACAATTTTTTTATTTCCAACGGTTAGCAAGTGCTTCATTTAGTTTTATCACTAACAAGTCAATAAAGCAATCAAATAGTGCCATGAACCTATTTAAAAAATTACACTTCAAAATTCTCCTTATCAGTCAGTGGCTCATTAAGAAGAAAAGTGATACTTCTCAATACAAAGTCTTATTCATGAATAACACAATAGATAAGAACTATTTCTGGATTCTCATATTTCATCAATTTTAAGAAACAATTTTTGTTTCTTATTATAACAGGAGTAACATCTTCACAGGTTCCTTCGTTTTTATTGATGTATTATTGACATATAAGTAGTATTTTAGTTAATTATTATATGTGTATGTATACATAGGTCGGGATAGTAGCGCTCTCTAACAATTTTCAAAATAGCGTTTCTTCATCAAATTTTTCGGTATCTGTGTCCTTAGAAGAATCTCTGACTCCAATTCAAGGACTCATCATTAAACCATTCTTCAATCTTCCGGTGCCATAATTTTATAGCGTCTTCAATGAAGTTTGATCCACCAATTAAAACGATCGCCTTATGATATGCAAAAACTTACTCTTCCTAAAAAAGTCAACAGGTAATTTATCAGAGTTTTCTCATCTCTACATGTTACTAATGTCATTGTACAGATGAGTTCAATGAAATGACTTTCATCATATATTATCATAACATTAGTTGTTAATTTGTGGAAGCCAAGTTCGTCCATATGAATCTATTAGAGATAATTCTCCATCCGTCGATTATTATTTCTTTACTCAATGAAAATCTTCTGTCACAGTGGTCGATTAGTGAGCATTCCTGCTGGCGTTACAGGAGGTCCAGTTTAAAGTCCCTTAGCTGCCTTGGTCCATTTGTGCCTGATCATCAGTTAACAAAATTCACGTTCTGCCAGCTGCGACGCACGGTGCCAGAAGTAAGATTAGTCCAGCAAGTTCATCGTACCAGTCTGTACTTCAAGTTGCAGCAGAGAGCCTCAAAAGCCTCATCATCCCTAATCTCAAGTTACTAAGGTTGAAAATTCAATCTGTATGTAATGTGTGATGGATTGATTTGAAGTTTCTTTCCTTTCCTGGATACGTGTTACAATTACTGCAATTACAATTTCAATTTAATAACAATCACAACTTTATGTTTTAAGTTTTCGTTCTCATAATTTTCCTTTTTCGGTCTTTCTCGGATGTTAAACATCCAATTCAGTTAAATGTAATGATGTCAAGACTAAGCTGTACCTAAAGAAAATATTTCGTCATCACCTAAAATGCGTATAATACCTACCACGTCAGAATTTAGATGTATCATCAATGATTACCTCTTAAGTCATCATTGAAAAAGCGAATTTTCATTTGATTCCCCATGGACATTTAACGTACATTGCATGATGTGAATGTTTACGTATACCCGTAGGTACTGCTGTTCTATCATCTATGATACTATGCATAGAATACCTACTACTTAAGGATTTTATGATAAGGCATCTTTAAAAACCAATGCTGTTACATTTCTTATGTACCAACTTTATTGGAAATATACGTTTTTGTTGTTGTTTTGTTTTGTGTGATCGGATTCGCACGACAACCGAGCATGCCACTTAAAAACTACTACTGCACTCATAGTAAAAAAGTTGAAGACAATTTTCAACTTCTTGTTCATGGTAGTAGATTTATCACGTACTCTGCATTCCGATATTTCCATTTTTTTAAAGCTAAGGCTGAATTGTAAACCGTTAACCTTATCTATTATCGTGCATTTGGTACAGGACAGATAATCAGAATTTGTTTAAACCCATCCGTTTTACAATATTACTACATACTATAGGTTAGGAACAAATTTAATGCATGTCATGCATTTTTGATCGAACGGAAGAAATGTTTTTTGTAAACGCGTCACTTATTTTCTTACTAAATTTTTGTGCATTGATCATAATATTTTTCATTGTTTGCTGCATTGCTGATAAAATTTTTGCAGCCCATGATGTATCGCAATAATTACCGGTTCATAAAAATGTATCCCATTTGAATAAAAATAATAAATCTTTTGTTATGAATGTTTTCTCACTATTTGTGCGTCTGGAAGCCAAGGTAAAGATTCAATTTAACGACAAGTCGCAAGATACCATCCGCTATGTGTATTTTGCAGCGGCTGCTATCTGTTTTCCATCAGTTTTTATACCTTGTATTTGTATCTGTATGCACATTTTCCTGTATAAATTCTTAGATATATGACAATAGAAGTATTTTATTTCAGAAGACAACTGCAATATCAAAATTTTAATGCTGAATTTACCTGCAGTTTGGGTTTAATTTAGTACTCCCCAACTCTGTACTCATTTTCTCCCCTACTGGCCACCTTGAATTACTTTGTACTCTATTAAAATTAACTTTTATGGTCAATAAAGGTAATTTTCAGCTCTGTTGAGTGACTGATTTGTGTAGCATGTGTAAAAAAAACTTGCGAGACATGTATCACAGTAGTTTATATTTTAGTTTTTATCAAAAGTAATTATGAATCACACTCTAATTTAAACAACAAAACAAACAAACGAACATATTCATTCTCATATAATTAAAAAGACAAGTTTTTTGTGTGTTGGTGAAAGTTTATGACTCACATTTTCAAACACTAAAAGAAGAAAAAACTTGCTAACATTAGATTCCTATGTAAAAATTTGTGGAGGTTCTGCCAGTGAAATTTGTTAAAACTTGCATATTTTAGTTCTTGTAGTGTGTGTGCATTACATATTTCAATGTTGATGTATTATGACTGTAGAAACTTACCTATTTTAATTATTAAGTCATTGCTTGAAATTCCAAGTTTTTGAAGACCAAAATGAGTTTTTAAATAAGATTTTAATGATTGATAGTACTATTTTTATGAGTAAGAAACTTGAAACTTGTGTATTCTTTTCTAAATAGTAATACAATCTTTATTTCAAAAATTGTTATTCATGTCTATAAAATGTTACAAATAATAATTCATACCATTTCTATATGAATATCAATATGAAAAATTCCTTGCAAAGTTATGAAAGCCTTGGACTCAGAAATTCTAAGAATGAGGCAAGTGAAACATATGTGACATTAAGATCTAATGAACAAGGTTGCTAAGATTATTTTGCAAATAATGAATGTTATACTTGTATTTAGTTTTTGCATTTATTGCATACTATACTTGCCAGTACACTTGTCTTGGTACATTTATCCTTGTTTGTATTTGTTTTTAATTATAGTGCAGTCATGAAGCTCATGGGCCAATGTTAGTTAATATTTTGTAATAATAAGCAGATGTGAGAACTTGAAACTTTTGATCTACAGCAGCTCCACTTTGCCTCTTATAAGTATTCCAATCTTGTTAGCTCATGCCAAACCCCAGAGCATAGAGTTGGCATAGGCCACACAAACAGAAGGAAAGCTCAAGCTTGTGTTAGTGCTTGTGTTGTAGGTGTGAAGTCACCTAATGAGGGTTGGCTAGAACTTTTAAAAAGAAGTTAGAGGTTTTCTTTTATGTAGTAAACTGTATTAACTGTTTTTGAATGTACTTCCAGATTCTGAAACAATTAGCCATTTTCATTTCTTATCAATGCCAAGTAATAAAATGAGTGGATACAAGAACAGGAACAGAACAAGGCAAGTAAAAATGTTGAATTTGATGTTCTAATTTTTCTTTGAAGTGAATCTTGAATAATTACCTTGAGTTTTATTATTTTTTTAAAGTTTTTGTTTGCTGGTCAACTTTTTTGTTTAATCAATTTCAAGTGAAACAAAGAAAGAAGGTGTCTTTTTGGTAGTTAAACATCAATTGAGTCTAACCAACATTTCAATATGACCAATCTTGAATTTTTTTGTTGTACATTTAAATTTTGTTTTTAAGCACCATTCAAATGTTTGTTTTCATGAAATTTACATCTGGAACTTACATTAATTGACTAATATAATGTCTTGCAACTGGTGCATGCAATTGAATCATTGTTTTTATAGGGATCGTCACTGGAGGGAGCCCAAACAGGACGGCTTGCTTGGTAGTGCGCCTCGTGGCATGCATGGGAGGCAACAGCCGGGTCTGCTTGGTGGGGGTCCGCACAATCCTGCCATGGCTCCTGCACACAGACCCAAGTCAGTTACATCTCAGGATGTTCTCTTGTATGTGAGATAATCCCATGTTCTCCAAATAATTTAACTTTCACCCTGGTGTACATTTATGCGATTTATGCATGCCATCTGAGGTAGTACATGTGTGCCATCCATGGTAAATGAGTAAACCTCCTGACTTGTTCAACTGGCACTTGTGTTGTTTCCTTATAACTGTGATTGATTTTTGTGATAAAATCAGTAAATATTTGAACAGCTCTGATGATCTTGGAATTGTGGTGTGTATTATATTTCTGTTAATAATTTTGTTTATACTTGTGTTATTGTGTTTTTCTTTATTTTGTGGTTTGTATTGTTAGCCTACTGGTGGTCAAAGGTATAAATTACCAGAGTTGGGTGAAATGATATCTATATCTAGAATTATTTATTCAATAGCACCTGGTTGATCAACCATGCAGGTTTAAACCCTTGTGTTGTAATATCAGAAGAACACCTGGGAAGAAGGGCAGACAGTTGATAAATTATTCATGCTTTTTTTTGTAACTGCCACATCCTTTGTCTAGAATAAAAAGACTTGTAGAACACTTTGTACTCAGTAGGAGTGCTGTTCATCAATTATTTGATTTTGACAATTATATTTAGAATGCCTTGATGATATTTCTATGCTGTGAATGTATTCAGGTGGTCAATTCATTTTTTGGTTACTTTGGTAGGGAAATAGGTTTGTTGGTTTTTTGTTCAATATTTTTTTTAGTAATGGTATTAAATATTCTGTTATATTAGCTAAAATAATTAATCAATAAGTTCATTTTATTCTGAGTAGAAAGTGGATAAATATCAGCACCTAGTCCTACAATTATTAATCTTTTTTAACTTCATTTAAGTGTTGTGCATCTTTAAAGTTAGGCATTACTGGAGTGAAATTTTGATATCACATTCTATTCTCAGTCCTTGGGAATCTGGCATGATGCCCGGCAACAGAGCCCTACCTCATCCTCTGCCTCGAAACCAAGGCATGTGGGGAGGCAATGCTCCGCAGCCTCCAAGTCTACTTGGAACCCCTCACAGTGAGTTCTTTAGAATAGAATAGAATAGAATTAGGCTATAGGAACGAACGTTCTGGCCCATTCTTGGGTCGGATAATTACTTCGATAATTATTTGGTTGTATACCGAAGTCCCATGCCGTATTTCTAGCCGCGTCAACCATGGTTTATTTCAGATTCCTCAATTGTTTTTCATGAGTTTGTTGAATGTCTCAAAAAAAGTTGTGTATTTTTTTCAAAACATTGCATTATGATATGTCAGAAGAGACATAGATGTATAAGGAAGGCATTGTAGTATGGAATGTTGTGAGTGAGTCTGATGTAAGGATTATAAGATGGTAGTTTGGGTACTGTGCTTATATAGTGGTCAAATTTTTAGGACATCTGAAGGATATGGATAACCATGATGCAGGGTTTAAAGTGTACAGTTGTGAGAACATGGTTTGTTTGAGTGGAGCATTAGGATGGGCACAAGTTTAGGGGTTGGATACAAAAAAGTGTGGTGGTGGATGCCCAATTCTGAAGAATGAATAAGCTTAGCCTTTTGAAAGGGTGATGGAAAATCAAGTTATTTCAAGGCATGCAAAGGATATGCTAACAATGATGGGTTTATTCAGAGTCATTTTATCATAATCCTGTGACTAAAATGACTCTGAATGATGCAATTGAGTCAGTGTTGACCTGAAGGCTGAAAAAATGAGAGAACTTGTGTATTAATTATGAAGCAGATATTGGGAAGACAGGTCTGCCATTGTTTAGTTTCTTGTTTACGAAATTGCCATGTCTAACAGAAAGATGTAGCTGGTGTAAATCAATGGGAGTTTTTATGCAATGTTACATATGAAATTTTACATCAGGACTCTTGCTTAATAAAATCTAGGCATACATGGGCCATTTGAAATGCATGGCATATGAAGTAGGTTTCTAGTAGTAATAATTGGGTAGGTTCCATCTTGTACAGAGAAGGTGCTGATGTGTATTTATGAATCAAACAATAACACGCAGATCAGAAACGTTTCTATTATTTTTGAACAACATCTAGTGATGTTTATTCAGTACTAGTAGGCCCACACATGAAAATCCACATGCCTTTTACTAATTTATTTTTCGTTTGATTTGCTTGTTGAAGCAGGCTTTGTGAGTTAGTTTCCACATCAAATGCCATTGATGAGGCATTGATGTACCTCTGGTATCCACGATACAATGCTTACATTACAATGCTTACTTTATTGAATTTTGTCCTATCTAAATCCTTAAGAGCGTGACAGAGAGACGGACCAAGCAAGCAAGCAAGCAACAAACTGTTATTGTTGTTGCTGTTATTCAGCCCCCGTCAGCTGAGGGAACAAACTGTGTATTATTATATAGTGGAATTAAAATATGTTTCCAGTTATGGGAGGTGGAAGTGGAGCAGGGCTGCTGGGAGGTGGGCCCAGAGATTCCACCATCATGGGCATCAACCAACTGGCTCGCATGAACAGCAGGGACACCAAGATGGCGCTCAACATCATTGACACGGTGCTTGGAGTGAGTGGTGCTGGCAGTGAGTGGTGGGTGCTGGCAGTGAGTGGTGGGTGCTGGCAGTGAGTGGTGGGTGCTGGCAGTGAGTGGTGGGTGCTGGCAGTGAGTGGTGCTTGCTAGTTGTGATCGCTTCTCACTGAAACAAGTTTCTGATGAAAACATTGAATTTATTTCACAAATTCCTATTGTTGCTGGACAACTCTGAGTAATGTAAGCATTCTTTCAATTGTATCATGTTTCTATTTTATCTCACATTACATACAGCTATAGACCGTTCACAACATTGTAACTTTTCTCTATAGCTTAACTTTTTGATGCTGATGTGCACAATATTATCTCTAATTCAGCTGCAAGTGTCATAGCAGTTCATGCCTTGATTCATACAATTGACCTTATGTGTGTACTCATTTAATCAAAAGTGTTTCAGATTATCACAAAAAAAATATGTAACGAGTCTTAATCTGCGCTGGAGAAAAATAAATCGCCTGATTGCTTTATTTCCGCTTGCTCAACAATTGATGAAAATATGTTTAATGCTTATAAGTACTTCTGAACCACTTTGTTGACATCCTATACCACACATTTTCTTAAAATTGTGTAATCTCAGTCATTACATCTCTGCTCTTATTATTCTACCCTATAATTAGCCTATCAGATGATCTAGATTTATTGTGATGCGACTCCTCAATGTGTAGTTTTTGTTCCTTTTTAAAGGGGATTAATTAAACAGGTAGAACCACCCTTCGAGCAGTACCGCACTTGGAGCCGTAGGTAACGGTAGTTAATTTCAACTATCACTCAAACAGATCAGTCTGATTTCTGCATGCTTGTCACTCTAAACACAAAGCACACATAGAGGGTAACAAAAATACCTGATCTTACCTACATTATGGTTCCAAGCATTGGACATACACAACATTCATACTCCATGTTCTCTATTTCGTTGTATCTGCCTAGTCCAGACAGATGGAAGAATTTCACTCATAGGTTCCTCACAATTCTGTTCCATGAATGAGAATTGTTTTAGTTTGGGAATATGTCATTCTCAAAAACGCAAATAAAAATCCTGAGGTATGTTAGTGGCCTCTATACTGGTCTGACGCTGATAGAATAAGTGCTTCTATGTGAAATGCTGATTTTTTTGGAACAATAACACTTGAAAAAAGGTGAGCATTTTCTTCAGATATGTTTCTGGGAAACCACTAAACTCTTGACGCTTTTCCAATGCTGCATTACCTTCACATTTCCCTCATCCAAAGCCTTTAAAAGAAGCATCTTTCTTATTAGGGCTGTGGAATTGGCAGGTCAATCTTTCGACTTTGACTCCTGAATTTTTAGGAAATCCGAATTCAACTCATCAGCAGTTATTTTTTTTACTAAACTCCAACTGTGCATCCTTTATCCGAACCCCCACCAATACAGGGACTACTAATCGATGATTGTTTTAGTGTTCAGGTAATGCTTTGAAATATTCATATTAGCTAATATTTTATTTTGGTGGTTAGCCACAGCATGGCGGTCCTGGCCATCGCTACAACCAGTTTCCATACAAGATGGGACACATGGACCGGAGCAAGGTAAGGAGGGCTGTCTTCTTGCAGCTGCTGTAGTCTTGTGTGTGTCTAGTCAGCAGCCTCGTGTGTGTCTAGTCAGCAGCCTCGTGTGTGTCTAGTCAGCAGCCTCGTGTGTGTCTAGTCAGCAGCCTCGTGTGTGTCTAGTCAGCAGCCTCGTGTGTG
>VCRD01000829.1:22483-61171 GCA_006783055.1 Trinorchestia longiramus | reverse complement strand
TGTATAGTCAGCAGTCTTGTGTGTGTGTGTTTGTATAGTCAGCAGTCTTGTGTGTGTGTTTGTATAGTCCGCAGCCTCGTGTGTGTCTAGTCAGCAGCCTCGTGTGTGTGTGTATTAAGAATATGTAGCGTGTTTATAATCAGCAGGAGTGTTGAAACTAACAATGGTAATGTGTTGTAGCGACACTAATTACACTATTTGTGTTTTCAATGACACGAGATGCATTATAGATGGCATATGCCATGGAAAATGTTAGGTAATATATCTATGTCTTGGGTATAAAAATTTATCACATTTTGAGAACATTTGGCTTGAGGAACATTTGTAATATATTTTTTTTGACCAGTGAAATAAGATAAGACGTCATTGACAAGACGCAAAATGTCAATCGTCATTGGCAGAGAGTGCTTCAGGTTTCTCAGTTTACTTTTATATTCCGAGGATTTAAGGCAACTTTTCCGTGTTCTTTGTTCCTGTGTGTTAACACGTTGCCTGCGATTGCCTAGCTGGTGCAAATCTTTACTTTGTACACACAGTCACTAGAAAGCCTTGAAAAAATTATAGAACCTAACCTGAGCGACCCACCGGCGGGTCGTATCGCACTCAACGTGTTAAATCTTGTTTGGCATACAGTTGGTTCACCGGAGAGTAAACTGTTTGACATAAGTTTTGCGAGTGCGCAAGAGCCGATATTGCAAGTATGACAAGTACCACAGCTTGACACTTATCTTGACCTATTAAGAGCTAAGGTTATTTGACCAGGACATCCACGATGCAGCGAACTGTTCAATTGACGTTTGTATTTATTTCCAGTACCCCAGTCCTGTCACTTCTTTGGTCTCTGGATAGAAGATTCATTTGAATAATCTTATTTGAGGAACGCTCTTGTTCATCATTATAATTCAGCGATTTTCGCAGAATTACTTACAGAAAAGTATTCTTCAAGTGATGTACACTCGGAGCAGCAATAGCTTCATCATAGGAGTCGGTGCACATCAGCATCAGAGACACTGAAATAACTTTCTAAATCTCACCGACGTTTCATGATTAATTCTTGTCACCTATGTGTGGATTTTGCAACCTTTATGTCAAATATTTATTGCTTCCATTCACCATTTTCCAACTATAATAGAAACACCTAATAACCAACATAATTTGTTATTTTCAGCCGTTAACCTAAGATTTTAGTCAGGAAAATTATATTTTTTGTCTTGATTCGTAGCAGCATCTGATCAGTTTGTTTCACGGTAATTATATCATTCATGCTTTTCCAGGTTGTTGTTATGCACTGATCGATTCAAGTTTCGGTGCCTTTTAATTCTTTCTATACATTATAATCTTGAGGTGCGAAATCTGCTTCTTTGTGTTTGAATGCTGAAATTAAATGTTTTAATATACTTTATGAAGTTGTGAGAGAATGTGCGACATTTAACATTATTATTAGTTTTCCTGCTGCGTCGATCTTCACTTTGGTAGAAATCCACAACTTTGGTGCATGGACGTGTGCTGACACATCCACTGCATTGTAAGTTTTCGTGGTGGTTGGTTACGTGAACAAGTTTTGTTTACTTGTTCAGTGTAGCAAGTAAAAAACAAATCATATGTCTTCAGTCGTACATAAAAATGTTTTTTCGACGGTTGACAGTGCAACTCTTGTTTTATTTAGAACAATGAGGGCTTCAGTATGTCATTTCTAGGTGCACCTCTTGAAGATTCCTCGTACACAAATTTCAATCATTTTGTTCTCTTCTCCTCTGGCTTGTGCTCGTTTCGTTCTCGGGTCAGTGGCACCACATCACTAAAATAATTGCTGTGTTCTGTTTGAGCCGCACAGCTACATCTCCTATTCTCGTTAGCCTTAGTGTTCTTGTGGACTGTATCTGGACACCCACATGGTGAACTTGAGGGTTCGTTTCGAGTTTCTAGACTTTCTGCTCACATGAGCTGCAGAGTTCTTATTCTTAAAAGCGCCACACAAGCGAGAGATGGGCGTTGGTGTTGGGTTGGAACATCACGTACAAGCAAGAGAGTTGAGTTAGTGTGGTACACAGATGGCACGTGGAAGCGGCCACGCCAGCAGCCGGTCAGGAGGTGGTGGAGGCGGCAGCGGGTCTTCCAGTGACCTGAGGAAGTGGCTCAAAGACAAGCGAAGTACTCCAGATCCTCGCTCAGCATCACGCCACTTTGCTTCCACTTCTTCCTCACATCACCGTAGTGGCAGCAGCTCTTCTGCCTCTTCTAGTAGGAAGGACAGACCAGAGTCCAGTAGGTAAGATTCTCTTCAATGAGGTTGCACATCACTTGTCTCTTCCATTGTGTCACGAACTCCCGTGGCCGAGGTCTATCTTGGTTGCATCTTGTCTTCTGAAAGTGTCTTCATGCACTCCGTTGCCTCCTCATAAGCCTTCGAAATACAAGTAACCCTGTATCTCCTGTTCCATTAAGAGTCCAGCTTTTTAACATTAAATTTTGTCTATTACGGTTTTATTTAGGGTGAGACACTAGTAGAAACAATTCTGAACAATCTTTCAGGACGTTTGTTGTCACATTGAATCCTTGCTGAGGTGGTCGTTGTGTTCGTTCGAACAATCGCTTATTGATTGCTTTTAAACAATCACTTATTGCTGGGACAGGAATTGTGAAGTGGGCGTCTTCTGAATGCATACTTCAATAAATACTCTTTTTGTGAGTCAGTCTTTTCTATGCATCACACTCTGAGGCTGAGTTGTCTCTGTGAAGTGATGAGTTCGTCCATCAGGTATGATGAGACCCATCTGATGATCGTGGAGTTGTGCTCAGTATTGCGCTTAGGCGTCTTGTAAAATGCTTCATTGAAAGGAGCTGAGCCGTTAAAATATTACTAAGGTGATTACCCTGAATATTTGAGGCGTCTACTCGGGAAATTACTTATCATGGAGTTAACTTCTTTTTAAACTCGGGTCATTGAGATTACATTTCGTAAAATGGATGGATATTTAGGGACACATTCCACATAATCTTCTTTTGCTCAATTTTATGGATCCTGGCATTTTTGTTAAGGTACTTCGTCTTTGAAAATAAACTGCTCTCTGAGTTTGGATCTGACATCAGTATGTGGGATACAGAGTTAGTTTATTTTGAATCAGAGAAGTAAATGGCAAATATTTAGCTATTGATGCCACATTTACTCTGCGTTTTTCTAATTATTTCACTCTTTCGGCGTTACTTCTTCATTCGAGAGGTAGAGGAGAATCCAGTCACACTTAGACCGCCAGCATTTGAGTAATTGTGATCGAGTTTTTCTCGAAAAGCAAGTGGTATTGTCGGTACAAACTAGTACGAGTAACGACGGTGTGGGTAGCGAAGAAATTCTTTAAAATATTCACAATTCAAGATTGTCTTCTTCATCGTAGTACTTCATTCCCTTTTGAAAGAGACCTTTTATCCGTGCACCTTTTTTTATTTTCTGCCCAAGTTTCCGTCTCTTCGAGAAGCAAGATTCCTGAAACATCTGTTTCAGTTCTCTTTTAAATGTATGTAATAGATCTAGTTACCAGCATTGTGATATTGTCGTTACGTCTGTTCGATTGTTTACATCCGCTGACTGTCGGTCTAAAAGCGAGATCTCGAACGACGGGTCGTAGAATTGCAGATTACAATGCATTTTATTCTTTGCACGCAGTTTTTTCGTGCTCAGGTTTTGCCTCAGATATGCTGAAGCCCCGCGCAAATTATCTCACTCCACCCTATGAACCAAACAAAATAATTGTTACTCAGTGACTCTCGTATGACCTTACATGTACATTCTAACAAGTCTGTTTAGTTTAATGTGCTTGTTTTGAAGCGTTTTGCAGGAAGCACGTCATTATTTCTGTGTTTGTGTTCTACAGGGGAACTTCTCCTCCCAAGACCGTGGACGATAAAGACGCTGAGGCAGAGGTGAGTCTCAGTGCTTCTATCCACTATATAATATTACACAGTTTGTTACTTGCTTGGTCCGTCTCTTTGTCACGCTCCTAAGGATTTAGATAAGAGGAAATTTGAAAGGTCTGTAAGCATTGTTTTGTGGATACCAAAGGCACATCCTTCAATCTGGAAACTCCTTCGCAAAGCCAGCGTCCACTGGCATGTGAAACGAAACAATTCAGCAAAAAACGTGAATTTTCACGTGTGGGTCCACTAGTTGATTTGTATTTTGCATCATTTTGTATCACTGGGTGGGACTGTTTTTGTGTGGTTCGATTGAAGACTTGTATTAATAGGCTTGTCACAAGTACATATAAGCTAAGAGGTAGAGGAAAGTAGAACTGGTCATCATCAATACAGCAGTGTTAAAGTAGACGGTTATCATCAATACAGCAGTATTAAAGCAGACGGTTATCATCAATACAGCAGTATTAAAGCAGACTGTTATCATCAATACAGCAGTATTAAAGCAGACAGTTATCATTAATACAGCAGTGTTAAAGCAGACGGTTATCATTAATACAGCAGTATTAAAGCAGACGGTTATCATCAATACAGCAGTATTAAAGCAGACGGTTATCATTAATGCAGCAGTATTAAAGCAGACAGTTATCATCAATACAGCAGTATTAAAGCAGACGGTGATCATTAATGCAGCAGTATTAAAGCAGACGGTTATCATTAATGCAGCAGTATTAAAGCAGACAGTTATCATCAATACAGCAGTATTAAAGCAGACGGTGATCATTAATACAGCAGTATTAAAGTAGACGGTTATCAACACAGCTGTGTTAAACCATCATTACGCACATGAATTACGCTTTCAACAGACTAACCCTTTTTATTAGTGAAGCTAACAGTGGAGTTCTAGAAATTTTTAGTGTGCAACTTGTCAACTTAAATAGAAAAGAAAATTTAGAAAATTGTTTGAACGACATTCTTTCTCTTGGGAAGAATTTTAATTCTCTCTGCTTCACTAGATTTGCATTTTTTGGCTTTATTTAGATTATTTTATTGTAATTCATTCTATCCAGTATCCATAAAGGGTACTGCAATTTTGTTTAGATATTTTTTGACAGCTTCCTCTTTTCAAATAAATAATTTTCATTCATCACATTGAAGATTATCATGGATTTTTATTGCATTCTTAGTGATTTCTCATTTACATAAGATTGATCTCTAAATGGGTGATAAAATTGACCTAGATATTAATTTAATATTAATATTTAATTTGATACCTCAATCAATGCCAAAGGCTTAATTTAATACCTCAATAACAAAGGATGCTTACCAGTGTTAACATAATGTGAGTCAAGACGAGAGACTGGCTGACCAGTGTAATAAAACCCGCCTTGTTTTGTGCAGGAGAAATGCCCGGTGGAAGCCCTCCACTGCCACGTCTGTAACATCGACCAGTTCTCTTCCCTATCCGTGAGTCTTGTCTACGTCTTGGCATGAGCAGCACTGCATTAAAATCTAGTGATCGCTTGTTCTATAGTTAGTATCATTGCAATGATATCTAGCTACTCATTCTGTAGTTAGTAAGTTTGAAGGAAATGTAATTTTGTCACTTGTTCTATAGTTAGTAAGTCTCATTGCAATAAAATCTAGTGATCGCTTGTTCTATAGTTAGTAAGTCTCAACGCAATGAAATCTTGTCACTAATTCTGTAATTAGTAAGTCTCAACACAATGAAATCTAGTCTCTTATTCTCTAATTAGTAAGAGTCAATGTAATGAAATCTAGTTACTCATTCTGTAATTAGTAATTCTCAACGATTGAAATTTTGTTGCTTATTCTGTAATAACTAAGTCCCTCCGCAATGAAATCTAGTGGTTGTTTATTCTTTAGTTAGTAAATCTGTCTACAATGGAATCAAGTGGTCGCGGTGTTAGTTGGATGGGAAGATACTGTAAGAATCAATTCCCACAGCACCTGGTACAGCTGAATTTTTTTTCGAGAAAGCACCCGTGTCAGCTGAAAAGTATTTTCCTCGAGCACTTCTTTCAACTTGAAAATATTACGAGGCATCTCTCGTGGACATGTCACTTCTAAGACATGACAGGCAGTGTGGTTGCCACCTTAAGTGTCATCTTGACTAGTGTTAGGTGCAAGTTTGTTGGCATGAGTAAGTGTGTCTGCTAGAACACTAGCTAAAGGAACCTGACATTCTGAATGGTCTTAACCATCTGTAATCGAAAAAATTTACAACGTTTCCATTTTAACCAGGTACCAAATACAGTAAACCAACTTGAAAAACTAATAGTTTTGAAGTTATGAATTTGTTTTCGTTTTAAGCAAACATATTTGATTTATTTTCGAATAATAGTTTCTTCCTAATCTTGCCCATGTATTTAAATGAGGCCCGTCTTCCATCGCTTGGAACTGGAAATTACGAGTAAGTTAGTGAATCTGTCAGTAGCAAAAGATAAATGCTTAAAAGCAAGGCAAAAGTGCTATTAGGGTCACCAGATGAACTATAAAGCCAATAGCCTGATGCGGTACACGTGTTCTGGGTCTCACAGTAAATGTACTAAATAGATCAAACTGTTTAGTCTATTTTCATAGCTTACCATTGTTTTCAGAGCTTGTCATTGTTTTCAAAGCTTGTCATTGTTTTAAAAACGTGTCATTTTTTTCAAAGCTTGTCATTGTTTTAAAAACGTCGTTTTCAAAGCTTGTGAGTGTTTTCAAAGCTTGTCATTGTTGTAAAAACGTGTCGTTGTTTTCAGAGCTTGTCATTGTTTTCAAAGCTTGCCATTGTTTTAAAAACGTGTCATTGTGTGCAGAGTTTCAAGCAGCACCTGAGAAGCAGCCCTCACGAGGAGATGTTGTCTGCCCTCTACCGCAAGAACTCTGCCGTCCTCGACCTCCTACGTCAGCAGTCCAAGGTACGGCCGTCCTAAGAGCAGATCCTCTTCCACAAGTCATTTTTTTTGGTACAACAGCCAGAATTTCTAGCTATATTGATGGCTTCCATTGGAATTTTTATTAAATGCTGTGGCTCTGTTGATATATATGAATTTCTGATGAATATTGTGATAGTTTCATTGTGTAAAATTCTAGTAATTTCTTGAGGGAAACTGGAATGGCCTCCGCTACCTTTGATGTCCCTCTAAACATCAACTTAACTGACTAAATGAGGTCAGCTGTCAAACACTAGGCACATTTCTCAATAACAAGTTAGTCTTGCATGGTAAGGTAAGCCTTCTTTTAAGTCTTGAAAAATTATGACAATGCATTCAACCGACAAAACTGTGGTAAGGAAATATGAGATATTTTCACTAATTTGTGAATAATTCGTGAAAAGTGAACCAAACTAAAAACTTATCAGTTTATTAAAGTTTTTGGCATTTTTTTTCTTTTTCCTTCTCGTCATGAGCGGAATTTTTTTGGCTGAGGGTGAGTTTTCATAGAAGATAGGGGTTTCCTGCCCCAGTACTCGTAACCAATATGTCTATGAAGAAATCTGTATGAAATTATTCAGGTTTTGTTCAACTTACTCAGAAGGATCTACTAGAGATTTGATTCTTGTGTTTTGTGGTCAGATCGCAGCTATGCAACAGACACTGGCGGCTACCGTGGATGACAAGGAGCCAAAAAAAAGCCAGTGTTACAAGTGCTTCTGTAAAGTGCCGGGGTCACTCCAGCGACACATCGCCTCTGTTGAACACAAGGTACTGAGCATGTTGCGTTGATGAGCACTCCGCTGGTCACCCCTTCATTACTACTGTAACAGGGTTAATAGTTGTGTTGACGTATGGGTGATGTCATACCTTCATTACTACTGTAACAGGGTTAATAGTTGTGTTGACGTATGGGTGATGTCATACCTTCATTACTACAGTAACAGGGTTAATAGTTGTGTGGACGTAGGGATGATGTCATACCTTCATTACTACTGTAAAAGGGTTAATAGTTGTGTTGAGTTATGGGTGATGTCAGGAAATGGCGACTGCTTGGGTGCCCAGAAACTGAGCATGGTTATTTTTGCTTGGTGACTAATAAGGGCAGTCCTTATTGTTCAAATAGGATTAATTTATTAGTTTCGTATAACAGTATTCTATGAAAGTAAATACATATTTGGAACAGAGGTGATTCAAATTACTTATCTTAATATTTTGTAGTTAGGTCAATGGAAGTTCAACTCAACGAGCAAATAAATGACAGTTCATATATGACCTTCGAATATTCACGTTAATACAGCAATAATAGGTATCGAAGATTAAATGGACTGTTCATTACAGCAACAGACACAACAGGAAACGCTATCACTCTTCATTGCAGAAACAAAGAAGACCAACACTGCGTTTGCCATCGGTTGAAATTGGCAGATGCGATGAGAAGAGTTAACGACTAACTGTCATTTATGTCAGATTAACTTGCCTTTATATGGATATCTTATACTGTGTGTTGTGTTCGTAATTAGGATCTGTGGACTGAGTACGTATTCCCTTCTACGTTATGTATGACGTGTTGTGGCACTGTGAACACATTCAAAAATCGTTTTGACAAATATTGGATAAGAAACTCGGCATTACAAGAGCTCCTGGATAAATTTAGATGACATGGGATTTGGGTAGCAACCCGAGAATGGACCAAACTATTCGTTCCTGTTGCTGTATTTTATTTTTGTGTTTTGTTGTTGCAGTTGGTGAACAACTTTCAGATTGTGAAGTGCTGCAACGTTTGGTACAGCAGTAGACCAGATTACGAGCAACACAAGCTCAGCTTCCGCCATCTACTGGTTAGTGTAAAGTTTATGTAGCTACTGCGTGTGTGTGTATCACCAGGTCTTCTTAGCTTTAAGGGAATGTAAGAATTTGCAGTAAACTTTTTGGAGAATGAAACAAGGGGAGAATAGATGATTCCTAGCGCCATTTTCCTGCTTACATTGAATGAATGGACTATAAAATTCATTTCAGCTACGCCATCGTTTTAAATCAGACGATATGTGGACCCGTTGTAGTCCTCGCTCTGTTGTGAACCTGCTGTTAAAGGCAAAAGAAGAAGTTATGTTGCCACACCTTGTATTTCGAAGTACCATTGTTGAACTCGTATCGAAAAACTGAAATATTCGATTTTCCGCAGACAAAATACGAAGAAAAGCAACAAAAATTATTAAAGGAAGAGAAGACGTTGGAGAATTCGGAAGAACAGGAGGAAGAAGATGGAGGTTCAAGCAAAGGTAAGGTCTGATTATTTTGGAATATTGCTTCTCATTTACCCTGTATGGACTACTATCGTTCCTGGAATACAATAGAAATAATTCATTTTAGGCTCATATTCTATATGTACCGTTCAAAAGTGAAGTGAAATGCTATAATGTGAGTGAAAGTTTACGTATTTCGTTGAGTCAAAGAATAACTTGGTCTTTATAGGGTTACAGAACCTGTGTTCCTAGGTTATAGACCTGGTTACACCTGTGTGTTATGCACATTGTTGTGTAAGTTTATGTACCACGAGTATGTTGTCTTTGTAGTGACGTGACTGATGGACTGATGTTTGAATTATGAGATCTTCGACACGAGGTAGTCAGAGCCACTGAAGCCCTAGCAAACTTATATTACTACATACAGGGACTACTACTGCTACTAGGACTCAAGTTAGTCCGGCCACATCTGGAATATGACATTATTAGTCCTATCTTACAAAGAGACATTATTAAAGTAGAGAAAATCAAGCGAAAAGCGACGAAAGTCATTCCTAAACTCCACAATCTCAGCTACATAAGGTAACTTCAGCAGCTTGCGTTCAGTTCCCGAGAACAAAGGACAACTTATACTAGAAGAGCTTTGTAACAGAGACGATAACGTGCAAATCAGAAATAATTGCCAAAAAGTATTTCAAGACATCCCAGGCTCTAACTTATTTCCTGTTAAAATTGCCAGAACCAGGAACCAGCTGGTCGAAAATGTCGTCTATGCTAGTACTGTGAACACATTCAAAAGTCGTCTCGACAAATATTGGATGAAGAACTCCCCAGTATTATAAAGTACTGATTCTATATCCTTCTTAACTCATTTCATTGGAGGCGGATTGCTGGCGAGTAGTGATACAGATTTATGCATTGACTAGACATGTGGTTGATGTGGGCTTGCGTTGTTGCAGTTGCCGGCGAGTGGTGGAGTCCTACTGATCGAGCTTTGAAGAATCTCCGTCAAGCTTCCCAATCCTCAGAACCTCTCACCTCCGCTTCCCTCTCTCCATACACTGGTCTCAGGCCTGTCGGTACGTGCACTCCTATCCGACACAATACTCATTCAACACAATACTTATTGCGTAAGGTTCTGTAATATAATTTGAGTGCTTCATGTTTGGGTGATGAGTTGAACGATATAAAACTGATCCTGCAATTCTAATGTTAATGATTGTATGGGATGTAATTACGGTATTTGGAGGCTTTGAAGTAACAATTGCACTCGCTGTCATCAAGAGGAGCGAGTGGGGTATGGCATAGTGCATGTGTTACTCAGCCTCCTTGGTCGTGGTATCGTGGCTGCAGTTATTAGGGAAATCTGTTGTGGGTTCCGTTTTGAGATCTAGCAGGGTGTTCATATTTCCCATTTTTTCACTTTTCTTATTGTTAGAGTTGCTGCCTATGATTTTTTTCTTTCATCCTTCCTTTGGTCTTATGGCTCTTAGTGGGCGTTCTCTATCGCTCAAGGTGATAACGATGACAATAATGGTTCTTGTATTGAGTGGGCGAGTCGTACAAGGTGATACCGATGACAATAATGGTTCTTGTATTGAGCAGGCGAGTGAGTCGTACAAGGTGATAACGATGACAATAATGGTTCTTGTATTGAGCAGGCGAGTGAGTCGTACAAGGTGATAACGATGACAATAATGGTTCTTGTATTGAGTGGGCGAGTCGTACAAGGTGATAACGATGACAATAATGGTTCTTGTATTGAGCAGGCGAGTCGTACAAAGTGATAACGATGACAATAATGGTTCTTGTATTGAGCAGGCGAGTCGTTCGTGCAGTGCCGAGCTCTGCTGGAGTGCAGTGTGTGTGATGAAAGATTCGATTCCTCAGCGGCTGACCTGCACTGCCGCTCCAACACCCACTACCTTCATGTCCTCAACGCCCTCAAGGCTCAGGTAACAAGTCAAGGGTTCTGTCCTCAAGGCTAAGGTGACAAGTCAAGGGTTCTGTCCTCAAGGCTAAGGTGACAAGTCAAGGGTTCTGTCCTCAAGGCTAAGGTGACAAGTCAAGGGTTATGTCCTCAAGGCTAAGATGACAAGTCAAGGGTTATGTCCTCAAGGCTCAGGTAACAAGTCGAGGGTTATGTCCTCAAGGCTAAGGTAACAAGTCAGGGGTTATGTCCTCAAGGCTAAGATGACAAGTCAAGGGTTATGTCCTCAAGGTTAAGGTGACAAGTCAAGGGTTATGTCCTCAAGGTTAAGGTGACAAGTCAGGGGTTATGTCCTCAAGGCTAAGGTAACAAGTCAAGGGTTATGTCGTCAAGGCTCAGGTAACAAGTCAAGGATTATGTCATCAAGGCTCAGGTAACAAGTCAAGGGTTATGTCCTCAAGGCTCAGGTAACAATTCAAGGGTTATGTCCTCAAGGCTGAGGTAACAAGTCAAGGGTTATGTCCTCAAGGCTCAGGTAACAATTCAAGGGTTATGTCCTCAAGGCTGAGGTAACAAGTCAGGGGTTATGTCCTCAAGGCTCAGGTAACAAGTCAAGGGTTATGTCCTCAAGGCTCAGGTAACAAGTCAAGGGTTATGTTCTCAACGCCCTCAAGACTAAGGTAAGAAATCAAGGGTTATGTCTTCAATGCTTTCAAAACTAAGGTAACAAGTCAAGGGTATTATTGTTTTAACACAATGGCGAAGAAGTGTATTGGATTGACCTGTGTCCCAGTATTGTAATACATTCAACAACGACTCAAAAGAAGTAACTTTTCACACTTTCTTCATTCTTTTTACTAGTGGTGAAATTCTTCTTGAAAGGGAGATTACTACTGTCTAGCTCAATAATTTGTTCTACCCTGACTGTTGTTAAAGAACTACATTACGTTGAAGACTGAAGAAACTTTTTGCTGGAGAACATCCATCTCAATTCCTTTTAGTTTCTACCTCACTTTGTCTATAAAAAATCGTCGCGACAAATATTAGATAAGGAACCCGCCGGTATTACACAGTTTGATTCTATATCCTTCTTAATTCCTGAGACCTGTGTGTGATTGGCGGTGCGTGTCCATGCCTAAAATGCCTGTGTGTGATTAATGATTTTATTTAGGGCAGCATGGGACTTCAGTAGCAAGCCGAGAATAAATCAAACGGTTTATTTTTGTTGCCATATTCTATTCTATTCCATTCCAAATCTGAGTCACAAAGGAGTAAGGATTCTGTGCTTATACAATCAATAGGTGTACTGTTATTTGTATTTTCATCCCACTCAAGTAGGAAGGATGCCGTTGTACTAGCGTAGAATAGAATAGAATGAGGCTATAGGAACGAACCTTCTGGCCCATTCTTGGGTCGGATAATTACTTCGATAATTATTCGGTTGTTTACCCAAGTCCCATGCCGTATTTCTAGCCGCGTCAACCATGTCGGCAGCGGGATTCGAACCCGGGTCTTCCCGCTCGAAAGCAGATTCGCTCACCAGTCGACCAAGCTGGTGGACTGGTGCATATACAACCCTTGACTCGAACTCAAACCTTTCCCTGTTGTGTGCAGGACGAAATGGAGGCAGCTGCTGCTCAACCAGCTCCTGAGAAACTTAATGCTGATGAGCTTGCGCAGTCGAGAGAGGACGATTTGCAGAATCAGTCTAGCCCTTCAAATTCGTAAGTTTTCTTTGTTCAACATTCGCATTCTGAGCAGATAGGTTAATTTGTTTTTATTTGACCTAACTTAACTTCATAGTAAAAGCTCCCTTATATGAGTTCCATACCAAACGTCCCTTCCTACATTCATTGATGCTCAATTCATTCATAAAAAAACCAGCAAATTTTCACCATCAAAACCATCCAAGAAGCATAGTGCTGTTTCCCTGGTACGTGAAATGTTTTGCATTCATGCATTAAGCAATTATTCAATTTCAAAATTGCTATTCTAGAACTAGGCTGAGTTTCGTTCTTATAATACGAGTTCAATTTTATTAAATAAAGCTAGAGTAGAGTACGAGTGATTTAGTACAGATGATAATTACAGGATACGTGAAGATCAAATCAATTTTCAAACAATTGTCAGGAAAGCTGCTTCTCTGGCAGATTGTTGATGAAGAGCTCTGATTTAATTTGTTGCAGGTATCTTTCTTAAACCCTTTGGTATTAACTTTGTATTTAAGCTGATGCTCTGTATTTTTTGCTTTTTAGATGTACCGTAAAACCTGAACGTACTAACACAAGTGATGATGATGCAAAGGAGGAGCAAAATGATCACGATTTAGGCTACCGTGTGAAGAGAGAGGACGAGCGAAGTCAGGTGTCTGACGGCGAGCAGTTTTTAGGTCGTCAACATGATGATCCTGACGACGATGAGGACGAGCGCATGATTTATGAAGGGCTTCATGACGAGCCTCAACTCGAGTTTGATGACGACGAAGAAGAACTTCACGACGAAGATGATGCATCTAAGGCAAATGACGAAAAAATTACTTCAGAAGAGCTAGAGTCTTCTCGTGTTGACGACGCTGAAAAATCTTCCACTGTGGCAGGCGAGGATGTGAACGATACGCCTCATCTCTATGAAGGAAAGGATAAGGAAAATGTTGACCAGTTTGAACATGAATTGATAGAGAATGAAACTGAGAAAAGACATGAGCAACAGGAAAGCACAAATACTGATCCAAAGTCTGCAGAAGACAAGGATGCAGAGCCTGCATCAGAACGTGTCGTAAACTTAGAAGAAAACGCTTCCGTTCTTCCACCTCCTGCAGATAATATTCCTGAAAATGACAAGAACTTGAGCATTAACGAGTGTGAAACCAAGCATGAGGTGGGTAGTTGTATGAAGTATGGGATTTTTTTTAAGTATTTCTGAGAGATTATCAGAAGTGTAGGTAGTCTGTAGTGTTTCTATGTGACATTGAACTCCTTCGTTGAAACTTGATTTCCTCTTGAATTTCCGTATAATTTCAACTTTCAGCTGTACATATCTGGTGTAATTTTTACCTGCTAAATCTTATATTTTGTTCAATGTTCTTATTATTGCTTTCGTTAAGCTAAAAACTACTGTACATCAATATCCTTGTGTGTCTTTGATCTTAGATTTAATTTAATTTCATTTCTGCAAAATGCTTTCACTGCCGCAGTTTCGAGCCTTTAGTTAGGAAAAGTTTAGGAGGAGAAGTAACAAACTTTCGACCATAAAAGTTCTTGAAGTTGACCGCCGCTTTCATTGCAGGAGTTAGAAGACGTAAAGCACAAAGAAAGTGAAGAGGTGCAGAGTGATGACGCTCCTGAAGATCCGCCTAGAACTACGTGAGTGTACTGGCTTATGAACTTACTAGTCATTAATCGCACACGTTTTAAAAGCAATCAATGGAGCTTATTTTCTCATGTGGTTTAAGTGATGAAGTGCGCTAAATTAAGAGTGTTCACTGGTGTCATAGGTCTACGTTTGTCAACCGGGCTACGAGCGGAAGCCAAAAAACTGCAAATACTTAACTTATTGAAGGGCTGGGATTACTAGTGATAAGAGACTCGGTGGGGAGGAGGGACATGGGCCATCAAAGGTTAAAGAATGCAGTCATAAATAAGTGATGCTCAGTAATGACGCTACTGCTGCTTCGTGATGTCACAAGAGATAGTAGCAATTAATTATAAAGAATTGATTTTATGCACCTGTCGTATAATATTTATGGATTTAAAATTATTGTAGGATTAGAACAATGATTCAGTTTTTGTATCTTTCATTTTGTATTATCGCGCTATAGTTCTTGAATTTTAATTTTCTCTATATTGCTTTCACTAGTTCTTGATGTCATTAGGGACTTCAACTTGTCACTTTCTCTTGATGAATCTGAGGCAGAACCACTGACACTAGGTCACTACATGACGAGGCTTCACTTGAAATAAAACATTCCTTCGCCAAGTATGTTCACAGAAGCAATTTCTTATTTCATTATTTGTCACATTTCTAATTCACTAATTACAGTCAGCCAATAAATTCACTGATCATTGCAGTCCGCCAATAAATTAACTAACCATTACAGTCAGCCAATAAATTAATTGATCATTGCAGTCCGCCAATAAATGAACTAACCATTAGAGTCAGCAATGATTTTACCTAAGTTTGATGAACTATGATGAACAATAACAGGAGTGAGGCGGAATTCACTGATCATTGCAGTCCGCCAATAAATTAACTAACCATTACCGTGAGCAATGATTTTACCTAAGTTTGATGAACTATGATGAACAATAACAGGAGTGAGGCGGAGCGTGAGGAAGAACAGCCAGCGGATGCGCAAGCAACACGACGCAGTGGCCGTGCATCAAGGAAGCGTCCTGCAGCTGACGATGCTGCTGAGCCTGTAGCTAAGCGGGGCAGAGGGCGTGGCAGGGGACGGGGAGGTAGAAAATAAGGCGTGCTTTGTTAGACCTGAGCTCCAGTACTCTTCAAGTTAAGATGTATATTTTTCGGACCTCTCACGCGTCTCGGGGGTGCTAAGCTGACAAGTTTTGTATCTATGTAGTTTGTTCATTTCGTTCTCTCATATGGAACTGAAGGCTCACAAACATGCGGCGCGGTACTTTAGCATTTGGTCTTCTTTTAATTAAAATTGTTCATTTCGAGGTTCTCACTTTGTCACCATTAATATAACATTATGACAATTTCCGTAGGAAAATTTAAAATTAATTAATTTGCTAATTTATTTTCGTTATCAAAAGAGCATAAGGAATTGAAAGGAAGCATGAATTTGTTCCCAATTTCGAACTTCTTTCAAGCACTTGCAGGTTAGCAAGACGCAAGACTCCTCAATTGTTCTCTCATAATTTCGTTGTGCTTTATTTTCCAGCTGGCTTCTCAAACTTGATTCTTCGAACTTTTCTCGAGATTTTACGAGCCTCTTCAAATACTTTTGATACTGTGGCTAATTATGTTTGCTAGTCAATCAGGGTGATGCTTCGAGACGGTCTGTATAAGCCAACGAATTCATACGTGTTGCTGCATTGTATTCAGTGCAGCCGCAGCCTCATTTTTGGAATGTTTAGGCCGTTTTCTGAGTTGTTATGCGCATCCAAGAGGCCACAGTATGTTGCTAGCTACTCTTCTCGTTTTGGTTGCACCAAGTTTTGAAAAACGAGAAGGAGGAATGACAGAAAATATACGAGTAGAGAAATCGAAGTAGAAAGTTTGGTGGCATTGCCAAGGATATAACATCCACGGACGAATAAACATAAGAATGAGAACACAGTGAGATGGCACTTCTAAGGGGTACACGCTCTATATCTTCAATGAAAAATCTGATCTTTACGCGGCTGCAGAAGTAAAACCATGAATATAATAGTGATAGAAGTGATTATTTGAGCAAGGGTCGAAATTACCTCATCGGAGTTGAGGGTTTTCAAAGTCTATTTTGCATAACTTTCTGGAAGGATGCAGCCACTGCCAATAAATCTCGTCTCTGTTAGCGAATGTCTGAATTATTGCTCTAACTGTTGTACGGCTTTAAAAATACGTGAAAAGTATGACAATTTTACAGTTCGCTATATTAATAACGGCATTTTTCGACTTGATTTCGCCAGGTGTGAACTTTGAACAGTTAGATGACGTGTGAATCCGTTTATTCTAGCTCACATATTACTCCTATTTACCTCTATTTTTTAGCTCCATGTCTCTTCTACAAAAATGTGAAATCTTAGTGTTGTTGAATATAGGACGATGGGAATTTTTGTCGAAAAATTGTACAGAATAAATATCTTGATCTTACATTATGGCACCCACACTGGAGAAACCGTTATCTTTTATAGACCTGTTAATACCATCACTGTCATCATTGCAAACGCGTGTAGCAGTTCAAGTAGTCATTGAATGAGACGTTTCTACTTCTCGTCTATTTGTAAACAAAATTTAAACTGGAAATTTTAATTGAGTTATTTCGTGCACAATCACAGCAGTGAATCTTTATGATTTTATGCAATAATAATTATTATTGAAAACGAGTTAGAAATTCTTATGAGTTCAATTATAACTCTCATTGAATGATTGAAGATGTTTTATGAAATCGCTATAAGTTGATACTTTAATATTTAGCAGTAACAGTTTCAATTCCGCCACCCTTGTGGTTCTTATGTTGAAGACTTGATCTTTTCTTGTGACTCACTCATCGATTGCAACGCTTTTGCTTTAGCCTGTTACATACAAAAAGTTGTTTTATTTAATTATTTTTCTTGCGGGCTCTTTGGTGAAGGCACGCCTATTGCTAGCTTCAGTGACACCCATTTTTGGCAACTTCAAATAACATGGTTGTTAAAAGCGAGATATGAATCACATTAGCGAAATTTAGAAGCTATGTATAGATACGATTTTTTATAGATTTTGCTTTAGTGAGCTGGACAGAAAAAGCTCTAATTAAATATGCCTGACTATTGATGGTGTTATTATTGTAGCCCAGAATCCAACGCTTTAATGGGGAGATCAAGTTTCTTTCTTACGATTTATTTGCTATTTCAGGCCTTATTTCATCGCGTAAACTGTCCTTTATAGTTTTGTGCCCGAAATTTGGCTGTGATTTAAAATATTCGAACGTATGGGTCGTGTATCACTGTAAATGGAGGGGATAGAAGTGGGTTCTGGTGTGGTCAGGGGATAACAATCATGGAAAGCTATAAGAGGGGTATTGAAGTGTTGGAAGGCTGGTAAGATTTAAGATTAAGCATTTGTGAGTTTCATTTTTCTGAGTAGTGTTTGGGGGAGACACTTTGTGTACGTAGCAGAGAAAGGAAAATATGTTGAGATAAATGTTACAGTATTACTATTACAGGGACACGATATTATAGGGTCAGATCTCTTGTCAGGTGACGGATAGGATCATCTGTGGTGTTGAGAGTGATTGAACGTGTGGATATCAGTTTGTTTCTAGTTCTAATAATGGGGTCGGAAATATGGTGTTCTAAGATTATCTCTTTGTTCTGTTTGTCAGGATAAATAACACGTGAGTCGCAATGTGCGTTCATTCAACTTTGACACGCTTTGGCAAATATTCTATTTTCAGGATTTGTTATTTGTAGAAGAACATGATCCACTTTTCAAATAAAGAAGCTTAGATTTGGAGCATCATGTTTTCATCACGAACATTTTGACCGGGGCCATCATGTGTTATTTTAAGGATGCCTCTAAAATTTGATAAAAACAGGTTTTCTTTTGAGTTTGAAGGCTTAAGTCGTGAATTAAGATGTTTGAGTGAATAGGATTATTGATATAAGTAATTTTTGTTTTTGTTTTCCTTTTGGCAAATGAAAGCTCTCGAAATTGGCGACGAGTTGATGTATTTCTTGAACGACAACTAGACATCACTTCCTGAGTTCATATTCATGTTCATTCTAATGCCTAACATGGCATCGGCATTTAAAGTAAACCGATGTTTGGAGCGAAGGATCGTGCTTGTACGTCAGTAATGTATGAGAAAATGAGTAACAGTAATTAATAGTGAATACATGTGGGCCGGTAAATCTATTAAAGCAATCCTGATTGTGCCTGCGCCGTCTCTTTTTAGCAGTTTGGGTGCTGGAGAAAACATTACACTACTGCTACTTTCACTTGCGAGGATTACGAAGCACTGTGAACTCTTTATAATAGTTATAACCTGTAGGGTACGGGCTTTGTAAATTAATAATAATTATTGCCGATGAAGTACAGGGCACTCTGAAGTAATAATAATAATTTTTACCCGAGGGGTACAAGGCACTGTGAATTGATAATGGCAATTATTACTTGTGGAGTATAGGCCCATGTGAACCATACTTTTTTGTTGCGGTTCTTAACCAGAAGGGCTTAGGTGTTGTACTGTAGCACAACGTTGTGTAAAAACGATTGAACTCCTCAACGGGTCCCGGATAGATGCTAAACGGACATGCCTCAGATATGGGAACAGGGTGTTATGCTGTAGTAATTATTATTAACATTGTGCTGGTAAAAGACTGCTCGATGGGCTTATATGCTTAAAACTGGGTATAAAGGTCTTATTTTAAAGGTATAAAACTAAGTATAACCAATTAGGAGGATTTGGAAGTTACAAGGTTTCCATATTAGCAAATCACAGTTAGTATCCTGGTACAAAAACGTGCATTAAAATCAGTTCCGGACGGTCTTCCAGTCACTGGTTGTAAAACACAGAATCCTAATAAACTCTTTACAGTTTCAGCCCTAAAAAACTGCCAGATACCTGAATACAGCATCAACACTACGATGAGACTGACGTAGTCGACAAAGACCGGGCTCAGTTACCCACCACGACGCACTTTAGACGTTCCACGCACCACTACGCCTTTTAGTACTCGAGCATTGGTAAATAATATACTTGAAGTAACATTAATTAGTTCACATGTACGTGTTGTACGTTCGACGTATGCTCCTTCTCTATTCTCAAGAGATGCCAGATCTTCAACCTTTCTCGTTGGATTTTTATTGGCTGATACTTTAACTAAGTGGCATTTTTTTGGACATTACATTTTATTTCAAGAAACACTTCTCACCTCTCATGAAAAAGGGTTGCAAAGTTGCTGGTATTGCTTAGCTGGTTTAAAGTATTCATTTATGCATATGTACTGTAGGTTGCTCTAGCGCAATGATTTTGCATAAGCGGTTGCAAATTCTAGTCTGCACTTGGATAGTTTTGTTGGGTGCAGTATGCTAAACATGCGCACAACCGCTCATCAGATCGCCACGTCAGTAACAGCGTCCCAGTCAGTGCGTGTTACTTCGCTGTATTTGTGAGCACGACGCATAGACCAATACACTGCTGTGAAAAAATGTATTGAATTGCGTTGAATTTACAAGAAAATACAACTGAACTTCCTTGAAACTTTGCTTACTTTACTATTTGTTCACTTGTATGATAAAAGGATTTTGAGTTATTCTTTCGTTTTATTACATTTGGATTTGGGAAGTCATATCAGGGGTTCGCCGTGCTTTTTAAGAGAGGTTTTATACTCGAGAAACACCTCGTCTGATACTGATACTATACGTTTATGTTGACCTTATGGTATCTCGACCTTTTTTTTTCTCTAACAGGCAGAATAATCAGATGCCAAATAAGTGCGTCCATGGATCTCGCATAAAGGAAAAGAAAACCACTTGATTTATTCAACGTATGTTTGAGACAATTCTCGTGTGAGAACACTTAAACAGCTATGTTATTGTCAAATTCACTTTCCTTACCAAAAAGAGATCGTATCACACAGTGATTTACGGTGAGAGTCACGATTAAATTCAGGAAGTGCAAGGGCTTCATCACACAAAACAAACTATTTTCATCCCCGATCATGTGAAATTATGTAAAACGAAGACAGTACTGCGGTTCCGACAGCCTAATTACTGCTAAGCAACAAACTTTATTGCTACAGGCGAACTAACCTAATGAGGGTGAAGTCACTCATCACTTCGTTAAATGGAAACTACCGCCAACACGAAACTTCAAACAGAAGCAAATTGGCGAGTCACACGTAAAACGTCAAGATTATCAAAGATAAGTGACTTCCAACCATCAATTTTACAAGCTTCCAATACTCATAAGTTTTATTGATCGAAGATGGGCCTAACGTAATGGTAAAACAAGTACACATCATTAATATTATACCTAGTTTAACGCAGCCACAATAAAAGCGATTTCAGTAGTGATGCACAGATCAGATTTTTAGGACAAAGCATCTTTGAGGTAATGGGGGAGTAAGTATCAGAGTTATCAGTACGGTGTTCTCATCAGTGGCAGTCCCATTTCACTTCGCACATAGCGTAGGGCCCAAACATTTCAGCGTCCCATCCACCCAGTTATGTTCGTCCGTATGAGACGATTGTATTCCACGCCTCGAAGTCGACATCACGGAGAGTGAAATTTCCAAGGTCCCATTTGTTTTTACACAATGTCTACAGTAGCTCGAAATGTATACACAACGTAGCGACTGGCTGTAAAAACGACGCAAGCGTTATGACGAAACTTCAAAGTGTACGATTATCTGACGGAGAATAGAACGCATTCAAGTTCTTGGCTGACACGACGTAGTAATTCTTACTTCTTTCATGTTGTAAAGTGCTCAGTTATTTATCAGTCACTTAACTAGAACAACAGTTACAGTATAGTATCTTCTCAGTTCTCGCCTATTCGAGATCTCGCTAAGTTCAAGTTAGATTTCAATGCATCACATTTTCACCTTGGTATGTGTGAATAACTTTGAGCTCAGCTAAGCACTGCTTGCATTACACGCTCTCCTTACAAAGACCATATAAAGACATGCGTCTTTTATATTAAGTTATGAGTTAATTATTGAGGTCGCTTTTTCACAAGTGTGACGCAGGTCATAGTCAACTTGTATTCTTTTTACACACGAGTAAATAACTGTTCACCTCAATTAATACGTTAAATAACTATTATCTAAGTTATGTAACACTTCAGACCTTCGAATGCTTTCTCGTTCGTAACGTGCACATGCGTGAAGTCGAAAGAGAGCAGCACTATCTGAGCAAATATTTAGATGCAGAAATATGGCGAGACCCTCAATGTGGAATTGGTGTGCTTGAAGCAGTTAAATTGGGCAATATAAATGATGAGAAAGAAAACATTTTTAAAGGAAGTAAAAAAGAAGGGGAGTACGTAATAGGCAAGAAAAGAACTGGACGAGTTTAATAAAAGAGCGATCACTAAAAATAAAGTGCTGGCTAAACGAAATCAAAATATAATCAGGAAAGTAGGTGGATTGCATGGTTGTCCAGAAGTGTTCGAAGAAACGCGCTTTCACTGGGTTAGTATCGTCATTATTCCACTTTTGGGTCTTAAATATACATGTTATCTAATACAATGTTCAACGCCAGAGGAAAGGAGTGAATAGGAGTACAGTTGTTCTTGATGCATTATTCTCCTGTATGCTCTTGGTTGAGCATACAGGTTCGAGAAACAATGTGTAGAATCAGAACAGGTTGAGTGAGCATTAGGGAGTGGAAGCGGAGTACAGGAAACTGTTGCGTGACAGGGGTCTACTTTGACTGTTTGTGGATATTTAGAAAACCTATAATAAAACGCCTCTTCTTATTGGAATGGATTACAGTGAATATGAGCAGTCATTAGTTTTTGATGATACCGTGCTAGCAGCAGACGCAGATGAGAAGTGAAAGTTGATGAATTTGGCAGAATATCGATCAAGGGAAATTCTTTGTTCCTGGTAATAAATTGAAGTGATACAATGGTGGACGAATGAGTGTACTAAAGAAATGAATACAAATTGAAAAAAATTATGTAAAATCTTACATGTTTTGAATATTTGCATCGTTTCAAGCTGGAAGTTGCAATGAGTAACAAACTAGGAAAAGTATATCATACATGGGAAACACTGAAAGCTTTGATGTAAGTACGAACACAAGTTTGTGTGAAATTCTGATTGCTTCGACAGTCTTTAAAGATACAAGGATTGTGGTACCAAAAGTAGTCCAGATAAAAGGGATAGCTATGAGATATGGAAGTGTAAAGGTAGAAACGAAGTTTGACGGAGCGATAAAAGTTAGTGAGACAAAGAATAGACAAGGATAGCGAGGTGTCGAATAGGATGGAATGTAAACGATAAAAAGGAGTGATTCGGGAATATGTTCGAACTGAATGGTCACTGCTGGAGCCGAAAGTACAAGGGCGGTGTGTTAGAGGTAGATCGAGAACAGCTGAACGAAATGTGTACTTAGAAAATATAAGAGCGCTCCTGAATACCGCACGGTGAGGAGAAAGCTCATGGGCAAGCAATGATTTGGGGCTTCGTCAAGCACCATGAGAGCAGCACGGCTTGAAGGCGAAGATACTACAGTATGAGGCGGTATGGTGAACCAGTGAGGTTTCTGTAACACTAGCAAGATTCTTGACCCAAAAGAAGCAGAGGTGCGTCAGAATCGTCGGTGTTAGGGCGGTGGCAAGGATGCTACCAGATATCGGTGTCTGATACAGAGGGTTATTATAGCTTCTTACCCAGAAATAAGCATACACTTAGTATAAAATGTAGCTTTATTTCCACATTACACTGGCGTAGCGCATGCACGTAGATGTACTGGGTAACTACCCACAAACTCTGGCTATGAAGGCACTCATAAGAAGAATATCACAAAAGGAAACACGTTAAAATTAGTGTAAAGCACAAAATATAATTTAAAGAACGCAATCTCCCCCCCCACGTTTTGTTGAAATTGTTTTGAAAAATCTTATTCGGTGATCAATCGGTTCTCGTCAGCAAATAGGGCATCATATCACTGCCATGGGTTATTTTGAGCACACCTTCAATCTGAGTTACTTTTCTACCAAAGATACTGTAATTATGCGAGTAACATCTGGCCTAAATATTAAAAACACTCACTTGATAAGGGCTCTGTTTTCCCTCTACTAAAATGCACACATACCTCACCCAAGGGCACAAGAAACAACAGAAATAGATTACTTAAAGGCTCAATTATACTTCAAAATGGACACAGAGAAGTGATCGCCAAGTGCACTCACAGACCCTAGAAACAAGCTAAACCCATCCCGCACAAGATGAAAGTCTCATAAAAATAACACTTGTCTACCAGAGCATTCTCTTCACTTCGTACGTTTAATCTGCACGGTACGACACAAATTAAGACTAGTCCACACGATATAGACTAGTACCTTATTTATAAAAACACTGCCAGTACGGTAAAACCCTCAAATGTCAGCCTGACACATCAGTCTACAATACACGTAAATCGGTCAGGTGTACTACGGTAAAAATATCTTAGCTAGTCTACCAGAAAAAGTACAGTCAACAAAAGACCACCAGTCTTCTAACAACCGACCACTCCAGCTTCATAAGCCCTGTCTTTTGCATAAGCAAGCGTAACAGAACATGGGTGGCAAGCTCAAGCCTGTGTGTAGCCGCCTCTCTACCAGCGTTAGTCCATGAAATAAGGCTGGCCTCCACGCTGCCGTCGTCGCGTCAGGACCTCAACGCCAGTGTCTGTAATCAAAAATGTCTCCTCGAACTGCGCAGACAGTTTTCCATCACTCGTCACCGCCGTCCAGTTGTCCGGCCACTGCTCATCCTTCCATGTACCTGACAACCAATACTCCATTAACAATATTATTCCGAGCCAAATTTCCATTCGTGCCCCGAAATGTATTTTGATACTATATTTTGTTCTATACTCGAACAACAATAATATTATTCACGTGAAATCCTATCAACGTGTGCTGAAGTTAGATGAAGACTAGAGACTTTTTAATATTTACAATTGATACAGATTAATTTGATACAGAAATACTAATTACTGTGTTTAGGTTGCGAGCCAAATAATGTGTGTGCCAGCAGGACGTTCTAACAGAGAAATGTTCCTGGCAATGCACTATTCTATTTCTACAGTCTAATGTTCAAATGCCCAAGTGTCATTTGGTGAATCTGCCAGTCTCCCTTAAATTCATACAGTATTGTCTCTCGCATCCTTCCTGAATTAGTAAGAAAAAACGATACGATTTTTTTACATATTTAATCATATATATTTTTATAGCGAGTTCACAACCAAAAGAAAATTAAGTCTTCTTTACAAGATACTCCAAAATCTAAACTATAAATTTCTCGAGTCCAAACCTGAAAATTTTAAACAGATTTTTGATTTACCTTTGTAGTTCCACCATGATGATACAGTGAAAATGTTACCTCAATATTTATTCTTTTGTTAATATTGTACGTTAACATGAGTTCATCGAACACGTTCATCTCGAGGTAAAATTTGAAGTGAAAACCAGAGAAGTGTTTTCTAAGAGAACTAACATATATCTTTATAGAATAATATTTCCTTCATTTTAAAAACTTCCTACTTGCCAACCAATGTAAGATGCTGGATGATATCTCATAACCGTCCCTGTGGTTACAAGCGGTGTCATCAAGCAAACAAAGACTTACCTTCAGAAATCATGGGTTCTACAGTAAAGGTGTGGCCGGCCTTCATTATGCCGATCGCCTTATTTTCTGCAACAGAAGAATACCGTTCTAATTAAGATATATACAGGCGCTACTGAAATACAATGCACTAAAGCAAAAATGAAAGCACTATTAATCATAAACTTTTATCAGGAATAACAGAACTTTTCATGAGGCGACAGAAAAGAAATCGCTTTAGATATACTGGTACGTGGATGTCATTGAAATTAAATACTTTCATACACAGATGCTTGCACTGGCTTATTACCGTTCAACCAAGAACAGCATTTTCATAGCATTTTTCTTGCTTCCAGCAAACGATAAAACGACCACGGTACCATTAACATATAATGCTTTCAAACGAATATAATTGCACAATTTAATTTTTGAAGTAGAAGTCCAACCAGAAAGTTTTTTATAGTTTACTAAAGGACACCTATTGAACATTAAACTTGAGGTCATACAAATACTCGTGTGTAAGTAAGTTATACAAATTCTTGGAAAGCAACGTTAACATTTGTACGTTATTTAATTTCTTTACTTTATGGCAAGTTCACAGATTAGATCAATACTTTGTCACTGGATTTCAAGATCATTGAACTATTTATGCTCTGAATATATCAGCTACTTCCACACAGCGCCGCACTTCTTATATATTTGAATGATTAGTCAAAAATCATATTTATTTAACGTATATGGAAAATCATCAGTCAGGTTCATTATTACTCACGTAAATGAAAGCCAAACACGTGTCGATTATACAATGTTTCAGATTAGTAAACTGTCACGGACAATAATTTACTGGGAATGTATAAACTGAATAAATCACTAGTGAAGTCTTTGATATCACTACAATACACAAAAATGAGAATTATGCCAACATCAATAAAGAAATACTAAGCTATCGGTCAAACGAGCACAATATATGTACTGTGAAACCACACAAGTACAATCACACTTTTATTAAATAGCAATATTGTCTGAGTGCAAACTCTACAGAAGAGTACAAGGTAAGGAAAGACAAGTTCAAGGAAAAGAAGACAAGCTCAAGGAAAAGAAGACAAGCTCAAGGAAAACAAGACAAGCTCAAAGAAAAGAAGACAAGCTCAAAGAAAAGAAGACAAGCTCAAGGAAAAGAAGGCAAGCTCAAGGAAAAGAAGACAAGCTCAAGAAAAAGAAGACAAGCTCAAGGAAAAGAAGACGAGCTCAAGGAAAAGAAGACAAGCTCAAGGAAAAGAAGGCAAGCTCAATGAAAAGAAGGCAAGCTCAAGGAAAAGACGGCAAGCTCAAGGAAAAGAAGGCAAGTTCAAGGAAAAGACGGCAAGCTCAAGGAAAAGAAGGCAAGCTCAAGGAAAAGAAGGCATAGAAAACAAGCACGACATAAGTAAGACGAGAACACGACAGGAACAAAGACATGAGTCTGACTGGCGTAGTGCGGCACAGATGGTGTGGTGTGGAAGAGCTCATGTATGCCATGCCCGCAGTACGAGCGCACCACGCTGTAGTTCTGCGCTTGCGCGTGTCGCTGGATCACAGCTCCCACGTCCCGGTACTTCACTCCAGGGCGCACTGCTCACATTATGATTATCCTTATTCCACTTATATAACAATACACAGTGTGTTGTTTGCTTGCTTAATTCGTCTCTCTGTGACGCTCTTAAGGATTTAGATAGGAGGAAATTCGGTAGGGTTTACATGTATTGTAAGCATTGTATTGTGGATACCAAAGGCACATCCTTCAATGTGGAAACTCCTTCGCAAAGCCCGCATCCACTGGCAAATTAAAAAAATTCAGTAAAGAACACGTGAATTTTCACGTGTGGGTCTACTAGCACTTTCATAAATTTCGAATACATACGTTTCAACAGAATAACATCTGACAATCTCATTTCACGATTTACTTGGACAATTTACTGGGCTAACACAGCCACAACCTATCACTCGGACGAAACCAAACCTAGCACAGCATTCAGTGGTATCGCACAACTTTGTGTTCGACGTAGCACTCACGCAACTCAATGACTTTTTGAAGGCACTCCCACGTGGTCTTGACGAGATTCTTGGCGTTCTCGTTGACGTCACCAATGAGAAGGGTCTCGTTGAGGTCGCCATGGAAACCACGATGGTACACGGTGACGTCGATGTTGCAAATGTCGCCGTTGGCAAGAGGTCTCGTATCAGGGATACCGTGACAGATAACTTCATTGATGGAGGTGCAGCAGGACTTGGGGAAGCCGTGGTAGTTGAGGGGAGACGGATAGCACTCCCGGTCAACAGAAGCCTCGTGTATTATACGGTCGATCTCGTCAGATGTTACTCCGACAGATGCCGCAGCTGCGCCCTCGTCCAGCACTTCACGTGCTAACTGTACACATCATTTTTTTTTGGAAATCAGGCGTTCACGAACACAATAGCATTGGCAGGGGAGAAAATTTAATTCTTTACAGAACAAATATACGCTTTCTGGAATCCATAGTATTTTTAGTATTTCAACTCCAAAAGATAGTATTAATACGCGGATTTCATCTACTACGAACGTATCCGCTATAATGGAAAATCACATGGCGCTACAGTATCTGGATATGCAAGATAAAATTGACATCTAACAAATTAAAATTGAAGTCAAGTGAGTTCACAACAGTTTAGAAAACCAGTGGTGTGGAATACGTCATTTGTTATAACCATCATGCTATCTCTTGTATCATCACATTCCTTTGGTGAAAACGACTCAGGTCTGACAGAGCACTAGTACAGAGCGGCCCATAAGTAAGGTACCTTTTCAAAATTATTATAGGTATAAAACTAAAAATGATTAAGAGATTTGGTTAATTCAGAATGAAAGAAGACATTTCAAAGTTTAATATAAATTTATAAATGAAACAATAAAATACGTTTAACTATGGAATACAATATCTTTTAAATGACCATTATTAGTCAACCAATGGCGTGTTCTTTCAACGGTGCTGTTCATTACTTTCCTTAATGTCTCTGGTGAAACGTTGTTGATCTCTTGAATGATGTTTAGTTTCAATTGCTGTAAAATATCAAGCATTTAAATGTAAACATTTTCCTTTAAGTATCCCCAGAGAAAGAAATCAGGAGCACTTAGATCTGGAGATCGAGGCGGCCACGGTATATCACCAAAACGATGGTAGTCCGTAGGACGGGGTTCTTGAGTTAATTGAATTTTATATGGATGATACTTTAGATCTTTCACCAAAATACGTTGCAGTGAGGTACGTGACATTCTCGGTTGAATTGAACGTCTCCTGGTTGACGTTTTGGGCCGATCAGCAACACTCGTTGCAACAAGCTGAATTGAAGCACCAGTTCGTATGGTCCGTGGCCTGCCACAACGTTGTCTGTCTGCTGTTGTCCCAGTTTCTCTAAATTTCAATACCAGTTTTTTTATGCACTTCTTCAAAGGACTTCTTTCAATACCATCAATATTCCTGTAATTCCTCTGAAGTGGAGTAACCGAACAATTCCACCGGAAGTAAAGTTCCACCATTTTTGCTCATTGTTCCATTTTGCTCGTTGTTCCATTTTGCTCGTTGGCGGATTTTATGAATTTTTTGGGCAAAATGTTGTGACTCTCGGTAGACTTGATACGATGGTAGAAAACTTTGAAATCTCTTTATTTATTCTAAATTAACCAAATCTCTTTACGATTTGTAGTTTTGTAGCTATAATAGTTTAAAAAGGTACCTTACTCATGGGCTCCTCTGTATAACCACAGCATCACTGGTCCGTCATAGCTTCTATCTGATAACGGGAGAGCAGTGATAGTCCTACAAGTACTGATTTTCTGTCATGGAAAATAAAGTAACATTAAAATTTGCAAACAAGGTCATCTGTACATAAAGTAAATACTTAAAAAGTTGAATGAACACCAGATTCATAAAAATTACAATCCAAAACAGGCATGACCAAGTTTGAGAAGATAATGATAAATAACTATGTACATGGAACTCTAGTTCAAAGCTCTCATTTAACAAACATTTCAAAGAGCACAGGGACTTTGTTGTCGTTTAGTATTTGCCAGAGACTGACCTTACAAGCAACACGCATGCTCTCTATTTCTTCATCATTGAGAACCCTGATACTGGTGGTGCCGCGAAGCTTCTGTTCAGAGAGAGGAATGCTGGTGTCGGCATAGTCAGGCCGTCCAATGTGGGAGGGTACGGTACGCCGAGGTGTTTGTTTGAATGGCCGTAAGCTTCCTGTACAACACAATGTTCTCAACAGACTATAAGTGTATGCAGATATGCTAATGTATTCAACTAAATAGCTTCATTTATTGATGCTTACTTCTGTAAGCTTCTTGTACAACACAATGTTGTCAACAGATTATGACTCAAGTGTATGCAGATACCCTAATGAATTTGGTTAAATAGTGTCATTTTTTTAAGCTTACTTAACACATGAACAAAATATCCAATTATAGAGCTTATTGGAACAACCATAAGTAACAAATATGTTAAAATATCTGACTCTGCTTATTAGACATGAAATTACTGGGAATGCAAGTGGAAATGACTTTGTTGGATAAATACAACATAGACCATGAGACTAAGTCATCCACAACAAAGCCACCTAAGCTGATCGACTTCAAAATATTCCTCAAGAGTGAATTTCTGATAAGACCATAAAACCCACTACTACTAAATCCCTTTCAATTAAACCCACTACTACTGAACCACCTGCAATAAAACCCATACTAGTGTTGCAACAAAGAGGTCCCAAGGAAAGCACTCGCCTGTGAAAGTATAGAACGGCCAAGGATTGTATGCTGAAGACTCTTCTTCTCCTGGAACAAACAGAAACTTCAGGCATTTCAGAAAACAAATCCATAAATTCATAAAACTGAAAGTTTACTTATGAGCAATACTGAGATTATTTCAAAGTTAAATCTTAAATAAAAACCACTTCATCAGTTTATATTACTGATAGATATGAGCAATACCAAGATCAGTTTTGGAAAACATAAAAGCAGATTTTGACATCCAGTTCTGTAAACTCCACTTAATTTTCTGATGACACCTCTGGGGACATAATAAAGTATGAAGACATTGTCAATAACCTTTTTTGGGGACTCCACGGCAGATAAACCTTTGCAGCACCTGACTCCATAGGAACAATTTGACACAATGAGTACTTTCCATCAATATACTTTTCTTACAAGAATTTTTTAAAATTTTCTTTTGTGTTATATCTATAATAATATACAATATCTTCAACTTATGCATATTCTAACACATCCTTTAATATTCAACTGCTTTCACCATTTGATGCCCTAAAAGGATTTATTCTATTCATTATGTAATGCACATCAATGAACTTGGAATATTTTCTGAAAAATATTTAACCATATCTTTCAAGAAATTAAAATTTGCAATGAGTCTCAGAAGAGCCCATACATGCATGAAGAGAGTTTAGATAATTGATGTCATATGACAAGCAACAGAAAGCATGAACTCACTTTCTAATGGTTGCAACTTTCTTGCAGTAAAGAAATATCCATGAAAAATAAAAAAGTAATCTTTTTCCCAGCATGGATTAGCAGAAAATGCCCATCAGAAATTACACTATAAATTTCTTAAAACAAATTACAGCAAGAAATATTTAATCTAGCAATAAGGGAAGTCCAATTTTTAGCCCCTAATAAAAAGCATGATAATATTATACTAATTATCTATGGAGAAAAGTGTGTAAATACTTACTACTTTTTTTATGAACCAATTTGTGAATACCCCAACTCTCCTTGAAGCAGCTCTGAAATAAGAGGTTTAATTTCTATGACTGTTAAAATCATTCTGTCAAGGTGGGCACATCAAGTAAAATAATAATCAATACAAACTGCACAGCTTGTGGTATTCTACAGTAAAATGAGTGAAATAAAATAAAATATGTAAAGCCAAGACCTCACAATACAGAATAATCATAATTGGTCAATTTTAATTATGCTCAAAACTCATTGATTACTCATTTATAGCCAATAAAATATTAGGATATATCAATATATTTTGAACAACAATACTACCAACTCAAACAAAAATATGTGTCAACCAGTAAACTATTGTAATTACTGATGTATTTCTTACTTGTGAACAGAAGAAGGAGCCTTTGATGTCCAACTTGATACAAGTGGGACATTGAAGCTTAGCTTCTTGACCACAGTTAGGAGTTTCACAAACTTGAATGCTTTTTAACTTTGCAGCCATGATTATTATATGATAAATATAAAGCTTAAATAGTCACAAGTTAGTTGCTTTACCCTTATTCTATGAGGGAAAAGGAGATAAACATTAAAATAGAGTTCATTTCTAAAGCATGTGGCATCATCACAACACTTTGGTGGCATTATTGCATATAGATTAACCCATTAATGCTAATTAGCAAGTCAACTTAATACATTAAAAAAATAATATAATTTTAAACTGTAAATATTATTAGAATTAGAATGTAAGTATCAAGGCAAGCACTGGAATGGTTCTGAACAAGTTACAGGATCCTACCATGCTTTCTGAGTTCAGTTGAAAATTGAATTATGTACCATTTTTGATGTAGCAAGTTAACTTGGTATCAACATTAATAGGTTAAGAGAACAGAGATCAGTCAATCATTCAGACAACTACTAAAGCACTAACCTCGAGTCAAGCCATTTTGTATTTAAACATTACAAATCCAGCTAGTATTTTGCTGTAGAATTGAGCATTCTTAAATTATTCATTCCAGACTTCCTAGTGCAAACCACACTCCTAGTTAAATATTCAGCACAGGTGACTGCAAAAAGAGGTCACCAGTTAGACCAATGTCAAACTAGTTTTACATAATTGACTATTCTATTGCTTCTATGCTCGTCATACACTACATGACCTCATTTATCTTTAATACTAACTCATCATAACGCTCGTTGGGTTTACAATTAACGCTGATGAGCTGCATTAGATCTTTTTGCTCTTAATCATTTTATAAGATTGGATATTAGTTATTTTACAGTACGGTTATTTTCACGCATGTGCCCTTACAATCTATGTACCTTAAAGAAAGACCCCCGTCATGAACCTGCTCCTACGATCATAGTATCAGCTACCTTAATATTTCATAAGATTCCCTAAAATGATAGCTTCTACCATTTCGGACGCCACTTCTGCATTTATCTCTCGACTTGAACATTACTTTTCTCGTCTCAGTTTCAGAATTGTAAGTACTTGTGTATTTATGCAGAGAAAATATAAGCTATGGAAGCAAATGGCGATACATATTGGAAATTTGATTTACCATAAGCTGTTTCATTACTCTAAAGTAGGGTTTTTTACCTTAAAATACACCAAGTGCCTTAAACTAGCGGATATGTTCCCAGATTGTCCGAGACGGAATCCATAAAAACTACGAATATTTTTTGTATGAACTTAAAACACTGCAATATGTACCAATACCTGAACAAAATATAAAGAAAAGCATTAAAATGGTATAATCTTCATGTCATTAGTTTGTCCAGAGTGTTTTATTTTCTTATACTTCTATGCTTCTTCCGTAGATTTAGCTAATTTATAGGCTTGTAGCTTTTTTCCTGCACCAGTTTCACAATAAAACTATTTGATATCATAGTTCATAGAAATTAACTATCATTTAGTTGCACTAAATGCACTGCTTCTATAACGTGTAGTTTTTCAAGAAACAATCTAGGCATTACCCGCGCTACTTCAAAGTTTGCGTTCGGCCTGAAAAGAATAAATAGATTTACATTTGCTGCAAAGGTTTTGGTATTCAAAGCTCCGTTGACCCCTTCATCAAGCAAAACTATGTTTGTCTGTCACTGTGAAATAGCACGTTTGCTGCATTCCTTGAAATGTAAAGCTAATGTCAATCGTCGTCTTTAAAGAGTCATGTTTATCAACCGCACAAATTGCACGACTAAGACAAAAATTAAAGCTGCTGGAACACGACTGTAAGGTGAGCGGAAATAATTTCAAGCATCATTCTTGTTCTAACGAATAAATAAAGAAATAGGCTTTGATGAAATACGTACATGCAATTTTCCATGTTAACAATAAATACATCAGTATAGCTGGGGGAAAGTTTTGGGAATTATCTAATCGCTTCAATTTACTTATATCAACATTCATAAGGCAAAGTTGGCTCAAACTCCAGAAAATATTTGACCTTCAAAAACTAAAATAACTTTGCTTTCTCTCTGCAGCACTGCAGTGCTACAGGTGTTCTATTTTCAAAAGTTAACTACTAGGCAGCAGGTACCCCTAAATTTGTTTTATCTTGTACAATAAAAAAATTGTTTTTTGAAGATACACTGCCATGTGGGCATATCTATCAAAACGGAAAGAAAGGTTGGAATAAATACCTATTACATTTGTTCTTCAGTTGTACATGGCAATATTTGTTTGAAAAGTTCAATCATATATCATGCAGAAGAAAAAAACTTTTGTGAATATATGGTATTATGCAAGCAGAGCCTTCTTTTAATGCAAAAGATAAGGCAGAAAAACAAAAATACAAATTTGTCTATTGCTATGTTTATAGTTCATACAAATGAAAGCATCAAATAATGCAGCAACATAAGGCAAAGTCATTTGTATTCTGAAATACTTTATAAAATAATGAGATAAGGTATCAGATTACAATGGATATATACGAGTTTAAGCTATCCATTTATTTCTTACTTTTAGACATGTTTATGTACCAGTGACATGATGTTGATATGGAACATTGAAGCGTAATATAATTAAACTAATTTGTAACGAGTCATTAACTAAAACTAAACTAATCATGGATGATTGATTTCAAAGCAAACAACATAATTTATGCGTGAAACGAAAGATAATGCTTATAATGTCTTTGATTCTGATACATTTATGGTTTGATATGTTTTTCTTAAGTTTGCTACACTTGTACCAGTTTTAAAATCTGATTGCAAGCCTAAAAATGTTTAAGTATCTGTTAAGCACGTAATTAGCGGAGTGATCTTGTCATCTCTATAAGTTACAAGTTTTATTTCACCAAATATCCAGTTGATGTAAGCAGTACAAGCTACTGTTAAAACATAGGAATTAATTTTTCATTGTAAAAAGTGAAGTTGAATTAAAAACAATCTATGCATAACACTACTTTTACTCGCATGAGTAAAACGCAGTTTTGTAGTTGTATCGTACATTGACCTGTTAGTTAAATGTTTCTCGAGAATTATCTATCCCAGCATTGTTGGAGGCAGTAGTTGATGGCCGTAGGAAAACTTTGAAAAAGAGTATAAACTTCTTCGTTTGGACACCACCGCCAACCAATGCTGTGATCTTAGTTCTTCTTTTCATGAGTTGCCACAAACAAAACAAGGCGAATTATTCCCTGTTAAATTAAGCCGTCAGGTTGAGAAGGTTAGAGAGCACAACCGTCACAAACGTCCTTCACTCAGGACAATCGGGGGCATCATGCTCGTATATTAATTGATCTGCATTTATTTTGCAGTAAAAATAGTTTGTAAAAGCTAAATAAAAGTTCATGCAGTGATTTGATGAAATAAAAATTCATGCAAAGCATATGTGTGTGCCATGATGACCAAGAAAATGCTCACACAAAGAAAATTTGGTTGGGCTTCCTTAGGCTTGTGAGCTAACACAACCTCTATTTGAACAGTTGTTGGAGATCATCAGTAGTACTGAACACAACTCCATTTGAACAGTTGTTGGAGATCATTAGTAGTACTGGACCCTGACGTTTGTTTGTCATTGTCAGTGTAGAGAGAGAGGATATTTTAACGCAGTCATTAGCGAGTTATGACGTGTTTTTTCAAGTGCACTTTGCACATGTACTTGTATGCGTCGCAGATGCATGTTCTGTAGTTACGAGTAGCTGTTGATCTCGTGCATTTCTCACTTTAGACGCACGTATTGTTGAAGAGGAATAAGATAATCATTGATGAATCAATTATGATGATACATGCATTATTCAAGAAAACTTTTAACTCTTTTTTTAACTTCAGTGCTACGTGTATGAATACTAAATCGTATTCATCGTGAGTACGTTGAATATTTTGAGTATTCGATGCATGAGAAGAATGCTGGAGGCTGCATCATGAGTCTTGTGAAGTGAATAACAGAAAGAAAAAGAAAGTAATTAGTAGCAGTGAAGGAATTAGAGTCTGTAGAGCATAGGGGTTGGGCAGTGCGACAGTGAAACTTGTAAAACAAGGTTGAAGGATTGTGTTGGATGGTTAGTTAGAGTTTGATTTTTGTTTGAGTAATGTGTGGTGCTTGCTGATTAGCTTAGTGATTGTGTGATCGTCTATAAGGGTAATGTAGATAATTATGAAGGTTTTCGTTCAAAAAATTGTTTGTGTAGGTGAACAATAGTGGAGTGCTAGCTGGTAAAATTAGTAGAAGTACGAAAATTGTGATATGTAGCAAGAATGGACCAAACGGCTCGTTCCTATTGCCATGTTCTATTCTATTTGAGGTACGTATTGTAGCTTCAGCTGGATGTGAGAATATGTATTACAGGTTTTTGTGTTAAAATTAATGTGTCAAAACTATTGATAAATGGAAATAAATTCTTGGCTATCGGTGGATTCTGAGAAAGCATATTACAGATTTAGTCTATTTGCTATGATAAAGGTAGAGGATGGATTGAGAGTGTATGTTTACAGTGAGAGTTCTGATGGAACCAAGCGTGGGGCAGTGTACAGTGTTAGAAAAAATGTTCTAGAGTTTATTCGAAATGTTCTTCAAAAATCTTTTGTCCTCACAATTGATGATCGAAAGAAGATGAAGTTAGTGAAGAATCTAGTACTAAAAACAAAGTAAAATTAATGTAAGATTTCAAGCGTCAAAGAAAAATCGTATTAAGAGCAGTTGTTCATTTTATATTAAGGTAAGGCAGGCAAAAGGGAAAGATAGTCTCCAGTGAATGAATCTAGAAAGGAATGTTTTTGAAATAGTTACTGATTTTCAGTTTAACGTCAAATTCAGAATAAAGAATAAACAAATCTCAATATAACTGTATCCGAAACCAAATTTAATTGCATAATCAATATCACTCTTCAATTCCACAACAAATTTGAATTAAGAGTTATAAATTGGTGTTCATAAATTTTTTGATCTCATCAGCAGTCACCACTACATCAAAATCATCAGCAGTCACCACTACTGCAAAAGTTCTGCATGAACTTGCATGTATTTCACGCCTGGAAATCAAAATTCAACTTTTGACTCTACCAGAACGTAATCATTTTTACTTTCTTAACACAGAGCACCATGAAATGTATTCTTCATTTATTTCCATTTTATGACTACACTGTGTGTACACACACGTTGAGTGCTGTCATTTATTCATTAAAATGACTAAGATGAATTGGCTAATTCTGCATATTTTTATGACTGAAGTTACAGTAACATGTTATAATTGCAGTAAAAGAACGTCCACTTTATTAGAAAACACTGCCGGATTTAAATGGTTTGATGGGAGGTACGTTAACGCATTGAACTGTCCAGGTGCGTGATGTTCCATCTGGGGAGATGCGAATTTTAGAAATCATGTATGATGACATTTGCATCTGAATCTGAATCTGAAGCTCATATGTAAGCGAGAATGCATGCGTTAGCCTTGGAATGAACACCGAAGGATCTAATAAGTTTTGAACACTTTAAAATGCATAGGATTTATCATGAGTTTGTACAGTTCCCAAGCACTGCTTATGAATTTATAATTAACTTACGAGAGATCAGTTTCAAAGGTTTTTATCCAGATTTCTTCTGCTCCTCCCATTTCTTACCTTTCTTTCCGCGCGCGTCGTTGAGTGGAATTTGAATATACACATCGTTACAGCGCAATATTTCTAATATTACTGAAGAACAACCGGGAAATTTTGTTTTTCAGAATAACTTTCAGTCGAAAATAAATTTCACGGTGTGCGGTTCCGAAGAAAACTCCTGAGCAACTTTTCACGAGGTCAATTCCGCTTTATCCTTTAGCAAAAGGGTTTATTTTGAGCGCGTTCAAGTATAATGCAGTCAACTAAGATTTATTTATTGCTGTAGAGGCTTCGTTTAGTCGCTCATTACCCTGTCTGCTCCAGCAGTGCGCAAACCAGTGTGCTTGTAGTTAGAATTCTGTATGCCTTGCTCTCTTAAATATCCCACAGCTCTTCCAACACATATATTTCTGCAGCACTGCTTGCATCACAACGCTTTTAAAACAATGTTCATTATCATGTTATAAATTGTGAAGCTCTGCATAAGTCAGCTCTTTCGGTACTCTCAAATGAACTCACAAGCAACCGACTTGATAATTCGTGTAGGAGATGGAGAGCCTGTAATGAGCCCGGAGATCTGCCTTCAATGCCCATGTCTCTACATGCGTACGTGCAGTGCCTTCGAAATAGAAATTTTCTTAATAGCCCGCTGCTCGAAGCCTGGCACGAATTTTAGAGGTGATGGTTGCACTTTGGGCCCGGCAGTTCATATCAGTTATAAGCTAGTACTAGACTCTCTTTTATCTTCTTCAAATGCGGTGCACAGGATAACTCATTCTAGCTCAGTAATGATAGACTTGCAGTACAAACTGAGGTACTTGTGCAAATCTAAGGTTGTTTCATCGCTCTGCCGTACAGAAATCAGATACAAAGCCATTTATTAGGCGAAGATGTAAAACTTGTCCGATTAAACACTGCAGAAAAGTTTTGTGCTTCAAATGATCCTATCGAGTTCATTAGAAGTTCAATTAAATTAGCATTCTCGTAACACATAGTATTTATTTCCCTGCATTAGATACCAAATCCAATTTGAAAAAAATTAAAAAACTAAAAAACTACTTTTTAGTTTAAAAAACTAAGCATAGCCATATGGCTAAAATGCCATAGCAATTATGGCTATGGCTAAATTTGCGACTAATTGATTCAGTTCGAGAATGCTTGGGGCACTTCTCACACACATGCAATACGTTGACGGTGATTATTGCTTTGAAAAATAAAGGTTTAGTCTTGTTACAGCAAACATCATTTGATGCGAGGTAAAATAAAATAATTGCGCTTAGTATGAAAATGTGTCTCGATGAAACGATTCGATATATATGTATATACATATATATATACATATATAAATATAAATGTATATAAAATATATTTAAACTGTAAGTATATATACATATTTATATTTTTGGGACGCAATTATGAAAAGGCAAATACTGAAGAGGAATGATACGCAGCTGAGGGAAAGATCTCCACCCAGTTCTTGCATAGAACAAAGATAAAAAATTGCCGTGACCTGTCATCGTAATGTGGAAAAAATATGTACAGGATTACCAATGCAAAACGTAATTATTTTTTGTTTAAACTTGTACACTATAGTTGAGTTTTTTACAAGCAATTAAAAAAAACGTACGGGGAGCGTATTAACTGGTGTCAGAGGACAGGGTGAGCTTAATGCAGCATTAGTAAGTATCCATCATGAAAAAGTTACGAGTTTTTCACTAGCATGTCCAGAAATTCCCCCAGAGCTTCTGATTTTCTTTATTTTGCTGGGTGCCTGTCACTTTACATACGCGGTAAACTGCCTGCCACTTCACATACGCAGTAAACTGCCTGCCACTTTACATACGCAGTAAACTGCCTGCCACTTTACATACGCGGTAAACTGCCTGTC
>VCRD01000829.1:4442-15660 GCA_006783055.1 Trinorchestia longiramus | reverse complement strand
TAAATACCGCTGATGTCTTCAGGAATTTACAATCACCAACAGGCGATAAAACTTAGACAAGTAATCAGGTTACATTTCGAGCCTAATAGCGACCATGTTAGACTCGCACCTGCTATTTAAGAACGTTGAATTAAAATAAATTTCGTGCTCAATAAAACTACAGATGAGTTTTCCGGTCTGATTTAAAAAAATAGAATAATTTCTTCTACGGGAATTCTACAAAGAAAAGTAACAATAGATGTTGATGTAGCTGCTCAAATTCTTGAATTATGACTACCAGAAACCAATAAAATAAGCTAAATTAATGAATTAAATTAAATATTACATGAATAATACTCATATTAACGAAGTTCAGTGTAACATGTCAATAAATGAAATAGTAATGATTAATTATTACTACTTTTGTGGGTTGAAATGTAACTCTGACACACTAAGCATCACTGAGAACCTGGTTCATGTACCAATTGATGTTCAACAAGAGAAATTAGGAAGGGTCGTGGAAACCTAAACATGTATATATATGTATAATCAAGCTAATCCTAAAACTGTATCAATTGCAAGAGTAACTTTGATGATATCGGATCTCTATTTGTAAGACTATGAAAAACTAAAAAGTAAGGTGGTACACCCATAAACTCCTACACTCTCAGTAATCCTCTAAGGAACACCCAAGCATTAATTTCTTTCATCTTAAAGCAATCGAATACTCGGCATGGGACTTGAGTAGCAAATCACGGATGACAACTCCCTCTGTTCCTGTTACCATATTCTATATTCGAGCAAACTGTGTAATATATTTAATTTAGTCGTTTTGCATTAGCGATGTACTGATGAATCACCGCTCTTCTACCTGGAACCAATTCATGTCATTATTACAGAGGTAAGATTGATGTCCCAATGAATTATATACACAGTAAGTTTTCAAAACATTTTTTTATACTTTAAACAATTTCCTCTGAGAATGAATTTTATTAACAACAAACTCAACAGTAAATCAATGTCCACTGAATTTGTTCAGAAAGTTAAAAAGAATATCCAAAGTCTAATTATTAGTTTAAAGATTCAATGCCAATGAACATTGTGCGGAAAATAATATAGCTTTGTTGAGTAACTGGCTTTTCCAGCAGTGACGCGTGACTTCCTGGAATAGACTGCAGCAAATTTCCCGCTTGCGATTTCGTGTTATCATCAAAATCTCATTTTAGGAAAAATGTCCCGGCAGAGCACGGGTCAAAACCAGCGGTCCTGAAAATTAGAACAAGAGATCGAAACTTGAGTCCCGCTCATATTTCTGAAGCGGTTGCGTGTCATTTTAGTATGAATTATTCTGGGAAAGATGATTTATTGTCTCTTTTGCTTATTTAGCACCTAGACTTGTGAATTTACTTCCTGTGTTCATTACTGTAGAGGATAAAATAGACCATTTGAGTTGTAAATCAGGTAATATTCGATGATAAGAGGTGTTCCAATAACAATAGCCTCAAAAATAGTGATTTCTCCGAAGTAAATAAAAGATTAGTCTAGAATCGAGGTGAAAGATTTGAGGTATGTGTTTCGGAACGTAATTTCACGTCCTTTGCAATGTTAAATTCGCTAATAGAGCACGCAGGTACACTTTAGTGCACGATTATAAAGTGACCTTCAGAGACCTCTTTTGTAATTTGAGCTTACATAAATATCTTGATTATGTAGCAGAAAAGTTTCTAGTGTAAGCTTCATATTGTTTTATGTTCAACAGCTTAATCGTATCATTATTTGAAATTTGTGGATGATTTGCCCTTCAAGATTATTATACCTGTTTGCATCATAAACTTGAAAGTATATAAACTCACGGTATAATAGAGTATTTCAATCTTACTCATAGGGTTTGTAGTATTGACTTACAGAGAAAAAATTGCCTGGAATTCATCATTGCTCAATTTCTTCGCAGCGCTAAGGCTCTGTCATAGAATTAGAAGTTTTGTTTTTATTTGGAATAGAACTTTACTGCGTAAAAATGGATTGTAATTCAGCACATATTCAGGACTTAGAGCTCACTGTGGATCTTGAGCGTCTGCTTGAGGATGTGCTGATAGTGTCTGTTCTCGTCAGTGTGTTATTGAGACTTGACCCACCTTAAAGAAATCCACAGCTGCTCGAAGTTCAAGGGGAGACCAAATTATTGAGGCACGTTTGTATGTTTAACAAAAGCGAAATGGAGGAAATATCAAAAAATGTATTTTCAAGTTCGAAATGTACGTACAGTATCATTTTGTTTCACTTCGTTCTTTTTGTTTCATGAACACGTTTTTTGTTCTTTTCTGTACAGACAAGTTTCGTTATTTGTCGTAATTAAAACCATAAGTTAAGATTTGAAGAGTTTATACATGCATGAAAACGTCAATGAAAGTCACGAAGGTAACTGGGAAATAAAGAATATAATGAAGAAATGCCCTAAAAAACACTATAAATAATGAACAATGCAAAAAATGATGGTGAAAATAACGAGGTTTTGGGTGTACTTTAACTGAACCTACAAATGCGCGAGATCATTTTACCATACCCTGTACAACTAAGACGAAGACTCCTGTAACTAAAACTAAGTTACAGCAGTTTCATATGAAGCGATCGAATCAAAATCCAGCACAGGAAGTTGTTGTATCATAGTTCGACACAGTGCTGGCAGGATACATGTTAGTCTCATTAAAAGCGATAATGAGACTAACATCTTATAACAGAGCTTATTTGTCTTTTTGTTTACATTTTCTCTTTCCCGAGAGCTACAAATGTGTCTGCCCTAATTATTACTTTTAACAGGGTAGTTTATTGTCTTTTTGTTGACATTTTCTCTTTCCCGAGAGCGCCAGATGTGTCTGCCTTATGCAATGCAGAAACATTCCTTCCATTGAAAAACTGCATTTCCCACTGACAGATCAACCCAGTGCATTTAATTCTATTTACAATGGAGAACATTAGTATTTAAATATCACTTACCACATGCCATACCATTATAAAATGTATTTTTTGGCTACATTTTTCACGACACTTGGGGCTTTGAGACTTTGACCTTCGTACAAGTCTCTCTTCATACCGTCAAACAAAATCGATAATCGATAAAGAAATCAATAAATCATTAAAAATTGATGAATCAGTCGATACAAATTACGCAATTGCACATGTCTATATCTGTGAAGCCTTTCCCTGATACGCAAACTTGAGCAAATATATTATGATCTATCACAATGAGGATAATAGGGATTGTCTGTAGGGAACTCGCAGATTTAATGAGGGGACTTAGGACGAGATAAGAGCGTGGTGATGTTTTTGAGTTCTTAAAATAGTTTAGCAAATTTTGTCTCTCATTAACTGACAGAAGAAATTTAAAGTGACGAGATAAGCTGTAAAGTACTGTTTTTGAGGAGATAGAACATGCTCAAAAGCACACTGCTCTCTACATAAGGAGTTCAATTTATTGTACAAAAAGATAAGTAGCAAGGTAATGTTTCCCAGACGCTAAAACAAGCATAAGAAATACGAAAGTGTGTTTTCAACCTGCAAATATTTATAAAAAAGTGAATTTATATAGCATAATTTTATTACCAAAAGTACTGCAGGGTCTCGCTTATTTCTTTACATAATCACCCAATCGGTTGAGGCATTTCTTAGATCATAACACAAGTTCTTTCAACTTTGAATGAAGTCTCAGACTAACTAAGATCAATGAGCAAGCAGTGTTTCTAATCAATGATATTTAATTGTAACCAATAACCAGGACGAAAATTTTGGTAATAAATGAACATAATACGCAACGAGCAATAATGATTCTGTACAGTTCAAAAGAGTAATTTTTCTAATCCATCCCTGCCGAAAAATTATGAAATTATACGTGTTGAACATAATGGCTGAATAGTACTAATGTCATCGGGAGCCAAATAATTCACTAAAAATAATTTTGGCCTACAACTAACCATTTCATGTAATAATTTGGAACAATTTATTTTCGGATACTAGTTCGATTGAGGTACTAAAATATGCATGTAAAATACAGACTAAAAAGTGCTTTTAAGGTATCAAAAGAAGTCGATCTGTTGGATATGTTTAGATCAAATCACCATACAGTTGAACAAAATTGATAGTTTCATTTTAATGGTTTCAGTTCAAAATTGACTTTTTAATTCTTTTCGGTTTATTGCAAAATCGTAGCATGGGTACAAAATTGGGCTCTATTTTTCAACTCTGGTGTCACCTCAGTCTTCTCCTACATAAGTAGGACAGCCCCTAGTGCTTTGACCAGTGTTTCAGTAGCTCAATCATGATAAACACATTAAACTAATTCTATTTAAACAACTTTGTATATAAATACTCATATACATACAGTGTGTCCAAAAAAATGTCACTCATTATTTGATTACCTGTATATTAAGTTCGACGTAAAACTGATTTTTTAATTTTCTATTTCGACATAACTTGTTTGACAAATAATTGGCCAAAATAATTTTTTTTTGTGTATTTATGCATGTAATTTTGATTATTGTAAAATAATTGTGTGATTATTGATAAAATCATTTGAAATATAAACCTGTAATATGATTAATAAATAAATTTGGGACATTTTTAGGGGACACTCTGTTTAGGGACTGCTCCTAAGGGATTATATTAATGGCTGATATTCTTCAAACTTTGCCCTCTATGAGTCATCCAGGTACGAATCAACGCTCACATATTTCATATGATCTGTAATTTGATCTAAACACTTAGCCATATTTGTAGGTTGTCTGTGGTCATAGAATGAGCCACTCTTCATGAAGTGCTTCCGGCCGAGCAGTCTGATCAGGTTCTGATAGTTGCGAGGATTACGTAATTTGAGCGTTAAATCTCCCCTGTGTCTGATGAAATGGTACTACTTTTGTGGTGCTAATTTAGAAACCTAAAATACAGGATCCTCTCGAGACAACTGCTTCATCCTGGATTACGTTTTCTGATTTGAATGATTTTTTATTTGAGTGAATTTATGTATTGTTTGAATGAATTCATGTTTTCTGATTTGATTAAATTTATGCGTTCCTATTTGAATGAATTCATGTTTTGTTATTTTTATTTATTCATGTTTCTCGTTTAAGTGAATTTACGCATTTTTATTTGAATGAATGAATTTTTTCTTAGTTACTTCTTTTTGAAGTACCAATTCGTTGACTTCTTGGAAGCCTCATACATAAGATGAAATGAATGACTAATGTAAAAGGGTTCATTTTTAAATAGTTTACCTTCAGTACTGTAAAAGACAAAAGTAAAACTCCACTTCACGTTTGTGCTGAGTTCTTGTACAAATCGCTGACCATTTACGAATTTGTTGCAATATTTATGAATGTAACCAAAACATTATTAAAATTATTAGCTATTGAGTTTGTGTTTAGCTTGTTTATACACGTCCTAACGTTTCCATATGAGGTTTAAGACAATTCTATAGCTTAATTTCTATATTTCTACATTCAAGTTAAAATGTGAATTTGAATTCAGCAACACAAAGTCCTTACACTGTCTTATATGACTTTTTTCATCAGACGGAGGGCAAATACTTTTTATTTTCTTCTCATACATGTCACCTAAACCAAAACCCAACGTTGTACCATAGGACGTTTTATCCTTGAACCTTATAGGAAATTAAATGTTTCTCCTTCTTTTTCACTCTCACCCTTTACTACAATTTCCCCAGTAACAACGCCACATCTCCACACTCTTCCTTTCCAACCTCATACCCTTCATTGAACCCTTGCCTTTATCTTCCTGTTCATCCCCTGACTCATTTACAATCAGCGATAACTGAAACATTTGTTCAAATACTTCTCACTACAGTCGTTCAATATGACTGTGACTCACTCAAGTCTAGTTTCATTTGAGAATCTTCGACGTGCGTTGGATTCATGTTAAAAAATGGCTTGTAAATTCTTCCGAAGTAAAGGAAATGATGAAATTAATGTAAGATAATTAAAAACACAAATTCACCAGAATTTTTTAAGCCTTATACTGGAATTCAATTAACAGAAATACAGCCAAGGTTGAGAGCAAATCCCATGTTTATAAATTTATATGATTTGTCCTTATTGTTTTAGTTATATTCTTAATTATGATCCTTAATTATCATACAAGACTACTTTACTCTTAGTTCAAACTATTAAATAAATTCTTTCATTAACGGAGTTAAGGAATAAATGAATTCTTTATTTAATCTTAATTGTAAGAACTAACAGCTACTGATTTTATTTGCATAAACACGCTATAAAATTCACAAATTTGAGAAAATTTCTAGCTTTGCATACCTTCAACCATGACCGGGCACGCGTCACCACTTCCTAAATTACTAACATTTTGAGGACTTTGTTAGTTATTAATTTTTAAAATATTGGCACCCATGCACGTAAATGTTAACATCGTTTTAAAAATAATGCAAATATTCTCGAAGGGGACGGCAAATGTTAAGGTTGTGCTCCTTGCAGTGGTCACACTTAACTTATTTTGTAGTTTGAAGCAACGCTTTTTCCGTCATAAAACTTGCCTTACTCATTTCTTCGAGCATCTGGACGCAAGTTGCCAATTCCTGCAATAGACTTTGATGTAGCTTGGGAAGTAATAATACTTGAAAACAATTTATGCACTTTTACCCATCAATCCAATACAAGTTGCACGCTAAATGTATCGTTTAGTGTATACCTTTAACATTGCTGGAAAACTTATTTTCAATGTTTAAATTCTATAAACTTTTGAATTCAAATGTCATTATTGTAGAGAAAAATAATAGTTTGTTTCACTGCTGTACATTTGTAGTTCATTGCTCGATAGATTCAATGTGAGTGGACTGTAGGCATTGCTACGCAGAAGAGTACTCCATTATGTTTGACATTATGCTTAAGTTCAGTGGCGCAAGCAAGTTATAGGATGCAGAGCCAAGGCAATGTTTTTAAAAATCATACGTGCCTTTTCAAGCATGCCCTGGAGACACGTGAGAACGAACGTTGGAAAACAAGTGATAAGATTTAGTCTACTTTTCTTTTTCTTGAAGTAATGTACAAAGCCAAGCTAAATTTAAATCATCCTTGTTAGCAAGTTTTAGTTCAATGAAATCGAGACCACTTTCATTGTAATTTTTTGTACAATAGTGTTCATCGGACCAGAACTGAAAAATGTCAGCTCCAGGAATCTTGAGGTGCCGTGTGTGACTGAACAAGGTAATCATGAACGAAGTTTGTACATTCACTTAATGAGTTTATAAATTAATAACACTTCTATATCTCTGGTGCCTTTCAATAATCGTAGTTTATGAGCATTCGTCTTTCCCTGAAAAGTACGTGGCAATCACGCACTGCAATTGCTTTTGCAAGCAGCGGCCCAAGTAGCGTCCGATGATGAGCAGCATGCGGCATGATCGATGATCTCAACACCGATAATTACTGAAAATTTCACAACTACTGCGGCTAAGAAAGACTTCTTGCAAGCGTCCAGGCACACACACAAGACAGACGTCAATAAAAATTGCACCGGGCCGATTACGAAACTCTAAGTCAGGGTGTTGGCTGGTAGCTGTTTAATTGCGTTCCATAGAGGCGGAAGTCCTTCAAAGGTTATGCACTCGTAAATCTGAAGAAATCTTTTCTCGAAAGATTGAGGAGGCAAAAAAAGTTAATTGGAAACTACGATAAGCAATTTAGAGTGAGTGTATGGTATTTGGTTGGTTGAGTCATTTTTCTTACACAAAGTTGGAAAAACAGATTCATTACTGTGAGTCGTATCTGTTGTGGAAGATGATATTGAAAATTTATTGAATAGTGAAGCAAATGAATGAGTTTATACACATTGAAGAGGAAACAAAGGAAGAACGCAAATGCAATGCATTTTTGTCTACGAATCACCAGAATTACTTTATAGAACTCAGTTCTTCGATGAGATGGCAGGCAGTTTCGGTACAGACTGCTGATTCACAAACATTTAAAACAATTGTCTGGTTTAAACTTTTATATTCTTCAAGGGCTGAATTTTTATGTTCTTATTGTTTGAATTATCAAGTTCATATTGTTCTTATGTGTGCCTTCGGCATCACAAACAAGCGATAGTTTAACACGTTAAGTGCGAAGTGACCCACCGGTGGGTCACTCAGGTTAGGTTCTGTAATTTTTTTAAAGCCTTCTAGTGACTGTATGTACAAAGTAAAGATTTACACCGGCTAGACAACCGCACTTAACGTGTTAACACGATGACTCCGAAGTGGTACGTATGTGTACCACTGAGGTTAGGTTCTGTCATTTTTTCAGATCCTTCTAGTGACTATGCGTACAAAGTGAAGATTTACACCAGTCAGGCAATCGGAGGCAACGTGTTAAGTCAAAAGTAGAGAAATGCCCGTGCTTTTTGTGCGAGATTGGAATCCATTTTTAAAACTGATCCAAAGACTGTAGAGATCGTCAGATCGTCTTTGCGTCACCTCTACAGGGTGACCTTAAAAAAGGGTAAACAGAATCTATTATTATTTATCAGCATTTAAAATACTAATTCCGTGCATATGGTATAACACGATATGTAAGCACAAACAAAACATCTATCTTTTGCATTTAATTGGTATTCTAAATACCAATAAATAATGATAAAACTTCGCTCAATTATTTTGGGACTATCGTGTACTGTACAGGAGCATCATTGGGTCTCCCGTTGTCAGTCCGTGTTTGTATCCTATAGTTCAGTTCCTGCGTCTCAATGTGAGTGCGACTTTGAATTACGAAACTGATGGTCGGCGCCCGCGGCTCAACTACACAGCCTTAGGTTCGGACCCTCGAGATTACAGCGAGTCAAACGTCACAAGGCCGAGAGCCAATAAATCGGGAACTGTGATCACACGTGCTTGCAATTTATTGCGCTGTCTTTGTCATTAGGGCAGATAGCATCCAGAAACAAAGCCCTGTTGCTTTCTAAGTTTAACCAACGTTCGTCCGTCTGTCAGCTTCTTTGAGTTCTTTCACACGATGCTCATACTCCTGCTGAGATCTTTTGAGTTCAGAAGTTCTTAGCTTTTACTTGAAAGGTTATAGGCAAGAACTGTCTTGTAAACGGTCCTATTAAATGTGAATGTTTGAAGCCTTGGCTTATTACGGGTATACTCACAGTTTTTTGTGTGCTCCTATTTAGAGAAGTTGTAACCCGTTCGATGGGTTGGGTTGGTGTATTCTGGAACTTTAAAGAGAGGTGGGACTGAGAAAACTCCTTTTATACGTGTACAACTGCACCCATAAAGTTAAGAAAATTCTAAGCTTTTTAGAAGACAATCTTTGTATTCTAAAACTAATTATGTGAGCAAAAATAAGCTCAGAGGTTATCTAGGTTTCATTTGTATTCTTTTTCTTGAAAACCGATGAGAAACGACTGAAATAAATATGGTTTTAGTATTGGGAACTAATCAAACATTCGATGGAAATTATTGATATCACGAAATTCAAAGGCAGGTGAGGATTCAATAGTAGAAAACTACGATTGATAGAATGAAAATTTGTTAAATTAGTTTGGTTTTCATTTGGACCTCCTTAATTTTGCATTCATGCTCTCGTACATCCATTAAAGCCAAAATCAGTGATCTATGTCGTATTTAGAGCATACCCATTATTGATGCCAATCCACACGCATGTTTTTCATAATGATTTGATTTTTTTTTGCTAATGCTCATGTTCTTAGTCTTCAAAAAGAATTGTGATTGAACTGTATTCAACATCTCTTACAGAAGCTTGTTGTCCATAATTGTAGGTTCAAAAAGCAAACATGATATTTCTTCCAGGACGTTACTTTTCTGTGACCTTTCTTCTGAGTCTGATACACAGAAAAGATATTACTACGTTGTTCGTTGTGTGTCCATGCAATACAATTTCTTGATTTGGGTTCTTGATTTTTTCTTCACTTATCTGGGTTCAAATGCATTGGAAAACTCACATTTTAATAGTTAGTGAATCGGACTGTAAAATTTAAATTTTGACTCGCGACAATTTTTAAGTGGATATTGGGAGTATTTTCATGAGAAGGCAACTTAAGAAGTACTGCTAATTAAATATTGATTAGTGTAATCTATGATGCAGCACGCATCTCAAACACGGTCTAATTTTGTGCAATGTAATGCATTTATAATTTTTATAAATGCACTAAAAATATGAAATTACTATCACCTTGCAATCTGATAGTATTGTTAGCCTCGTCCAGTGACTTGCTCGTCATAAAGATGGAATATTTATGTAATTTGAAGGTCATTCTTTATGAATATGCAAATTATTCTGACCAACCACGGATGAAAACTTAAGTGCTGCTATCCGCAAAATTGAACGCATTCACATTCAATTTTTGAGAAGGTCAACATGTCCGTCCGAAGTACACGTTACAAAGACGTGACAAGAATCAAAGCATCGCTGATGTTATTCGAATGTAACGGTGTGAACGCAGTCTGGAGCATTCCTCTTACTTTAAGTTACTTCTGAACAATTGAGTGTAAGAAGTTACTCAAAATACAGGGCCCATCATAAGTCGGTGAACGGATTTTTTTTGGCTCATTTTCTATGCAGGATAAAATATGAATAATTAAAACGCTAACTTTATGTATTGTTATTTGTTAGTGTTTTGTGCACGATCTCAGTTTCTAAACTTTATCAGTAAAGACTGAGTCTTACAGCGCAGGACGCGGCTGTAAACTAGTATATTTTCAGCGTTAGAGAAAACTGTGCATCTGTCTGAAATAAAGTTGAGACAGTTCTGGAAAGCAACGTGATCCTTAATCAGGATGAGTTCCTTAGCTTTATGCTGCCACAAATCCTGGGCCTGTGCGTGATTGAGGTACACTGTGCGTGATTGAGGTACACTGTATGTATTTGAGGTACACTGTGCGTGATTGAGGTACACTGTATGTATTTGAGGTACACTGTGCGTGATTGAGGTACACTGTATGTATTTGAGGTACACTGTGCGTGGTTGAAGTACACTGTATGTATTTGAGGTACACTGTGCGTGATTGAGGTGCACTGTATGTATTTGAGGTACACTGTGCGTGATTGAGGTACACTGAGCGTGATTGAGGTACACTGAGCATGATTGAGGTACACTGAGCGTGATTGAGGTACACTGAGCGTGATTGAGCTACACTGAGCGTGATTGAGGTACACTGAGCGTGATTGAGGTACACTGAGCGTGATTGAGCTACACTGAGCGTGATTGAGCTACACTG
>VCRD01000828.1:177491-190544 GCA_006783055.1 Trinorchestia longiramus | reverse complement strand
TAAAATTGGAAGAAAAAACAACGAAAAACTTGATATTTTTTTTAGCAAACGTTTCGTAATACAAAGATTTCATCTACATGACTGAAATAATAGAAATATTAAACGTAAAATCAAACAGAGATAATAGCACAGAAACATACAACAGTCTTTATAACTTTGAACCTAAGCATTCTTATGTACAAGAAAATCAGTGTGTTGTAATAAATGCAAATTCCTCCACTTCTATCATCTGTATTTTTCAAGCTGGACGTTTTTCTTACTATCTTGTTTTCTCACGCCCTGACGTGCCTTAACCCAACAACGAAAAATGTTATGTATTAGAGATACATACATTGTTAGATTGTTTTTTGTGTGATTTTTATGAGATAACATTCAAATTACTCGTGAAAAAATGGCAAAATTTCGTTTCCGGAATGTTATGGTGAAATTGTGGCCAGAGGGCAAATGCACCGGGTGTGTACGTCCTGAAAACAATTTAGACACTTTAATAACAATTAGCTGTCACACGAACCTTCTTCCTAACCACTTCTACCATTTTCTCCCTTCAGACACTCGTGGTCAATCAGTTTCCTTCCGGCTGCCATTCTACAGAAGCGTAGGCAAATGCTGCGGTGTAGACATGGATAATGACTGCTTACTTAACACCCGCTGCATTTTTTTAATGCGCAATTAGCTTGAGAAAGTATCTTTGCTCAAGAAGCCGAGTGTTTGATCTGCGACTAAGAGAATCAGAAATTCGTTGGATTTTCAATTCCAGAGTGGGAAAAGGAAAATTAGGTGAAACTCTTTATCTTTTTATACCCTGCCTGCAGAACGAAACATCAAAATTTTTATAAGTAACATTTTTCTGTAGGTTTTCATTTGGTTTATGGTGTTTTCATTTGGTTTCATTTTTCATTAAGGTTAATTTATATTATATATTGTTTATTTTAACCTTTTAGCGACGAAAAGGACCATACGGTCCTCTTGTACGGTCGTTGGGAGAATTGTTCTAATAATTAAACAGTGAGCAATATGAGGTCGCTACTAGGTTTGAACGCGGCGGCATGTTACAGCGTCGTTCTTTTGGCTGCCTGGCTCTCAGCGTGCTTCATTGCATCAGTGTACAGACGGTCTTTGTGAGCTTAGACGTACAAACTAGAAAAAAAATTGGTCGCTAAAGGTATATAGTATGATATTTATACGTGTGTTTCTTGATTTTTTATTTTCAAGTATATTTTCTGTCCCCTTACTCCTGAATTAGATGGAGGAAATAAATTTCTAACAAGCCATTACTGAGGAGCTGAAATGATGCGTTTATCTTAGGCTAAGTATTGACTTTTCAATGGAACGGGTATACGTGTTCTGTAAGCATTGTATTGTGAGTACCAAATGCACTGGGTTTCTATAAAATACGTGATTTTTTCTTGATTAGCCTACTTCTTCAATATGAAAACTTCTACGAAAGGGTGGAGTCGACTGCCAGGTGAAAGAAAGTAATTAATGAAATAACGAGTGAATATTTTCACTTGACGGTTTACTGGTATAAAATAAAGTACGTTTCAGGTATGATGAAAGTTACTCATGATGAACATTCGCGAGAAGATTGAAACAAATACTGGGCTAATGACGAGGTACGCCCTTTTCCGTTCGACCAGTTATAATTGGGCAGCCCACAGCACTGACGATACCAGCTCGTCTGATAATGAGGCTTCGTCTTTTAAGTTGCCATCAAAGCAACTCACAACATGCACTCAGAAGCTGTTCCCTAAGTAGCTAAAGATCTCTCAATAAATTAGTTTCCATTAGCATTAGCTGAAAAAAGTACCTGAGCTTCAGTGCCAATACCGTTTCGAGTCGAGGCTTGAAACATTGAGATCTAACATTGAACCGTGCGAAAGACAAACGTGATTCTCATTTTTACAGTAAGAGAAAAATAGATGACAGAAATCGAGGCTAAATTTTGCATTACAACTGTCAAATCTTCACTGCACTAGTACGTGTACTAGTTACTCTAAATATGTTTTGTTACAAAGAGGTTGGACTGTTGTAGTTGTTGTTGCAAGTTATTGACTTAGCATGAATAGTTATTAATAGTTTCATTAAGCAATTTAGCCATCACTCGGATGGCTTCCAAAGTAACCATTTTCAAACTCATACTGGGTGAAATTTTATACTCGGAGTCTTTCATCTCAATGCAACCATCGATTAATTTGTGCTTGTGAGTCAATTCCGAAGTAGCGAAATAAATATTTTTATTACAAAGCTGTAACTTTGCTTTTACGCCGAGTACCATTCAAAATTGAACACTCAACTCTTCTTTTCATGCCCAGTGCCTTTGTGAAAATTCAAATATCTAACAATCAAGCATAACTGACATTAGCTTTAATATCCGGGAAAATTCATAAAGTAACTACGCTGGACTTTAAATCCTACAACTTCTGCTTTGGCTGTTACGCATTTTATAAGTAAAATTTTAGTTTGCAATTTTACTATGTTTCAAGAATCGAAAAAGTAAGAATAACGTATCTGTTCATGCTGTTTAGTGAAAGAGTTGTAGGATAGACACAATGCATAGACCTGAGACACAGATCGTAGGTATTCTTAATGTCTCTGTAAATCTGAACTAAGTTAATTCATAGAGGGCAGGCAAAAGAACGTTGAGAGTTCTACACATAAACGCTTCTTGTTTAAGAGTGTCACCTTCCGTCATGCGTTCATCAGCTTCAACAAATACATACTGACGAGCAAGTCAGTTCAATTTTATCAGATAAATTACGAGGAATTACATATTAGGCTCCGCACCCTGAGCTCAGAGCTATAAATTTTGCCGACGTCAGCAAAATTTCTGCAAGAAGATTAGAAATGTCGCAAAATTTCTGAATTTTCATAAGACTTCCATTCGTTAGGAAATATAACGGGCTTCATCTGCAATAATGCCAAGAATGTGAATTTATTCGACAGGATATTCAGTGTTCGGCCGGAATATATTAGTTCTTGTGCCGAGGTAATCTAGCGACTGCACGGATGCTGAGCTTGACTTTGATCTGGTCTTGTCTCGGTTGTTAGAATTTTGTAATTCTAGAACCGATTTTTCATTTCCTAAATTTTGCCCAGTTTTTGAAGCGCTCAACTTTTTTCCTGCATTAATTCATCAAAGCTCTCAGGTTTATCTTTGCACTCGTCTAATGAGTCCAACACTTCTTTTGAGGAGTTGAAAACTCAAAATTTTGCCACGAGTGCAATGTTCTGTTTTGCATGAAACTGAAGACGCTTTTTCATGAAGTACCTTAGTATTTTTAATTTTAAATGTTCAGTGCATTAGAAGAGCTGTCCTGACAAACAGAAAGAAGATTCCGATTCCTTTGGACTTTGAGGAGAGATGAGTCGAGCCTCACAGGGATTAAGGGATCAGAATGTGGACTTCCGGCCTCTCTGCTGTATCAAAGCAGTGTGTGTGTGTGTGGGGTGACGTTAGTACTCAGCTAGTCTCTCTGTAGTGCTCTGCTTTATTTTATTATCTAGGTAATGGTGAGTTTTGTGTTTTAAGGTATATTTTACGGTAATGTACTGAAACACACGAAAATTTGATTACGTCAAGCTGGCCGTGTTCCGTTACGAGGCGCTGGCACATACTGTATTCCCCACATTCAAGCTTTTCAGTCTTAAGTAGGGACTCGTGGCCATTACGTGTGCGCCATCACTTACCTCAGCACAAGATTTTCCTCTCAACGGCCCGTACATAACGAAGTTCTTGATTGTTTTTATTAGAAGAAACCCAATATTAGCTATTGAACGGTGTTCTAAAATTTGGGCTACCTGACTTCTGCAGTGACCAACTATTGCAAAAAAAAAGATTTCCTGTTGAACTTTTCAATGCAATCAAGAGTATTCATTCTTCATGGAATCGAACTATTTCAAATCTGCCATGGGAGAGAAAAGCTCAATTCTTTCTTTGCACAAACTCACTAAGCAAAAATCAATCTCATGACCTTAATTCGATGCAGCTGGTATTTTAAAACCATAACTGCATTTCCTGCCTGACTTAGAAAGTTTGAAAAGCACACAGAGTTCTTGACGTGCTTTGAGCTGCCAAACTCACTGCCAGTGAACGGAGCTCTCCTGCGGTACCTTACAGGCTGAAACATTATTGCTGTATCCCGAGCAAGTTCAGTGTTGTCATTCACTGGCGTTGTTAGCTAGGATTTGTGCTTGTTTCTGATTTTTAAGAAGAGATAATACTTCCATGAGAGCAAGTACACAATGACTTGGGATGTAGTCTCCTAAGTTAAAATTTATACTCAAATTCCTTAGAAAGTTCTAGAGCCTGCTGGTGGACTTGTCTCGATGGATTATTGTAAATTCTTGCGTCCAGTTGCTGTCTCAAAATTAATTTAAATCTGCGCTGCCTCATCATGTTTCAGTAACAAGATTGTTTCTTTTTGGTGATGAATATCTTTAAAAATCATCTTACAATCCTTAAAGATGCAAGTGTAGACCCTTAGTTACTGCTTTACTTTGTCATTATTCCAGTAACAATTTATGTTGATTTTCTGAACACGTGTTGTAGAATTGGCAAATTTACTGACACAAATGTCAGAGACAAAGCCTTTTAAAATCTTATTCTGCTGCATGCATTTTAATGAGAGGAGTTGGGAAGAGAGTGAAGTTGTGAAGGGAGAGAAGTTGGGAAGTCAGTGAAGTGTAACATTTTGACAGCTGCTACCTTCATATTATTTTGCCAGAGTTAGCATCCCTCATGTTGATGGAAACTTGAGAACAAAGGCGAATATTTTCTTCATGAGAGAATGAACGAATTACGTAACGTGACCTTTAGCCATGATATTTTGAAACAAAAATTAAATTGAGCATAAACAAGAAATGTAGTTCAGTGGATTAGGCTTGGATATTTCAGGAGTGCTGTCGTACCTTGACGTGCAAGATGCTAGGATAGTCGTCATGATCACGAGTACATGTTGACAATGTTTCCTTTGATCACGAAGACACCTGAATATAAGCTCAAGTTTAAATTTTCTCGTTTTGAACGGTTTGCAATCCCTGCAGATAACCGCATTGAGATCCCAACGACGGTCCACGAAGATTTACAGCGAGCATCTCTGCTCGTGCTAGCGCAGACACGGACTCGTTTTAATCAATGTTCCGTAAACTTCCAGCTCGAGTCACAGGCCTAAGCGACTCCAATTAACTTGCTGGGTCTTACAGCCATAAAAACTCGCTACTAGACACGGGATTTCCCTTCGAGTTGATGGGCCCAACCCCTGAGGGTTGCTCGACTACGGCTCCTGAGTTGCGCAACCGAGGACCTCTTCTAACAGTACTGGAGCAAGCTTTTGCTCTCTAGTACACTAAATCAAAGCTGTGCGTACGTAAAGTGTTGGAAACACCTAACCTCTTATGATGCCGTACCGTTTATTATTCATTGTTATAATTTGAAAGCATGGGATAGAGATCCTAATTTTTTACAAGCTGTAGTATAATATGATATCATCCACGTATCTGGGTGAAAAGTCGTGGTCGGGCAAGCAGAGATTTTCATTTTTCTCGCTTGTTGAGCTGCGAGCTACTGGAAACTGTCTATGTATAAACGTAGATAGAAGTCTCGGGAGAGCTATTAGACCTTGAGCTTGATTGAAAGGCTGCACCCAAAAATTTGTGGCAATTTTACTTTCAATCCTGACATGGATCGAAGATCTGTGCTGCTGTTGACAAAGGTGCCTAACGAGCGGACGAAGGTTTGACGAATTCTGATCAACGGACGGAAGCCTTACACGATTTTTGAAACCGTTCTGGGAAGCTCCAGAATTATCGAGGAGGCTCAATCAACAGAGCTGGTGCAATGATTGGAGAAAAGCGGGAGCAGTGAATCTTTTTTTAACTTTGCTTAAGTATTGTGCTGCTGGATCAGAAGGAAAGAAGCTTCTTCACAGAACCAGATCTGATATAAGTACAGACAGAAAACTTGATGATGGAATGAAGGCCAGACTCCATGCTACTGTTGTGTGATGCTGAGCACATGGTAAATAATAGCTCAAATCGTTATTGACGTTATTTCCCGACTCGCTCTTAATTTTGTGAGTGCACTTCATTCTTATTTTATTGAAGTAAATTCCTACTATTATGATGATTAAGTTTCAAGGGTTAGCTGTATTCAAAAGTGTTAGTGACTTGTATGTCATTCATGATATAACTCCATAAATAACTGTTTTCCATACAACAGTATTGGTCAACTTCTTCTGATAATAATCAGTTGGATGGAATTATTCACGTAAAACTTGTTATTTAAAGCTAGTGACATTGTGTCTCGTAACGTTGGCATTCCTTGGATTTTGCGCATCAGACTCAGAGCACGACAGTGTCAAATCTAAATATGTGCATACATGCCTACACCCAATGATATTAGGGTTTTTAATATTGATAAAATCGTGAATTTCCTCTATCGCTTTCCGTTATAAATTGTATCAGTGCTGTATGGAAATGTGCGAAATTTATTTTTATCGGATATTTTGTCTGAACATTTCAAATGAGATACTTACAAATTTTGCATACGTGACTTAGCTTCTCTCATCGTCTCGAAACTCTTGCCCAAAACGAATTGCAGGAGTTGCCAATAAATTTAGCTCTGGAAAAGAATCGTTTCCCTGAATACGATGTTGCGCAATGAAAACTTGGATATTGCCTTTGACCGATAAGAAACAGCGCTTTGTCTCACAAACGAACACTTGGCACTCCAATAAAACATTGAAAGATTGAGTTTCTGATTTTATTTTAGAAAATCGTAAGCAACAAATCTTGCATCATCCATTGTACCATGTAAATATTTCTCTAAATATTTGGATTTAATAGTCGTCATTTAGTCTAATTTATGAAGCCTCTAGATAAAACTTCGTCTCTAAATCATAGGAGAGGCTTGTGGTAGTTAGCGAGTCCTGTTGAAGGAAACTGATGTACGAGTGCATTATACGAGGAAATCAAGATACCGATCATGCTCTCCTGTTGTGGCTCCTATGCCAAAAAAGTTTGAAATTTTCTCGTTTCCTGCATTGTATATTTTTTAAAATGTTAGATCGTAGCCAGTCTTCAAGAAAATTAAGCGAGTTAAGATTTGTAGAATTTAAAGTAGCAACTTAGCAGTTTTTGCTAGGTTTTGAACGTCTGAACAAAGAAACGTAATTTAATTTTCGGTCTCGATACCAAAATTACTGAAATCACAAGCAAAAAAACTCTTGAATGCAGGCCGTTAGGGGCAATTCTTTCCAAGTCAGCGAGGCTTGGCACCGCTGGAATGAGTTCTTTACGTCATAATCGACGTGAAGAAATTTAGGAAGTTTCGAGCGCTTCATTACCGGACGCTTCCAGTCACTACAATGGAGCCATTACGGGCCATTCCTTCCAGACAGGAGCTGCTTCTTCACAAAACTTCTGGTAAACCAAATGAAACATCCATGAACAGATTAGTGTAAAAATTTGAACGTAACGAGCCTTTTGATTTTATTAAGAAACCTGTCTTCTTTACGGTACACACTATAAATACATGAGAGGGTTTTGTTTTGGTGGTACATGCATAAAAATGTCGATTTTGACACATCAACTCCAACGGCTCAAAAATATCTGATACTTGAGTTTTTCACACATTTTTTGTGGCTCAATGAATGTTATTACAGGCTTGGAACATTAGTGCCGATTTGTATTTTAAAATCTCACCAGCAACTGCACTTACGGGGAATAATGAATATTCCGAGTTGTGCATCAAAAATATCAGTGCTTTCGTACTGAACATGTGTTGTGTATATGTCACAATAGGAATAGTACAGTTTTCTTCTCAGAATAATTTGGATAACACAAAATAGAGTTACCATCAGAATCAAATTATAACTTCTTCAGCTGAAGAATGAATAATTTGGAAATTGTCTACAATAGTTTGTACGGTCAGTAGTAAATCAATAGACCATGGATTCTGAAGTTACAAGCATGTGCTATCCCGACAATGAATGCTGAAAAGATTATGCTAATAACGTATGTTCTGAGCTGGAGGAAGTGCAGGCATGGAGTGCCAGTTGATTTCCCCATTTTCCTTGCTTTTCAAACGCATGGAAATCGTTCGCTGTACGAGCACGATATGGCTACTAGTTAAACTTTGAGTTTTATTTAACTCACGCAGTAGACTGTTTTAATAAATACCTACAGTACATTCAGTAGCTGCTGTTATTACATGCAGTAAATCCTTCAAACGCACTAATATAACAATGTTATATACATACCATCTTGTTAAGGTTCTTGCAAGAAGAAATAGATAAATTTTCAGTAAAAATATCGGGTTATGAAAAATATATAAGGTCCTCTAAATATAAAATAACTTTAGAACTATTGCAGTGTCACGGATGACTCTGAGACTCGTGAGTGAACTTATCCTTAACTGAACAATCATACCCGAAATTACTTTTTGAACAATATTATAAATGTCAAACTGAGAATGTCGGTATGATTACGCAGTGCATTTCAAAACTTACTCATGGGACCTGCATTTTTAGTGATGTTCATTCCTTTCCACTAAGAGCATGAATGGCTATTTCATCCGTTATATTCGACAGATTTTAGTCTCGATTTTTATTCAAAAGTAAATTCTCTCTGGCAATAGACGCAAAAGAGTCGACATCGAGCGAAGCAGACAGTCTTGTTATATTCGTCGAAAACGTTGCATATCTCATAAACTGTTTCCTTATTTCTTCCTCTCTGAAGTGTTTTAGTAAATTGCTTGCAGTAAATTATTTGCTGAAAGCGGCCGTAGCAACCCTCTTGGGACCCTAAGAACTTCCGAAAAAGAAGAAAGACGAAGAGTTTTCATTTACGTTAGCTCCAGTAAAATGCCCCTCGCCCTGGAGAACAGCGAAGAGCTTCGAAATTTAATACTTGTGGGATACTTTTTCACTTGTCTGCTGGTGTGTGCTGGGGGCTCGTGAAAGTTCTTTACTATAAGGCTGTGTGTCGAAGTAGATATTGGATGAACCACCAGCAACTCCTGCGTTTTAAACTCTGTGTCGAAGCAAATATTGGATGAACCACCAGCAACTCCTGCGTTTTAAACTCTGTGTCGAAGCAAATATTGGATGAACCATCAGCAACTCCTGCGTTTTAAACTCTGTGTCGAAGCAAATATTGGATGAACCATCAGCAACTCCTGCGTTTTAAACTCTGTGCCGAAGCAATAATTGGATGAACCATCAGCAACTCCTACGTTTTTTAAACACGGGGAATTTTCCCGTAGCGTGTTTCACATCAGCGAAAATTCAAGAGTCCCACGAATATATAAAAAGAATTTAAATCTACCTTTTTATAATATTTCGTACGTTTCAAACTATTTTATGTTCTCCAATTTTAGATCAATAAAAGTCTTCAGCTTATTGTTTTTGCAAACTGGGCCTCGAGGCACAATGCACTCCAGCATTTATAATGACTTGGTGGACTGCACAATTTCGCGCATACGAGTACTTTGCTTTTATTGCCATTCCTTAATCCAAGGTGGTTACGTTTTCTGGTCAAAATATTGTGTAGAAACAAGGAACTGACTACCATCTAATTTAGTTCTTCTTGTGTAATCGCTGAATAATCTCTTGAATCGTTTGTAATTTAAATATTGCAAATAATAAGTACAATTAGGCCATTGTATAGAAAATAATAATTCTACAAAAATACTGAGTGTTCGAAGCAAGATTGATAGTTTCGACTCCTAGACATAAAGGTAGAATATTTCAGTCAAAAGTGGAAGCACCACAAAAACTCTGTATAATGGACGGATTTACTTCCACCTCTACGGTGTATTGTACTCGAAGTAAAATGACCTCGTGATGTCCCCCGTGGCTTTGAGGTGCCTCTAAAACCTGCTGCCTGCTGTTTCCCCCGTGCTTTTGAGAGTCGCCTAAACACTTTAATGCGATCCACCAGCTTGATCTGAGTGTTGCTTGCAATTTGAATACCGTATTTTGGACCGTATGACACTCATAATATCCTTTGAATACAAGTCTGGGGCTGGAATGCCTAACTTAGGAGCCTGCGAAGGAGCCTAATGTTTCCCTGATGCGCGGCCTATTAAACAGAATCTTACTAGAATGTATGTAACTCTCCCCTAACTATCGTCTCATCCAGGGCTTCATCACAGCAGCCAGTAACTTCATATGCTTTTCAGAGTTAAACCGGAGACATGAGTCGTCGAACATTTTCTCAAGCAAATTCTGGGAATACTGACATTTGAAAGCAGTCTATTGTGCTGCATACTGTTAATGAAATCCTCTAAATCACCATTGCAGTTCTCCATCTCTCGTCTCACAGCTTTTACGACTTGCAGCGAGCACTGAGCGGCAGTTGTGATGCTTGAATTAAAGAAACTGGCGCGAATCAGCATGATGTACGCCACTCTTTTCCATGTTTTTTTGACTTTCATTCCTTTACATTAAATCGTGTTCCCTTTACAACTTTTTCGATTCACTGCCAAGAACTTCAAAAGTCTTCAAAATAGGAGGAAAACAAAGTAAAATTTATGCCAAGGATCTTGTAGTAATAATAATAGCGTTAATGATAAAATATAAAAACAATAATGATAATCATAAATTTTAAACATTAAAAATACATGATCAAAGGGATAGAATAAAATAAAATAGAATATGACAACAAGAACGAGCTGATTGGTCCATTCTTGAGCTGCCACCCAAGTCCTATGCAGTCTAAAGTTCAAGCATCAATCACGCACAGGTATCAGGATTAAAGAGACATAGGAGAAGTAACAGTCATACTCTGATTCATCAATTTTTGCGCAATAATTACCTGACCCACACTGCGTAATAATTATGTGACTGTTGGCACATATCAGCTATAGGACTCGCTGTACATATTCTATAAATATCGTACACAATACGAGTCGTAATACACAATTATTATACGACTTGAGATACTCAAAATATGACTTTCAGTACGTAATAAATACATGACTCCTACTTAAAAGTACATAATAGTGGCAGTAATAGTACTAGTGATAATGATAATAAAAGTAGTAATGCTCCTGACAATAATAATGAGAAGAGTAATAATGATATTTGACAGTCATGATATAAAAATAAAAATTTGGCAAATAATTCACGTACAGAACATCCCCTCACAAAGTGAGTGTACGCTAAAATGTACACGTGACTTCATCATAGAAACACTTCAAATACAGGGTGCGGCAAAATAACTTCCTTTCTTCAGAGCGCTTTGATTTAAAAAAAAAGAAGAAGTTATGTTTCCGCATCCTATACAACTCGCATATTTCTGGCAGATGATGAAGCCATAACTACGCATGACGTACTCCTGAGCTGCTTTCTTTGCGGAAGTTGTTCATTATTCTTAAAGAAATTAATGAGTTTCAATGTGCGCTAATGAGAAAGAAATTTTAAACGGGGAAGAAATTGTCTTCAAAATGATATGCATGACCTAACTTTTACACAACAAGTAGCACAAGAAAATATGAATATGAAAGAATTTTGACCTGACGGTTTCACTACGTAATATTATGATAAGGATTATGTAGCTATTTGGTTTCAAAAACTTCTAAAAAACTTATATTCTTCTTACGAGTAAAAAAGTTTTCTCCAAGTAAATGAAACTTGCTGTTTCAAATTACAATACAGAAACTATAACTAACGCTCCTTGAAATGAAGCAAAATCATCAAATAATGTTTCCAATTTTGAAACTTCAACAAATGTTAATTATTCTCTCGTAATGCTGAATCATCTTTCACTTGTACAAGATGTGACGATATAAATCTCTTGTCTCGGATATCTGTCGTAGGGCATCGCCCCTAAATTCCAGGTTCAAACTCCCAATCCTTTGTAAACGTAGACCTGTTAGACTTCAGGCAGCACAGAGGACCACCACTACTAGTTCTACCATACGGAAATGAACAGTTTGAATACTCTAAAATTTACGGATTTAACACGTACTGGAGACAATGACATGCAATCTAAGAATTGATTCTCAAAGTAATTTAAAAAGTAGTTAAAGCTGAAAAATAATTAATACCTAACAAATGGTTAAGCATAAACGATACGAAGATTTAATGGACGTTCTTCTTCAGGAGTAGGAGTAAATACTGAAGGAAGGAGTTCATTTGTTTGTTATGAGACTAGTACTAGGATGGGTCAGCCAGTGAAATGGCTTCTCAAAAACTTCTACCTCAATACCGTCAGGTTTCAATGGCCTCGTTACACAACGGAAACAAAAAAATATTCTAGGAAATACAAAAATGAAACCACAATTATGCTCACATGTATGTATCTATAATTGTTAGGCAAAATTTACTTGGTCTATTATATAAGTCTTTACCTGAATACGGGCCTCCATCCAGACACACGTCTGATTCTAGTTCTTTCTTTGGCAAGGGGAGACGAAATTTTGTGCTGTAAAATTTTGAGTATACTCTTACATTTGAACATTCTATTCACAAGAGATGGGACCCTGACCTCCAATGTGAATAAATATTAAATAGAGCATTGAAAAATTTTCAATTCGCTGACCAACGCAACAGAAGAAATGATCCACAAAATGGAAAGTAAAGCCTTCTATGAGTAAAACTGTGAATTAACTTTCGCAGCTTTGTTGTCATTTGAAGAAAAAACTATGCATAGAAATAGAAATAGAAGAAAGAGCCAACGAAATTTAGAATGTTCTTCTGCCATCAGTGTTGTAGGCATGTTACTATGAATGGGATGATTTACTCATGCCATGACGTTGTATATATTATGCTGACGGTCGCAAAGCTCCTTGCAGACAGCCTATAATGTAGCCACAAGCCCGCATACAAGCTCTTATTCTTGTGTCACCCGCTGCCGAACGCTGGAACATTCTACTGACTGGCTCCCCACACCACGGTGCAGTACACCAGCACCACGGTGCAGTACACCACACCACGGTGCAGTACACCAGCACCACGGTGCAGTACACCAGCACCACGGTGCAGTACACCAGCACCACGGTGCAGTACACCACACCACGGTGCAGTACACCAGCACCACGGTGCAGTACAC
>VCRD01000828.1:132895-177469 GCA_006783055.1 Trinorchestia longiramus | reverse complement strand
ACGGTGCAGTACACTACACCACGGTGCAGTACAGCAGCACCACGGTGCAGTACACCAGCACCACGGTGCAGTACACCAGCACCACGGTGCAGTACACCAGCACCACGGTGCAGTACACCAGCACCACGGTGCAGTACAGCAGCACCACGGTATCACGGCGTCCCTATACTTTTATGTTCAAATGTACCTCGTACCTTTCGCAGTTATTCTAGTCATAATTATTCTATTGCAAGCCCTTTTCCTTGGATTTACACTTTTCAGTATAAGATAGAATATTTTCTGCGCTCTACAGTACCGAGCTAATCCTTAACCTTCTATATGGTCATAGATTATTAACAAATACTTGCTGCAGGCAACAGCTAATTTGCTTGAAAACAGAATACTCTGATGAGAAGGTTCCCGAGGTATACAAAATGAATAGTTGTTGCATCTTTCGAATCCAAGGGCATACTGTTGAAACACATGGCAACGGTCTGTAAGAATCGATGTAGTCTTCTAAATCGTCTTTATAATATTCACAATTCCATTGAAACGAAATATCAGTATCTTCTGAGAATTATTAACCATTGTTGAAAAATGTTCTGTTCCAAACCTATAATTCAAATGAACAAACTGCCTTCACCGCCTAAAAAATGTGTTCCGAACTCACAATGCAAAACTGAAGACTGGCAGAAGCTACTTTTGCAGAGGCAGCGTCCTCGGCTTTCAAGGCGCACATTTGCTGATCTCAGCAACACAAGGCGATCTATTTGGTGGCGCAACCAGGCTGTCACCACGACTCACTACAACCACGGAAGCGTCGCTAGAATATTTTATGTTCCATGAGATAATTATCAACCCAACAGGAAGAGGCCAGTGAACTCGGATGAGGTTTATGAACTTGTATTCACGTATACTATATATTGTTGATTCAGTGATCTTGGTCATTCTTGCCCGAGTCTTGGCGACGAGCACGAGCGTTCTGGAGAGCTACGATATGGAGAGTCAGATTGTAGAAAGCTGGAGCCTAGCTTCCGGATGCCTGCACGGCCAGACGCCCTTTAGGATGTGGCTAGCTGGTTCCGGTAGCAGTCACTTACTGACCTAGCGGTTTAGAGACCGAAGTCCTGTGTTGGTTTCGTGATGTGCTTATCTGGTGCAGGACACGTGCCAGCAGGAGGCAGGAAAATAGCTGTTTCCTTCTTGCAGTCTGCTTGGTATATATGTAATACCCTCTTGCTGCTGCAGCGCCTTATGAACCCTCATGATTCCGGTCTAACGGGTTCCGATTGATGGATACATTATTGTAGTGCGAGCTAGCGATGCACAATGATTTCAGGTTATCAGATGTTAATATAGACTAAATTAAAATATAATGAAACATTAATAGCATGTCAAAACATAAATATAAATTAGAGAACGTCACGAGAATATTTCATTATAAATGATGTGTATGCAATAAATATAAATGGATTGAAATAAAATACAATATATCATAGTAGCTAATGAGATACAAATATAGATCATAAAAAGATCTAAGATTATTTCAACTTGTAAGGTATAAATACAATAAGAAAATAATAAACAAAAATATACAACGGCACCAAAATGTTTCGTTGATGCTGTGCAAGCTAGCTTCGTCGCATTTCTCTTTTCACTTTCTGCATGTTTCGTGCCTGTCACTTTAGTTGTAAATGAATTCATAACTGTTCCAGTGCTACTTTAACATCAATGCGGTAGAGAAAATAGACACATTGATTCAAATGATGACCATGCGATTAAGACCAATAAATAATATGAAGTTACAATAACTAGCGAGTTAAACTATTTATGCACAGCTAAAGCCAACAATTACTCTAGTTCTTAGTTCTACGTTGGACAACCTATCATAGCCAACTATTACTTTAGTTCTTAGCTATATGTTGAAAGACAAGTACCATTGCAAGTGTAACAAAGGTACTCTATCATCTTTGTTAGTACTGTTTCCTTTGCTTATTTCTCATATGTGGGGCCAGTTGCTTAACGTCAATTGTAGGTTTTGTGCCCGGTGTGTTTCTTCCATACTAGAATTAACTTATGTGGCGATGATAAAAATTACCAATTAGTTATTATTTGTAAATGAATAATGTTATTTTCTGAAAAAATGACTGAATTTTGATCTAGGCTACAATGCATCATTTTCTGTTACGTTTCATCAGTTCTTGTACATGATATTGTTAAAGAAAAAGTGTCAATTCTTTCAGTATATGTTATGATTTGCTGTGTTCTTTGTTAGCGATGAGATCTCGATGAGTCGGTGTACGGTTATTCAACTATTCTATTATCATTCGTGCTTCGTTTATTCAAATGTAACTTGATTTACTGTATACAGTACATTGATAAACTATTCGTGTAAGTGATGCTCTTGAATTATAAATCATTTAATAACATGATGAAATGAACCACTGCGAAAATAAGATCAAGCCTATAGAGTACCTCTTAACAAAGAAGTCCTAACTGCAGTCTCTTACAAGGCAGAAGCATGACATAATTCAGTCTCTTTTCAATTCGCTCCAGTACAATAAAAAAGGACGTAAAACTTAGGAGTCTTGCGCCTGAGGAAGCACGGCAAATGTGATGCATTCTCTAGCAAGTCACTTGTTCTCTTCATGCCAGCCTGGAATTGTGGCCGCACGAGACTGTTGTTTTCATAATTTGCAAAATAGGAACAGTTATTGGTGATGATTATTCTATAGAATTTTGTATGTCTTCACAATACTGCTGTACTTTTTTGTGGTGAGTGCAAAGTCTGGTATGAGTTTTATTATTGATTGCAGTAGACAGAATGTTGTAGTAAAAAGAATATCTGAGTAAAAGGTAAGTTTTAGCTCTTCCCTTTTTGTTAAACGAATCTTAGTAGATGTAGTGTCATACCATTCACTACCTGTGTCAGTAAATGAAAGTGTAATTTATTTTCTCAATTGATTTATCTATCGAAAAATATAGGTCAAAGCAATTTATTATCTGTTTGCTAATTAGTATAAGTTTTCCTGCTCTATTTATCTGGTTTTGTTTCAAAATCGTCAAAGAGTTTTAAGTTCTCCTGCATAAGAATGCCGGGCAAAGTACGTCCATATTAAGCGCTCATCGGGGAGCTTTTGTTATCATTAAATTGTAAGTTTGCAGGGCGACTTTGTCGTCAAAGACCTTCTTTGTATACAAATCTGGTAACTTTTACCTCGTGGCGATAGACTAAGAACAATGGAAAGTTGCAAATGCACGAACACTGGTGTAGGGGGATAGAGAGGCGGGCTCCCTTCCGATGCTAACTTTCATCCGCAATAATGGCGCTTGTTCGTAAAACAACAGCCCTGAAGAAGGAACCTTTATGCTCCTGCAACGACCCCCACGACTGCGTTCTCATCTCGTCCAGGAATGAAATATGTCGAAAATATTCGAGCAACAATAATGAAGACGGCATGGTCAAAAAATGTAAAGAAGTTTCATGAGATCGTCGCAATCCTAATAATTGCATTTCGGGCTCCTTAGGATCTAAATTTGGCTTTGTTTTTTATACTGTATTGTTGGCGTCTGTAATTCACATGTTAGTAAATCTGGGTTCGTAATGATAAAAAAATGCAATTGTAACAAATTTCTGTTACACGGGAATAAAATTCACTGAACGGAATATACTCATACGATTTAAATTTTCATTTTAGAACCAAGAGTTCCATTTAACGTCAAGGTCATGAAAATGGTTTTATCGTATATCTGGTAATTCTGAGAGCAGACGAAATTGAGCCTGTGTCTGTATCAAAGGTAAAAAGCTTAAGGTTTCGTACATAAATTTACAGACGGCCATAGTAATTTTACTAATTCAAGCCTGCCTAATATTTTTGCATAGAATGCGAAAATTCACAGCCAAATTACTTTAAAAGCTTCTATTGCTTGCTCTCAAAGAGATAAATCAACTCTTCATCAGTAGTTATTTTTAATAGGGATCAAAGTTAAGTTTTCTTCGAGCTTTTCATCTTAGCTGTCAAATTTTCAAATTCAAACTTCAAAATTAATGAACATACTCCTGACCTATTTTCATTCTGCGTCATATTCACTGTCAAATCAGCTACGGCCCGATGTATCAGAGTAAAATATCAATTCACGGTACATAGAATCGGTTGTTCAATTCTTAACGCTTGTATCTCAAGACCAGTGATGACACTATAATCAAGTCCTTACGAGGTGTGTAATCGTTTCACAGTGGATGAAAAAATAGCTGATTTTACCACTGAAATAAAACTTAAAATTGGAAGTGGCTAAAACTGCAACAAATCGTTTACTTTAGAAGAAGTCGCGTGCAACATAATTATAGCCTTTGAATTTCAAGCTGTTAGGCTAAAATATGGAATTTTAAAATACAGTGTGTCTATAAAGTTTCTTTACCATTTCAAAAATTTATAACAAATGTAATTAATAAGATATTTCATTCAAATTTCCTTTTTTTGTATTTGTGTTTCAAGGATTCTGTTTGTAAAAGAGGTGTTGTTGAAACTTGATGAGAGACTTTTATATGAGACTTTATGGACACCATGTACGTGTTGGAGTGAAACTTTTAGTTCTGATTTGTAATTTACCTTTGGATCGCTTAATGCAGGGGTGCAAGAAAAGTCTGGGTAAATAATTGGATATTGGCTATTTGTTGGAATTTTTATTTTCTTTTGCAATGGACTAACTTTGTTTTTCTTTTAAAGTTAAGTATCGTTATTTAGTGGCCGTCACATACACAGCTGAAAATATTCAATACTACCTTACATTTAACACGTTCAGTAGTTCCTAAAGTTTGGGACCTAAACTGAACAAGTTCAGGCGTCAGCTGTTCCTCACTGCCTGTAAATTGTTGTTGCTGTATTTGAAAAAAGTGAAATTTTCTAAGCATTTGAGAACTAGTCCTTGTAATATTTAGTTCTATTTTTACTACTTAGTTATTTGTTTTATTTCAAGTAAGAGATATTTTTTGAGGTTTATTCCAATGTTAATTTATTATATGTTTCAGGGTTACATTTGTAATTTCCTTTACAAATTATACCAAAGAATAAAGTGACAATTTTTTTTCTGTTAAAATATTATTTGGAATTCCCATAATTTATCCTTGAGGAAAATATTTCAGGGGGTGCGAGGTTTGAATGAAATTTCTTTGAGTGCGGGGCGAAAAAAGGTTGGGAGCCCCTGGCTTAATGTGTTGTGCTGATGATCCATAAAATATATTTATTAATGTAGTTAACTGAAAACTCCATTAAGTTTAATAAAATAGGTAGGCGCATCGCAGAAAAATATTTTACAATTAGAAAAAAAATTGTAAACACGTCACGAATAATCAAGATTGATAAAAATTGATAAAGATAGAGTTGCAGTTGACCAAAATTCTGAGGTTTCATATTTGCTTATTACCAAACATTTGCTAGCATAGGTACATGAACTTCATGATTACACTATGAAAAATACCTTCTATACATTTAATAAAATCTAAAGGTGCGTATCAGAGGAAGACGATAAATTGGAAAGGAAAGGTGAGTTGCCAAGGTTTAAATACATACCGATAAAGGTACAGTGTAGTTACTGTAGATAGGAAGTTTTTAATTCTTGCCTTTGGTTATTTTTACAAAACATTTATGTACATTGGCACATGAAGTTCATGATTGCATTATTAGATAAAATAAGTATGTATGATATCATCTTTTTGCAGAAAACACTCGACAAGCACGTTTATTAGACATTGATGTTCTACAGACTTCAATTCTCTCACAGCGAGAATTTTTTAGTGAAAAGCTTTCATAAGCCTGCAAAACATTTTATAAACGGAATGACCCATTATTTTGAATACTAGATAGTTCCCGTGGAAATTCTACGGTTTAGATTTGATTAATTTGAAATTATTATAAGGACGAATGTATTAAAGATTTACGACGAATTATTGTGTCTTAGATCAATATTTTATATGAATATATACAGAAATACCATTCTGTATTTTATCTACTGATAACATGGCCATGTTGGAGAAAAAGGCTAATAACAGGAAAAAATGGCGTATTTTATATTATTGTTATCTGGTGCCTTTGGTATCCACAATATAATGCTCATAATTCATGTATACCCGTTCTAATTTCAGTTCAATTATTTATCTTCAGTAATAAATAGGAAGTAATGGGACGGATACACACAGGTAGAATAGAATAGAATTAGGCTATAGGAACGAACCTTCGGTTGCATACCCAAGTCCAATGCCGTATTTCTAGCCACGTCAACCATGTCGGCAGCGGGATTCGAACCCGGGTCTTTCCGCTCGCAAGCAGATTCGCTCACCAGTCGACCAAGCTGGCGATGACCAGTCGACCAAGCTGGCGATGGTAGAGATACACTGTCTATTATATATGTAAGTAGATTATGTAGACAGGGACCATAATTTTAAAATTAAAAGACGTACAACTACATATAAAGAAATCAATGCAACAGTTTCAGCCTTCTTACCTAAAAAAATATTATCAATCACAAACATCTAAAGCAACGCTGAAGGTAACTGAAAATATTTGCAGAGCAATTGAGTCGAAATTAAAAGTAATGATTCTTATATGAAATGTGATAGGTTCACTCCGTCATGAGAGATGAAAATTGAAATACCTTGTATGAGATATCTGGCATTTATGATTGTATGCTAAATCTAAATGTATGTCAACCCAACAGCAGAAGCACGAAATATTAGCACAAGCAGGAAATTCTACCTTGTTCGCATTTATTTAATTATATCTTCAGTTTACTTTAAAATTGCGGGACACCAAGCCATGCTAGACACAAATAGTTCGATTCAGTAAAAATTTAATTGCAATTCATAATTTAATTTCATACATAACAACTTAGAAAGTTTTCAACGCTGGTTTACTACTTTGAGACTCAAAGTGACGCTTCACGTTTCTTTTGAAAATTTTCACTGACTGGTTTATTTCTACATGCGCTGGCAGTATATTCCGATGCAATGCACCAGAAATCGATAGAGCTACTTGTCCAGTATTGGAAGAGCCGAAGCTCGCTACATTATTTCTTTGATTTGACTTTTATCCCCGGCAGTAGGTGGAAGGAATTTTACAACTCGAGCAGTACTTTGTGGGTGATATTGAGATGAAAATATATATCTGAACTTCTGAATGACTAGTCTCTTTTCTGTCGGAGTCTAGTTAAGGTTTTCTGTGAAAGGAGCTGCATGATCGTTTTTCCTGATGTTCCCTTTGTATACTACCTTAGCAGCAATAATTCATCCATTTATGTTCCTCTCTTTAAAAAGTTTTAGTTATATCCCCCCAGACCAAGTCGCACTAATCAAAGTGCGATAAGACTAGAGATTGGATGACAAATAATCTAATTTTTTTCGTCAAGCATATATTTATGCAGTGAAAAAGCATCAAAGTTCTTTTAATTTTGTTGTATGTTTTCTACTCATGAAATTTGAATGACATTTTGATCAAACCACACGCACAAATTTTTTACTTTCTCTACTGGTTCGATTATATTATTTCCTAATGTTAGAGCAAAGTTCGGTAGATTTCTTATTGTATCTCGAGAACCATAAATAATGCATTGTGTTTTATTTGCATTAAGTCTAATTGCATTTTGATCATCCCATGGTTTTAAGGTTTTTCCAAGGCGTTCTGGGTTTGCTTTCGTATTAGGTAATTTGGCCAGAGCACCTATTGCAATTTGTACATCATCTGCGAACATAAAATTTCTCATGTTGGGAGGCATATGAAGGAAATCATTGATGAAAACACAAAAGAGAAGTGGACCGAGAATAGATCCTTGGTGAACGCCGAAATCGTTTCGTATGAATAGTGATATTGCGTTTTCTAGGCATACTGCATGAGAGCGATTTGATAAATAGCTCTGAAACCACTGTGTGTCGATTCTTATGTTTGAGATTTTCTGCCACAGCCGCTGGTGTTCGACGCTGTCGAAAGCTTTGGAGGGATCAAGTAGAAGCAAAAGAGTGACATTCCTTTTGTATATGAGTCTGTATACTTTTTCATTGATAAGTAGAGCGTGTTGAGTGCTGGTATGTTTCCAGTGAACATACCGGTTTTGATGAAGTAAGTTAGATTCATCCTGATGTGCTCAAAGTTGATTTGATATTACTTTTTCTAGTACTCTGGATGAGGCCAACAGTAGACTGATTGGCCTGTGATTTTATGCAGTATCTATCTAGTCAGCTTCATGCAATGATTTGATTATGGAACGCTTCTATTGATCTATTGGTTTGTAGCAATCGAAGTATTGATCACCAAACAAATCATTGGTGCTGTAACACTGAAACTGTCTTTGATGTAGTGAACGTTTATATTGTCATTTCCAACTGCCTCTGTATTTTTCATTAGGTATATGATTCTACGTATCTCCTGCAGATTAAATAGATTTGGTCTCCATTTATTTTTGGTATCGTGAAGTGGGACAGGGCCTCGGCCAACTGTAACCGCTTTAGTTGGAGTAGTTTAGATACTTCTTCAAACACTTTCATCAAAAGGAGTAAAATTTTTGGCGATTTGCAATTAATCTTAAAACTTCTTTTCGTCTTCACTTTTTTATTTAATTATTTCTTGAATGATTTACCAGGTTCGTTTTGGATTTCTCTTTGCTGATGATAGTTCTCATTGGAAGTGTTCTCGTTTTGTTTTGTTGACTCATTTCTGGAGGATAATTTCATGATGTTTGTAACGGTCTCGTGCAGAATTGTTTGATTTACTACATCTAAACTCTCACAGAGAGACTTATTTCACTCTGCTCAGCTTTTATTTCATCTGTTATCCAATCAGTATGATTCAGTTTAGCTTTTCTAGTAAGGCATGGTGCACATTCGTTTAGGGCTGCTATAAAATTGTTGAAAATTGAGACTTGAATGTCGACGTTATCAGTTATTTTTATGCTTTGAAATTCATTGCTCCTATCCCATAGTTTTTCTTGGAATAATTTTAGTGCGTATAGTTTGTGAAACTTTCCGAAGTCCGTTGTTAGATAAGTGTTGGAGAGAGAGGTAAGTGTTTCTAACACTTACCGTAAGGTAAGTGTTAGAGACTTACAGTAGATGCCTACTGTGAGTGTCTCCACCTCTACCTGGCTATTCACCCCCACTTGAATGCTTTATTGGCATTTTGCTTTGCCTGACAATTAAAAAAATAACGCATATGTTAACAAGGATACCCCTATCCCCCAAGGGGATCCCCCAAGGAACCCTATCTAAATATTATAGCTACAAAAGTATGGTGTATGCTATGAATTGCCCTGAATTTTCTCAATATTGTTGATTGAAAATATGATATTTGAAAAATAGTGGAGACGTTAGAGTGCTCTGAACTATACAGCACATGCATATTTGTAGATTTGTTTCATATCCTTGGGAAGAATAATTGTACAAATTCTGACGGTTTTCTTAAATTTGTGCCCTATGCATGCACAGTGAATGAAAGATTGGTTGATAACAAAAAGTAACAAATTGAATCAAAAGAAGTTCATCTAGTCTCCTACTTTTTATTTATTTTCACTTGAGTTTTCTTTACTCTTCTAGTTTTAGTTTTTTTACTAACTTTTGTGTTTCCAAAGACTTCCTATTCCCGCTTAGAGCTGCACAACGAAAAAGGGCAAAGTTGCCTCGCAGCGCAAGGCTTGCAAAATTTCATCGATGTAACAATATTAAATCAACGTCAGCCAAAGCTTTCCTTCGAAAGAAATCCAATGCAATTTTATTGCATTTTCCCGGCGGCTGAAGGCCAATTCACTGTAAATGAGAAACATCGAGCGTCTGCGAAGCAAACATTATGCTGCCTCTCCGTAACGCTCCAGCCTCCTCACCTGCATCGCCCGTACTCGACCTACGTTTGTACCTTCAGCAAAATAGGAAGACTCTTTATTTGCACAGCATGAAGGAACAATTAAAAAGTTAATTCTTTGTGTATGAATAAAATTTATATACCTTGAAGCTATAGGGTGGCATGTGATAAATTTATTTTTTGTACTACGAAACACACGTACGCTTAAATGCTGGCAGGTTCATTTTAACGGAAGTGATGCACTCATGGCTTCCTGATGTGTTTCCAAGAGCATTTTACAGACTGTTCCTTTACCCAGGGAGATTTCCTATTTTATATATATATATACATTTTTTCACTGTGTTTGAATTCGCTAGCATTCATACGAGAATCTAGGGTTACACGAATTTCTACGATTTTTCATTTACAATTTTGCTTACTCTTTAGATAACCCTCAGATTGCAACAATTTATTAATCACTCGACAGTTATAATTTAATTGTAGAAATAAATTAAAGAAACGTGCGGAAATTCTTCCACTGTGCAACAATTTGTTTCAACTATATTTTCAATGTATGATTCAATCTATTTTTTGTTCACCTTGCGTGTAAAACAAGCGAATTTTTATTTAATATCTCACTTTGTACGCATCTCCTTTTTTTGTTACATCAATCACGTATTTCGATGAAATTAAGAATCCCATTCGTTCTTCACACGTCTCATAGTTGGATTCTTGAAAAATTCATTGTTTTCCTCAATGAAGAAGTCTTTATTTTTGAGGAAGTTTTCCTGGTGATAATTTGTACTGCACTCCACTCTGAATTTTTCATCGTCACCGCCCATCTGAACAGCCTCAAGCCGTGCAGGGACGTCATTACAGCCAGCACAGGTAGCTTGCTTACGTCTCCTAACGTGCCTTAATTTGGCAGTCTCTCCATTTTATGAAATTAATTGGCAGCATGTTTAGCGGGGTGCTATTTTATTCATTCTTTTTATTTTTGAAAGCCGGTCCTTAAGCAAATTACTAGTAAATCTGTATTGCATGATCGGTATCTTCATTTTTATGGAAAGTAGAGTGTGCATTCCACTTTGCACGTCTAAAAAAAAATAAAAATAAGCAGTTTTCCCAAGTTTCAGAGAGTTTGGTATATTTTTCCATAAAGTTATTATTTAAATTGTTTACTCGTCAGAAAATTTAACACATTCTGCAAGGTTATATTGCTAGAACAAAAATGTATGTTTTACTCACACAAGTCGCAGGCTTACGGATTGCTGATCTCCTGAAGCTGCTGCATCTTCAATTGTAGTTCAATCTTTTTTATCTCCATGAATTTTTTGACCTCTACTAAAATAGATTTCAAAGTTGTCAAACATTATTCAGTAAAATTTCTACCATGTTCGACCTTTTCTCTATTGAATCTCACATACTGTATATCAAATTTCTAGTTACCAAATCTCTATTCCATTAAACTTCTTTTCTATTAAATCTCTATCCTATGAAATCTCTATCTTATCAAATCTTTTTCCTATGGAACCTTTATCCAATCAAATCTCTATTCTATTAAACTTATGTCTTATCAAATCTTTATCCTATCAAATCTCTACACCTACCAATTTATACAATGGCAATTGAATGTCGAGGTGGAACAGCATAATATATTTTGAAAAATTTTACTCGAGTAATTTATTACTATCGCAGAGGAGGCTATATTCTAACTGTGCCTAAATTTTTCTCTCAAATATTGTGAATGAAACCCTTAAATGCTGTACTTCTTTTAACGTACGTACAAATCTAATTTAAAATTTTAAAATTACACCATCGTCGCAGCTGCGAGCCTCAACGAAGCATTGGATGTCCGCCTGACAAATTGGTGTAAAATACTCGTAAAACGGTCTCTTTTTAGTTTACTCTTTAGAAGTTACTGTTCTTTGAATGCAACTTTTACAAAAAATTTGAGACGCTTCCGAACTCATCTGGATGGAAGCTCAAGTCTCCCTAAAAATAGAAGATAACGACCTGAAATGAAAGTTGGATTGCTTCAGATTCTAAATTGAAATCCAAGATGCTAAAATAAATACTTTTTCGTGATCAAAATTGAACACCAGGAATTAGAAAAGTTATTTATTCAGTGTAAAGGAATACAGCGTTATGCACATTTTGAACGAAGAACATGCGTGATGAATTTTACGAATACAACACACGTTCACAGTTGAAGCCCCTCGTTGTTGCTTAACCAGGCTCCATAAAATATGTAGCATAATAATTCACTGAAAATAAGATATTTCCAGAGAAGCCTAAGGGATTTAGATTATCGTGGAAACTGTTTGAAGAACGCACTTAATTTGGGAAAAAAGTTGATGTTAGATGTACTCATAATCTCTTTCGTTTTATTTATACATTCACAATAGTAAAATGCTAAAAAATTAAAATCACACGACACAATTCATCATCACTAGTACTAACAAAATATTTTAATAGCAAAAATTCCATGCTGCAAAAATTGAATTTGAGTTACAACGAAGTGACCAGAAATTTTATCTTTCCAATGGTTATGGTGCGCATTTGCTCAATCACAGCTGATCGGATTATAGCCTACGCTTCCCTTCAGGTTGTTTTTCCGAGAGAGAGTTCTGTGGGTGATTGTCTTTCGAAGCTTCAAGACCATTTCCACTTCAATTGTTGAGCTTCAATGAAGTTTACCTTTTCAGTTATTTGGTCACCGGCATCTTGTGAGACGGGTCGTACCTATTGGCCACGATCAGCTCATGTATGATCAGATCATTGCCTAAAGTATGAGCTGCAGATTAGCAGCATCAACATCCTCAATTGCACTTGAGTCGAGTTGGACTCTGTGTAAAGCAAGACTGTACAGTTCAGACGATGTTTCTTTCCCTGATATGTGATGGAATTGGACACTTTACCTATTTCAGTTTTCGAACATGCATATGTTGGGCAGCTAGAACTATGCTGTCCAGCTGCACTCATTCTTTGAAACTCGGAGCTGTTGTCTTAATCCAGTATTTGCACATTTTAGAAATTAAAATTGAATGAAAAGTTTAATTTCGTAAACCAAGAATTGTCAGGCGCATCAATTCCATGAGGAGTTGGAAGAGGGAATTTTGAGGACCGATATACCAACCCAGGTGCACATCATACTGTGAAATACAGAATGTGGCAGATAAATAACCCGTTTATTAGGTTTCAGTCAAGGACTACTATAAACAGGACGTGCACGGTCATATAGTGGAATACATTAGCGGGGGCCAGTTCATTGAGCTCAGTTAGTCGCCAACTGTCACAGTGCGAACATTGTCGTAGTGTGTCGCTCGGTTTGAATCGGACATTGTTGTTTGTTTCGAGGCACATTACTGCATTTCTAATTGGATACTGTTTGTTTACTAAGTCTATTGCTAATTATATTTATTCAAAATGCCAAACAAGTGTGGGGTTGTGAACTGTCGGGGTAATTACAATAAGGAGAACAGGCGCCGCGTGTTTCCCCTGCCGAAAGAGTAGTCTGAGAGACAGAAGTGGCTTGATGTTATTCCACCTCGTGAAAACTGAGGTATTTTCTTCAGAAGGATAAGATTACTTCATCTGATGCTTTCAAACCTAAACGTAACCTGCAGAAGCAGTGCAAGAACTTGATTATTTCAAGATCGAAAGAAAGGCTTGTTTGTTTGTTTTTGACCGACAACTTCAGTGAGTGCAGCCTGCCTGTGATTGTTGAAACAAGCCCACTTTGTGTTCCCCACTAACGCTTAGTGTGTTCAAGAACGGCATTAGTGTACCACTGTTTAAGATACTTTATCCTAACAATGGTTTGAGATCGTATACTCAATTCGACGAAACTGTGCGCTTGGCAACGAACTACGACATCCCGTTTGACAAAACGATCCAAAATGTTGTCAGTCTTCTTCAAGCTCACACATCAGCCTGTGTCGACACCGAGAAGGAGAAGAAGTTGGTATTTTTGACACGTCAGTTGGAACTTTTATCACAGAAGCAGTTTTCCATGAATGATTATTGTTTTGCTCTTCAATCATACCCAAAGTGTAATTATGAACAGCTCAGAGACTTTTTGGTGCTGCCATGCAAACGCAAACTACGGTACATCACTTCATCTATTGACAAGGACTAGATGCTGAGGGAAACATTTGACAAAGTTCAGACACTGCAGCAGAAGAATGTGTTTCTCTTGGTAGGTGAAGTACAGGTTCACCTGAATGCATAAGAATGCAGTCCTTCTTCAGACCTCTGTAAAGAAGTCCCGGTGGGCTGACTAATCGTTGCAGTTCGGTAGGTTTTTGCTTCTATGTCTGTTTGTTTATTTTCGTGAATGTTTGTATGTTTGGTTGTTTGCATTGGAAAAGGTTTAACTATAATCCATTCTGTAAAGTCTAAAACTGCAGCAACTCGGCTTTCTACAAAGTGACCACTAAGCTCATACAATAATACATGTTAAGTCCGGCTAAAATTGGTATTTCAAAGCATTACAGTGCTTTAAACGATTTAAAATTCGCTGTAAAACCTTCGTATCCTTTCTATTGCTTGAAAGAAGTAATTTTTGATCAATTTGTCCGATAGAAAATGTTGTGTTACTAAGAATGCAATGGCCTCCGCTAGCGTAGTCCACTATACGGCCGTGCACGTCCTGTTTATTGTAGTCCTTGGTTTCAGTATAAATACTTTTATTCAAAAATAAATTGCTTCATTGAAAGAAATTGTATGATCGTTGTCGTAAACCGTTTGGCCACTTATTACTCTATGAAGCCGCCCACTGCCTAGATAACAGCTTCGATACGCCCTCCGAATCCCCTGCAGCTGTTTTTGACGACTTCTCTTGAAAGATTGGCCAAAAACACCTTTATCCGCTCAATGAATTTGCTCTTGGTTGTACATTGGGTTTTGTTGGTGTTCCGTTCGACTGCGCCCCACGCAAAAAAGTCCATCGGATTGAGGTCCGGGGAGTTGGGAGGCCAGACATTATTACTCAGGATTCCTCCTGCGGTCAGATCTTCTTGAATGATTCTACCTGACAGCTGTTGCTTCAAAGTTGTAGTTAGAAGCCACTAACTATCGTCAAACATTCCTGATAAAGCTGCCGTCCACTTTAAGCACTTTGCGATGTCGGAATTATTGTGTCCAGCGTGCATTGACATCAATGCTACTTGTCTTTTTTCATAGACCTGTGAACTTAAGCTCCCCTGCTGATGCCATAACTGCATGTACCGGCAGTACAGACACTACTGATGGCCTGGTTCAATTTTTACGGGTTGGAAAGTGATAATGTGGCCACAGAATGTTCCAAAAAAGGGTTATTTATTCGCTACACCCTGTACAGCTGTTTAATTGATCGAGATAGTTGGTTGTATTTCTTATTTTCTCCTAGTCATTATTCTCCTTTTTGATCTTTACACAATTCTATAACTTTTATTATACTGCTTTTCGATTTTTGAAATGTCCTTTTGCACTTCGAACTCACAACTTTTCTTTTTTTCAATATAATTCTTTCTATGTATCACGTTTCACCTGTACTGTTTTAACTATTTTGGATACTATTGCAATTTTTTCTACTAAGCACTTAAAATTAAATGAGGGTTAATCTTAGTACATATGAATACAAATTTAACTGTATGTTGTTAACTGAATTTTTCACATTTTTTCCCTCTCCCCTCGTAAAATTTGAATTAAAGAAAGTGATATAAATGGATTAACTAGAAATGCTTGCATTACCTAGTGATGCGTTAGTTGAGGCATTCAGTTCTACAACAGAAAAGTTCAGCAGAGAAACTTGTTACTCTAAATTTTCGTTCATAAATAAAAAAAGCACAACAATTAAGCGTGCGCCTCTGTTAGGAAGACCTGGATCGTCTTTAAAATTCTGCGAACTGGTTTTCCGTACCTGAATCATTGCAGTTCGCGGCTTCCAGAGAAATTTGTTTGTTTGCCACCGTTAAAAAATGGTCTCCCAATACCAGTACAAATTGCTTTCGCAAAGTTACAATTGCTCTGGCTGTTGACTCGCATTCAATTAAGGCTTCGCAACCTTTTTATACTGATCGAACTTTGTGCAAATCAGCTCTTGTGTTCACAGTTATGTTCCAATTAGTGAATGTTATCTTCAGTTTGCGTTCTTTGCTTTTTAGGACTAATTCACTTTTGTTTTCCACGGTCAATGCCTTACATGGAGATATTCCTTACTCCATTCCATTCACACTGAACTTTTGCCAATATTTGCATTTATATTTTGATTTCATATTTATGCATAAATTTTGCCGTATTTGCGGCTCATTTGATGTTTTGATGCATTGGGTACCTTCTAATTTTGAAGGAAGAAATCGGACAAAATAGTGTTTTTCGTAACTTCACTGCACTGTTCACTATCCCCAATTTTACCCACTGAATAGTTCAGAGTGAAAACAGGTCTTACTATGTTAAATGAAATATGGTGTACTAATATTACTGAAAATGACATAAATCCAGTGTTGAAAGTTTATTTACTGGTATATATATCATTAAAACATACAATAGTGATCACTGTACTGCTGCCTGCTTACCATTGACCCATCTCTAATTTATTTAAACTCCTAGGATATAGTAGATATAGTACAATCCTCTCATGCTCTAACTTATATTCACGCAGGAATGTTTTTATGGATATTTTAAATAAATTGCGTTTTTCAAGCTGAGAAATGCAAAAGTCAGATGGGTCTGCACACTTTATTTTCAGTGAAATAAAAGAGCAATTTTCAGTTTTTAGACACGCAGTGGTCACTTGAACATTAAGTTACCGACTATGTCCAGGTCTCTCGTATAGTGCATCAAATCTTCTTATTTTAACGAGCTGCAGCTGTCATTATATGAGGGGAGGAATTTTTCCCCGTACGTTTTTGTTGTTACGAAACTCTGCCATAGTTTCGTTCTTGTATGATGAACATAAAGTCAGTGAAGTTGCCATCAAACATTAAAAACATTAAAAGCACATTATGAATGTGAAACTCTCGAAATTAAGTTTTATTTAAATTAAGACAAATTAAAACAATCTTCGGAAAATGATTTCGGTGTAAATTACTCCGTCGGCATTTAAGAGACACTTACAATTACAGGTAGCTTATAATTTGAGTTTAATTATGATTTTAATAGTTCTGAGGATGATTTACGTATAGTGTACTATTTATTTAAACTCCTAGGTCATAGTATATATAGTACAATCCTCTCATGCTCTAACTTATATTCATACCAATTGGAGAAATGGGAAAGGATTTTTGGGACTCACGAGAACTCTCTACTTACTGCCTAGGTAGTAACGGAGAATATGAAACTGAACCAAACAATCTGCTGACTGCAGTGTATTAGTATGAATAATTCATCCTCTAGCTGGCACACGTTCTCACAATTGTAGAAGGGCTTTGAAACCAGGGATGACGTAGCGGTTTAATTGAGGATTACGAAAATGATTGTTACGGAACAACGGTCGTTGGTTCACTACTGACTCAACCAAATTATTCATTTTGGGTTACATGAAATACTCAGTACTCTCACGCGAATTGAGCCTACAATTTTGGGATCCAGAGCGGGTTCTTGGCTAAAATGCTAGACTTTAGATCTTTGGATTTTGCTAGGATTGCCGTGTGAGTCTTTTCATGGCACTACGGGGCACCTACAGAATTTGCGTGAAGAGTGACGAGGTCAGAGGATAAAACATGCGGATCCAAAACCTTCTCCTAGCCAATTTAAAAAAGAAACCAAAATAAGAAACCTATATTGCTGGAAGGCTCAGGGAAAGAGACTTCAGAAACTTAGTATTCTGTGAGTTGCAAATTTTATTCTAGGCGTGTGGTTACACGACGGTGACAGCGTTTTGAGATCTCAGCTGACGTTTGGTTTAATCTAAAAATTATGTGCACTACTGTACAGTCATCACCGTTCTCAAATGCCTGCAACAGCAGGAGATATAAGGTATCTTACAAAATTTCCTTTCTTATTTAGATAAGTAAACTCTGTCAAACTGATTTTATTTAATCAATTCATTCAATTTTGTCATAAAAAAATAATAATTACTTTTAATATGAATCTGTAATATACGTAATCGTATAATGAGAGACATTTTTGGGAATACCCTGTGTGAAGAAGCTGTGAGAAATCTGAATTTAGTCAGTTGTCCTTGAGAACAGTTAAACCAATTTAGAGTGGCTACGAGAAGAAAATATTGAAGGGGCTGCATGAAACAGTTTTCATTGATTTTAATTCGTGCGCTCATAGACTCACGCACTCGAAACACCAACACACTCACGAGTCCTCAAGTACGTTTAAGATGTACATTCATGTCATGGCTTTCTTCTTCCACTGTAGTCTAGTGGTTAAGCGGCCTGGCTGGGTTTTCAGGTCTTTGGTTCGAAACTCCTCGCAGCTCTCAAATTTTCTTCTGCTTATGACACAGGTGACTGAGTAGACCGACAGACTGACTGACACGAACTGACTATTTCCTCAAACTTCCAAACCATTGCCACGTGTCCTTACGAGTCTCTACTTCACGTCACAAGAAGGATAGGAATAGTCGCTGGCAACATAATTACTAATCTTGCGAAGTCGTCATTAAACTTTAAAAACTCATTTATGTTTCATGTACACCAGATCAAAATGAACCTTCCTTTTCTTTTCACGTGTACTCCGTGGACTCATCTCTGTGCCGCATAATCACGGCCACCATTTTGGCTCCCTGGGCACCATGAGAAATCCACCTATTCTCCAGGAAGAAGCTGTCACCGCCTGACACTCGCAACATCCGCAGCAGTCGACGATTTTTCAAGGAAATAAACATTCGCTGCGTAGGCTCAAGAATCGTTGAAATCTTCCACTTCCACTGCATTTGCAGAACTTAATTGGACCACTTGGGGTCTTGACAAACTTTGAGCAACATGGTAAACAAGTTGCTGGGAATTTCCATGATTCTCAAGTGTAGACTTTAGAGGTGTGTTATGCAAATCGGGGAAACCACCTTGCTATCGCCAATTGGTTCAGCTTCAGCTAAATGCAAGGCCGGTGTGAGGAAATTTGCACCGATGCTAGTAGTGATAGAAGTGTATCCATTTATTTTTCCTATTTCCAGTTAGGTGTTGGGTGAGACAGCTGACTGCACTGGTGTTAGTTTTTCTTTGAGTATATTTTACTTGTTATGCTGTAGTTGTTAGCCATAAAAATTAAAACATATATAGTTTCTAATTTGTATTTCCATTGTTCACTATAAATAATGCAGCCTACTCTAACACAGAAATAGAAGTTTGTTCTTGTTTTCCATACAATGAATTCAAGGGCTGAAAATTTTTGGCATCTATGTATCCAAATAAATCGTGAACATAAAAAAATTTAGCTGATCCCCATCTTCACTGTTGCTTTCCAAGTAATTAATGTCGTCGTAATCAGTAGAGTCGCTAATTTATATATTAGGTACAGGGAGATGTGTCTGTAACTCGAAACTGCCCGTTTAGATATGCTGTCAATCACAAGTATTTACTTATTTCATGCAGAATACATACTAATTAGTGTCTTTGCTGTTGCTTCTGTTCTGTTCATATTATAACTTCTATCCTGTTACTTGTTATAACTTCCGTCCTGTTTCATGTGATAACTTCTGTTCTATTTCATACTATAACTTTTGTCCGGTTACCTTTTGTAACTACATTCCTGTTTCATGTTATAACTTTTCTCCTGTTTAATGTCAAAACTTCTCTCCTGTTTTTTGTCATAACTTCTGCTCTGTTACATACTATAACTGCTGTCCTGTTCTACGCTATAACTTCTGTCTTGTTGCGTAAGATAACCTCTTTCCTGTTTGATGTTTTAACTTCCGTCGTATTGCATATTCTAACTTTAATTCTCTGACATGTTGTATGTGGACTTAATAATTGCAGTTTCTACCAGTAGAGATCATGATCATGTATGGAGGAAAGAATTCTGCTTCTTTCTCTTCCGTCAAAAATTTATATAATTGCTTTGCTAGGAAACTATTACTACCATTATTTATAAAACTTTCCCTTTTTTGCCGGTTGCATCGGATGTCTCTAGAATAGAAAAAAACCTAAGCAAAAATGTAAAACTATTGTTCTTCATCTCTCTTGCTTTTTTCCTTTTTCTTGGTTGAGTTTGGTTTGCGCATGTTACCTGACCTCACCTACCCCAGCTGAGGCTTGTGCTCGTTAACTGTTGCTTTTTGTTGCTCCTGACGTGCTTTGTGCAGCTACCAATTCTTTGAAACAAGAGCAACGTTTCTTTCAGACAGTTCTTAATAATTTATTTTGATATTTTTCGTCTGTATGTAACCTGCATTCCCTTCTTTCTTGTGTCTTTAAAAAATAGGAATATCTGTTGTCATGGAGGGCGAACATCTTTACGCTTCAATAATTAGTGTTGCAAACCTATTGTTGAAAACTTATTTCTCGTACTGTAGGCTCACGAATAATGGGCGAAAATGTTCCTGTTCCGATTACTATTTATAACAATGGCTAATAATATTATATTATTTATTCATCAGCGTATATCAAGTTTTTTAATATTTGTGTATTTTTTTAACCACCAAGCTCTTTATAGCTGGTTTAGTTGTATCATTTTTGATAATGCCAGTGTAATTCTTTCATCGAAAGATTCTGGAGTTCACTTCCTTCAAGCAATTATTTCTCCATGCTAAATTTTTGTCGTCGCAGGTAATATAATCCTTTGTCCAATCATTTATTACCATCAGGTTTTCCAATAGGCTTAGTGGGCCGAAATTTTCTTGTAGATGTCAATTTGCAAGCTCATCGACCAATATGGCCTCAAAATGAAATTACGTGACGGGAAGCGGGCTAGGACTGGTCGAGTGGTAATCGGAAGGCAATCACGGGGTTATTATGGGCTCCTTTGGCTCCAATGATGGCAAATCCGGCGACTTTCTTACCTTCAAATGACATCGCAGACCAGCACAAAGCTGGGCAGCGGCTTTTGTAAACACACCCCAAGTTATATGCGTATTCGCTCCTGAATTCTGATGATTTTCAAATATTTTTTAGAGTAAACATTTAATTAATACGCAATAGCTAAACACATATTACTATCTGAATCTTGACAAATTTCAAATTATTTCTCATAGTAAACATCCTACTAAAGCTAACATGGTCGTCTCAAGATGATGTTTCCCTAGTGACACTGATACAAAGTCCCTGCAGTTCGTTGTGTGGGGACTTGAGTGGCACTGTTACGAAATTTATGATTTTTTTCCATGAAATTGTAGCACTTGGATTCACCAGTTGAAAATAACCCGCCAAAGCATGAAGAAACCACATTAAAATGTAAATAAGGACCAATAATTTCAACTGACGAAGCAGCCTCTCCTTAGATAGGCAGAGGGAGGAATGACCACTCGTATTGTCAAGTAGGACCTGCGAGTGATCCTGCAGGTGGGTGGCTCTTGGCACCGGAAGAACGATGAATTCTAAAAGTTTACGCATTAGAAAACTGTCAGAGTTTCAGTGTCTCTTATTCAACGTAAAAACAGGCCAAATTAATGCAACATTGTGTATCCTAGAGCTTCTTTGAGACGTGCAGCCCATCAAAGCCTTAGCGATCTACTGCGGTTTTAAAACACTGGTTTTAGGATCCCGTAACCCGTTATTATCAATTTTATGTAGTGTATAAGGGAAGCTTTATTTATCGCTTTTTCATCTTACATCCTGTATCAAGGATGGCTCACGCCATCTGCAACTTGTGCATTGCATTTCGTCTTGGGGTTCCATTCTCGTGCTCATTTAGATAGTTATCGAGACTGACGCTGTTTGTCCATTAACTGTCCCAAGTTGTGCTAACCACGACACCATACTTCTTACTATGACTGTGTGATTTGTGTTACCCAGTTTCACTACGGATATAATGTATCTCGTGTGGATGTGATAAATAAGATCATTGTACTTATATAAGTCTCTTGCAGTAAATTGAAAAATATGAGTTCTTGAAAGGAGAATTTACTTGCAACGTAATGCAAAGTTTGAGCAGGATATTAGTGGCACTCGACTGAATTATATCTCCCAAACAAGAGGGAATTTACTAAATCGCTCTTCATGAGAGCTAACAACTTAAAAAACGGAGACTATGCGGTAAATAAAATATTTTTAAGGAAAAAGGTTTGCATAGTAACTATATTACTATGTCTCTGTTACTATGTCAACTATATTTTTGTCTCGGTGCATCAAAGGTGAAGACACAACCAGCGAAAAATTAGTTTTCTATGGTACCAAAATCTCACAGCGAAATTGATTTTTTTTGGCCACGTTAGCTAATGAGACCAAGAATATATTGAGATGAACAGAATTATGTTATGGTAATTTCCATTCTGCAAGTTTTGTAAATCGGCGGCTCAAAAATTGTTTTCGCCCATATGGCACGCAACGCCTCATATTTCTCTCTGTGGAACGAGGCGAACGCTTCAGTGTAGGGCTTGGAACCTCGGGAATCTAGAAGGAAGGCAGATGGTTTTTAAAGCGTCCTCGCTTTCAGCTGCAGATGCAGGCATCCTCTTGCGACCGCTACGACGCTCCACTGAGAATTCCCACTGGTCTTTGTTCACACAGGCGGTCTCGATGTCGGCTGTAAACTCTAGGAAGTACGAGTGCATTCATGTTGAATGAAGAGAGCACCAACATACAGCTCACATTGAGCAACGCAACACTCCACATCACATCACTCTCACACACATACACAATACTTTTCCAGCACCCCATCATCAAACAGACATGTCCCAGCCGGTGAAGTAGAAGCAGACAATTAAACAACCATATGGCCACACGACTCCACAACTCCGTAACCACAACCACACAAACCCATAACCATACAATCACACAACACATAATGAAAACGTGTTATTACAATTATGTGCTAAATATACTCTGCATTGATCCTTATTTTTTATATTCAATCCTCATTCACACCAACAAAGGTACACTTTTTGTTATTTTCATGGAAAAGCTATTCCTGGCGTTTAGTCAAAATTGAATGATTTCATCAACATTGTTATCAGGTTGTCCGGAAAGTTCATGCCGATTTTTAAAAGAAAGAAAAAGTTCAATAGATATATATATATAAGTCAATACATTTTTAATCAACCAAATATGAACCATTTTGTTGCACAAAACGTTTCCATATTTTTTTTTGGCCAGAAAATACTCTCATCGCAGAATTGAGGTGGTTTCATGCCAAAGAATCCATCAGGGTATCTTTTTAATTCATCCAAGAAATTGAAGCTTTTACCATTAAGACTATTCTGCTAAGACCGAAATAAATGATCATCCGAAGGAGCAATATCTGGTGAATATGGAAGGTGGGATTACACATCCCAGCCAAGCTGCAGCAATTTCTGACGGGTTTCAAAAGAAACGTGTGGTCTGGCATTAGCCTGATGGATCACTGTAAACTCGTATATTTTTTTGGTTGCTTGTGATGGAGTTTTCCTCTATGGAAATAGAAAAGCATCAGGCGTGCTATAAATGGAGGTGCATTCAAATTTTACTTTCCAAACTCAATTATGTTCTTAATAAGTCGAAAGATGAACTACTAAAAATCGGCACGAACTTTCCGGACAACCCAATATTTTTCATTTGCAAACTTTAACTTTCGGCCTTACTTTTGTCATTAATGTTACCATCACGTGCCAGATTTCCTACAATTTGTATTTATTTATTCACAAAAAGTTCAGAAGTTCGTTATTGTGATTGCAAAGCTATTATCGATGGTCGAGGTGTAATCGTGTGTGATTTATTATTGTCACAAAGATCATCTCTGTTAATTATGCGTAATAATTATTTGTTAATTATGTTCAATCTGTACCTTCATCGTTGTGCATAACTAGTGCTTTGCACAGCCGTTTTTACCAGGTGAACCTTGGTTAGAAGCATGATAGGTGGATGCAGCTAATCACACTTCAGCTTGCTTGTCTAACCTCCCGAGCACGCCATTTCATTAACGCTCTTATGAGGCAGAGCAAAACTTGTGATAGTCATACATTTGAAATGACTCGCGGGACAAGTGCTCATCGTGCCTTCTAAACTCTTCTGAACCTTTGTGTGCTCCACTTCCGGGCGGTAATCTTCCGAAAATGTCACTTCGATGATATTTTCATGGAAAATTATCTAAAGGATATTCAATTATTTTGAAATTCATTTATTTTAGTGCAGAGAATTATATTGTACTTTCATTATATTCATCTAATTCTTTTTTGAGTAACTGTTGTATGTTTTTCATTCTGAGAAATGCGAAACAGGAATTTCTCTGCAATATTATAAATATTTGGTAAGTAAGTGTAGAACATATAAGTGTATTCCTTCCCTTGTCAAATGAAGATGATTCCTAATTTTTCGAGCTGTGTTACTACTGATTATTTTACGAGCTTATATTACATGAACTTAAATTACACATGAATCAGAGTATGCAGCCATAGTAGAATGTGCAGTCTAACTAAAGCACGAAACATGTTTCGAAAGCGAAAATTGAATACTGGAAAGAATGCCATGAGAGGTTCAGCCTTCAATTCTTCAATATCAGAGGCTACAATAAGGAATAATGGCGCTTCTGTTATGCCAGTCATAAATTGGCTGTACTCTTTGTAAACAAATCAAACACAATCCAAGAACTACGCCTACAATTGGAACTGCTGGCTGGCCGCCTGGAAACAATTGAAAAAGTAAATCACAAACTAACGCCACAGCTTCACTCTGCGGAGACACCGTGACAAGCATCTATGTGTCAATGACAATCAGCTATGTATTAATAACTAGCTTCAACTGATTGAAATTACTGATAACCACCCCTGGACCAATAATAACCAGATCGAAATTATAGTCTGCGAACCTTACGAAGTGCCCTCGGTACAGCCGCCGGTAGGAATAGAATAGAATAGAATAGAATGAGGCTATAGGAACGAACCTTCTGGCCCATTCTTGGGTCGGATAATTACTTCGATAATTATTCGGTTGTTTACCCAAGTCCCATGCCGTATTTCATTTCATGCCGTCAACCATGTCGGCAGCGGGACTACAGAGAACCTCGTTGTCAGAACAACAGAGAGACTCACCGCCAAAATAACAACAGAGAACAGCGGTGCAACAATATGGGGGCACAACGAATAAAAAATCTGAAGAGAGGCAGAGGTCACTAAGCAGTAACAAAGCTCCTGCTATGGCCTGCGGCGAAACAGAAAAAAAATCGACCGGCAACCTGATATGCGGGAGCGAATAAATAAGTCCACACTGCACAGTGAGAAATTTTCTCAAAGATACATCCTGGATAGACGCTAACGAAACAAGCTTACATAACATATCCTTGCGGTGGTAATCTCACAAGTTCCCTGAATACGAGTAATGACAGTCGTTGAAAGGTATGATGTGTTACCCACAACTGTAATTTGAAATGTACCTCTAACTCTAAAAAGTGAGGGAAACTGCGATGTAGAGAAACTGTTCGTGAACATTCAAATCAAAGCAATAATGAAATTATCATCTTTTAAATAATAACTGACGTGTTTTTGCCTATAGTTATTATGTGGCGCACTATAAAAACTTCATACACTGTTTGTACTAAAGTAACAGTAAAAAGAAAGGATAACTCCCGGTGAAGAATAGTTTGCAACACTTGGGCAAACCGTCTATCGTGATAGTTTACCCAACATATTTTTTACTCATAGTGAACTTGTGTTTCAGAAAACCCTTTACAATTTTGATTAACGAGAAAATTCTTGTACCCTTATGCAAGAATGTTTTTGCAGGCGAAGAACTTTTTGATCGTTACTTCCGCTACAAATTCTACAATTTCTTGATCGCAGCTGAAAATTCTTGTGTCATGCATACAGTCAGCCTTTGTAATAAGTTGGCCTGATAGAGTCACCCTTTACTTCAGCATGGCCCCACAGTAAACCTTTACATCAACATGGCCCCACAGTAAACCTTTACATCAACATGGCCCCACAGTAAACCATTACATCAACATGGCCCCACAGTTAACCTTTACATCAACATGGCCCCACAGTAAACCATTACATCAACATGGCCCCACAGTAAACCTTTACATCAACATGGCCCCACAGTAAACCTTTACATCAACATGGCCCCATAGTCTACCTTTACATTAAATGGTCCCATAGTCTACCTCTACATTAACATGGCCCCATAGAGTCCACTTTTACATCTAACTGAAACTAATATTAACCTTGAATAGATATTCAACAGTCATTGTTCGTTTGCTATATTTTCGTTTAATTTGTAGAAAGTTCAACATATGCTTTATTTAACAAAATGCACATCTGTAACTCTTCAAACCTACAGTATCTGCCAAAAAATTATCTATTGTTTACTCTAGAGAGAAGCTGAGCTTTAGATCAACATATTTTTCCTTACAAATATAACTTTATGCAAATTTCCGCAAGTTTCTTGAAGAAGAAGAAGAAAGAAACGTACAAATCAGCGTGCATGTAAAATTTAGGCTAATTTTCTCGACATCATTAGTGAAAATTCCTTTTACTTCATTCAAAAATGCTTATCAGGCTGCTAATTTTTTCTTTTTGTTGATGCTTGTTAGTGCTATTATTTTGAAATAAGTTATATGGAATATCTTTGAAAGCGAAATATTGTTTGCTCAAGCGAGTGAAAAATAAGAAACCCCCTAATCAAAGTGATGGAAAGGCCCATTAGCATGATGAAAGCGATCATTTAAGTAGAATTAGGCAAAGATGTGCCTGTGTTTGTCCATGAAAGGTTCGAAATACTTGTAGGCAGAGGCAAAATTTTATCCCAACGTGAAGAGTTAAGTTAAAAGATCAAAAAGCTTTGAAGAAGAAGGTAAATTAGGGGACACTTTTTCAAATGCTGATAGTTATTTATAACATATGACGCTAGTTAAGGCTATAAATGTGGAAATTGCTAAATTTCCTGTGTAGTTACTAGAAGACTCGTATTTGTTAACACTTAAAGTAGAGCCCAGAAGTATTATTAAATACACTATCAGGCCATCCAATAAGTTGTATCCAATGTTTGATTAAAAAACAAGTTATTAAATCCTGGATTTTGTTGTAATTTATCCGTCAATATAATATTCATTATTATCAATGACTTCTTTTCATCTACTTGCTAGCTTCTCAGTTTTCTTAAAGAAAAGTTCGTTCGGTTTCGAAGAGAAGTACACTGAAATGTGAGTTCCCACATACTATGGCTTTTGAGAGCTAATGAATTCAAACGATTCCATAAACTACGGAACAAATTGTGGTCTGAAGGAACAATGTTGGGAGAATAAGACGGATGAGTAATTTTTCCCTACCAAGTTCTTATATCATCTGAGATGTCATATTTGCAGTGTAAAGTCTTGCATTATTCTGATAAAAGGCCATTCCTTTACGGTTCACTAAAGAGTCTTTTTAGTTTAAAGCAACTTCTCAATACTCTAAAAGCTGACAGTAGCCTTGAGCATTGATTATTTGTCATTAATTTCATTAATTGCCTAAAAAATAAGATTCTTTGGTTCGTATTGAGGCGTTCCCTGGCGAGACATATGTCTCGTTGCACAAAATTTTGGTATTTGATGCTGAAAAAGATGAACCTGAGTCAAATCTTTGAAAAAATTGATTTACCATTTAACTTATGTTCCGTCACGTCTTCAGATGCGGGATATCTCTCTTTGGGGTCATTCAAAGCTGTGTGAAGTTTTTGAATCATGCAAATTTTTCATTCAGTAATTTTACATTAACGATACTTCTCTAAAAGAGAAGGTAGATCATTTTTCTGCTAGTTAGTCGAAGCTTTACATGTGAAGCTTTGCATACATGTCAAGCGTTTTGGCTTGAGATGGAAAAGTTAGTGATAAAGTCGGTACTACTTCCCTAAAGTTTTACAAAAAAACAAATACTAAGAGTCAAGTTTTGAGTGAAATCGCATTTAATAACGATCCTTTTTAGTTTAGTGGTTCTATTTTCAGTGAGTGGAGCACGTATATTTACTCACGAATTGCAATGCAATGGGGTGCATATTTGGAACTCTCCCATGCCTCATGACCTGCAACGAGAATGGAAGAACCTTGCTCAGCAAGTTAATAACTCTGAGATGGTGAGGGTAAAACGATTTGTGGCAGATAGCGATTTGAGTTACGAGGTGCTGGCGTTTTGTAATGTTAGTAAGAAACTGTGCAGGGTGGTTGTGTTTGCCAATAAAGCTGTTTCTCATACTGTTAACTTTTTTGTACCAGAAATAAATGGTGAACCAACGAATGAAAACTAAATCAATTCTATCGTTAGAATTTCACTCTATAGCACTAGAAGTAGAAACTCTTATAAACACGTTTAGGAAACTTTCTTCTAAGGAAACTTTTCATAAAATAAAACTGGAAGAGTTCCGTGCCTATTCACATAGCCCAGTTACTTGAATTAAATTAATACTTAAGCTATCGGGTGACAAAAGTCAAAGAAATTTTCTCCTTCGTCAGAAATCGACTAGACAAAATTGGCTCTTTTTGCGTGGTTCTTCCCGTTAAATTTTTCTTCGTTTGTGGCACTGACTCGTGCTCTGATTTACAAGGAGTTGATGAAGAATGATTATTTGAAAGGCCCAGATTTCATTTATTGACAGGATATTTGTACATAAGAGAAATTCTTTTTTCACGGGTCGGCTCATTGATGACGCGGGTTGACTGAAAGTACGCTGTAAATTTGAGCGGTGGACTGACGGATCAGTTAAATTTCCAATTTGATTGGATAAAGATAGTCCAGTTACGAGGTGCTTCATTTCAAATATTCACATTTAAATTCCCCATGTCAGATGAACTCTGTTTCGACAGAATTACGTGAGCAATTTTATATTCCTAAGCATTTTTTCATAGTGAAGAAACTTCTCAAGGGTTGCTGGATGTGTAAACGGTTTAACAAACGATTTAACTTAAGGAGTCATCCTTTAACGCAGTCGTCGTATCATGATCATGATTTTGGAGTTAGCCCTTCCTTTGTTCCATTCCAGACTTGTATAGTTGACCATTTTAGTCTGTGCAATGTAAAAGTAAACGGAATGAAAGTTAAGACTCGGACATTGTGTTTCACGTGTGTTTAGAGTCGAGCAATTTAGCTTCAGATTTTGTTTGGTTTGTTAGGGGGAGAATTTTTGCGTAATCTCAGAAGCATGTTTAAAAAAATGATCGCTAGATTATTGTCTGAGCCTGAGGTGATATCCTTCTTGAAACAAAATTTTATTAAAACGCCTTCTTTCGATCAGTATCCGAAGGAATCCAGTTCGCTCAGTTCTCGGGTGGAGTCATGAGTGAAATTGCCCAAACGTTTACTTCACGGCATTCTCAGGAACTTTTTGGTAGAGTATCTCCAAATCGAACTCGTTATAAGTCAACTAAATTGTATCATTAATAAACGGCCTGATGCATTAAAGAATAGTTTACGTGCCTCTGATGAGCTGCAAGAGTCCCATTACTCCTGGAGTGGTGCCGAGAGAATACTGCATAGAGACTCTGTGCATAATTCAACAGAAAAATCTAGAGTTTTCTGATCCAGACTGGGAATTAAACGAGGGTTCTGTGAATATCATAAAAACATGAAAAGTTGGGCATAATACAGAACGATTTGAAAACTGTGTATCAACGTGAATTTCTTCCGTAGCTGATTAAGCACCTAACCAACAGAAGAGATAGATACCGATTTGTTAAACATGTGAAATCGACCCCTTCCGATATTTTACTGTTGACAGAAATTTAATCAGAAATTTAATCAATTTGAAATGAGTTGCATGTTGGAAACAACCGAAAATCATCTGAGTGAAGTTACCGGAACAGTCTTACTTAAAGGTAATGGCAAGAGAATACACAAGCATGACATTTCACTGATACTCCTACTATCACCCGAACATAGCAACGAAAACACATCTCTCGATAACTTTCATTCAGCGACATTGGAAGCGCGCAAGTCGAGTTATGTTAGAAGAAAGTGTGCTTTCGAATACGTGCAAAAGACTCTCGAATACGCCAATGTGTAGTGCTGGCTTTGGGTAAATTTATTCGATTTTTAATTTTGATAGCCGAATTTCCTAATAGTTCTGTAAAATGCATGTGTTTAGCTGTGAAAATTCAGGTTGTTTGAATATATGTCCGTTTCTCTTTTCATTGTTGATTGTTATTATAATTTAGAGATACTTTTCAATAATGAAAAATTGACAGTTGGCTAACTGAAGGAAAGATTTCATCCGTACTTCTTTTCTTCAATGGAAAACATAATTGATCTAATTCTAACTGGAGCAACTTACGTACTCGTGTTTTACCGTTTGGTTTAGAAGAAAGGAAGAGCAGTAGGAAATGTTGAAGCGTATCCAGCGGCTCTTTGGACGGCGGCTGCCTTAAAAGAGATCCTTCATCGTATATCTGCAGCTTTAGGGCTTTCATACAAAATCATTTCATTTTGTATATTCGGTGAAAAAAAAATTTGACCGTGTCAAATTCAATAAATACACTCGTATTTATTGAATCCATAATCATTAAAATGTAAGCTTGAGGTTATCGAAGGCAACGGTTCTAAATTCACAGCTTCTCTCTGTCCCGGTTGGGTGGCTGAGACCCGGTTGTTGAGAACAAATTCTACTTGAGTACCCATGTCCCTCTTCATCTGTTACGGACATTGGATACACTTATCGGGGCTCCGCACTAGGGATCTCGCTACGCCTGACTACGCTGGACCTGGAAGGGATCTAGCCTAGGGTGAGATGGACTTGTGCATTCATGTTACACCAGTCTTCAGCCTGGGAGGAATATCCGATAAGTACGTGATCCGTTGCTCAACTTGTAGTCATTATCCTGAATTGATTGTAATTGATTCTAAATTCGAGTGCTATTCCAAATTTCCGTGTTATTTAAAATTTGAATGCCTTTCCGAATTCGTATGTGATTCCATATTCGAGTGTTTTTTTCGAATTCAAGTGTTCTTTTCGAATTCAAGTGTTATTTCAAATTAGAGCGATAGTCCCAATTCGAGTGTTTTTCCCAATTCAAGAAGTATTCCAAATTATTTTCGTTTGTTTCCGGTTCGGTCTCCGTATTGAAATGATATTGTGTTATGCAGGCGGTTGGGACTGCGTGATTCTTTCCTAGTCTGTGACCTCGTGTGAGCTCTCAGTTGTCCGTACTTGTTACTCTAGAGCCGTTATCCTTAACTTCTTTAAAATAACGAATCCCTCATTGAAATTCTATTTCCAATCTAATTCGATTTTTATTAATTCCATTCAGGGGCCTTTTATTATATGAATGCATTTTAGATACTTTCCATGCTCTATGGCTTCATTTAGTGAAATTTTAATGGAAAAAACGCTATGAAAAATGGAATTAATTGGTCTAAAAGTGTCTAAATTTATATAAATATTACTCAACGCCAATTGTCAAACCAAAATACTGTTGAATTTTAGATAAATTAATATTGGATAAAATCTGATAGAATGGATAAAAGAAGTAACCAAGATTAATTCTTCTTAAAGCAATGAACTTAATGTGAAACAACCCAATTCAAATAAATATTCATTACCAAAATTATATTCACTACGAAAGCACATACGTTGTAGCGCTGTGCGGGCATCCTTAGCCATCACTGTAAATAGCGCAGGTTTGGCGAGGAATCCTCTGCTCTGAGCCCATAAATCTTCCTTCGAAAACTCGCTAAATCGATGGCTTTTTCAGACGCTCCTCAGGTGTGGAGCACGAATTCAATTTTATCTTAGGTAAAATTGAGTTAAATTTTCACGCAATTAAAGTTGCCGTTCAATTGAGTTTCCCTCAACTTAAGAGTTTAATCATGCGGAACCTGAAGTACCTTACAACTGAACTCAATTACAAGGTATTAAATTTATTTTACTGCTTATTATACAGACATATATGCTGACGTATATGAAGCAGGTTCATGTTTTTCAATAGTTTTGCTGTAGACCAGCAATCTCTTAAACGAAATCGAGAACCCACCTAAAAATTATTGCCTAGCGCAGATCATTCTATCGTGTTCCTAATATGGACTCATTAATCAATAATTTCAACTTCTGTGATTTTCCATTTTTCCATGGGATTATGAAGACCAAAGTACCAGCGTTTCAATTGAAAAACTTCACATTCTTACTTTGACACCTTTTGCAGTACCTACTTAATTTTAGCCTGCTCATGACAGCCGTCCAGACATACAAGAAATATTTTTTCCATATGAGTACATCAACAACCAGGTTTGGAGCCTATTTCATTGACTATATTACGTAAAGCGAACGCTGCAGAGCGCGCGTGTGTTTACAGAGGCTCAAGCGGGGCGCTAAATTAACCTGTCGAAGCAAATGAAGCGTTGTGAGTTCAGTCGGCGCCCGGGACCTGGCTGGTATCCTTGTTCCTGTGCTCCTCTTCGAATTATTCACGATTCCTGAATAGATCAATGCCGAGACCAATGGTTTCGAACTAATTATCATTCTAGAGTCTCCGAGATTCAAGATTTGAGTGGTTCCACTTGACTTAGTCCCAAGCGCTGGGATTTGGTCCATCTCAACTAAGGCCCGTAGATCGTACTGCTATGAAATCGTTCAGGTCCTTGTGTCTTTGATCTTACAATATGCTCGTATGTAGTTGAACATTGTGCTCGGCTAACCAACAAAAGTTACGTTTACTTCCATATGCTCGTTAAAATCTGCATTATTTTTTTCTGTGTTTTATTACTGATTTTATTTATGGTTGTCTTTACATCTCATTCTTTTCTGTTTATCTTACTTGGCGACTGACTACTCTATCGATGATGCTTTGAGAAATAATCATACTCATTTATTATCTAAATAAAAGTCTCCCAAAGCCGAAAACATTTAGACTAAGGTGCACTTACCTCTCTGTAGTACGACGTGCCTAATATAACAAAGTTAAGCCAGGGACCGAATCGTCTTTCGCTCTCAATAGCAACATTAGAAACGCATTAAACCACGCTGTCACCAAAATCGTTACGAAGAAATTACTTGCGTGTGTATCAATATTTTATCGAAAATTCTCTAATTTCAGGCCATTAGTGTCTAAAACTCGATACGTTCAATTTTGCCATCTTGGTTTACTACTCTGTACGTCATCAAAAATAGCTTCAGGATTCGGCTGAAGTTTTTAGTTAAGTCGCTTATGGTCATGGGCTTCATGCGCAGCTTGAGACCGTTCAAGGATGTCTTAGAAGTTTCCAAATGAGAATCTTACGGCCAAAAGTAGTTCGGGAGTTCTAGCCCGTTGTTGGTAATGAGGGCCCCTGTAAACAGCTACCTTACAAAATCGAATTTTGTGATTTTTTTTGCCCTGCAGTATGCACATTAATTATAAAACCATTTTGTGTGTTATAAAAGCAAAAATATTAACTTGTAAACAGTGTGAAACAATTTGACTAATCAAAGCCTGCCGTCAATTTCTAAAAGATGGTAATATTACTTGACTAGTTTTATTTTGTGTTAAATTTTCTAGTGAAATGGTACTTCTAGGAACACTTGTAGAGTCGATTTTTAATTTTTCTAATGTAGAGTAAATTTCTAATGTAGAGTAAATTTTTTCTCAAAACAATTTAGACACAAGGACAAAAATGTAATTCTTACATATTGATGGACTTTCAACTCGCTGCCATCTGTCTATATATATTCACTTTAATCTTTTTACATTTCTTGAAGCTGTTTTATCACAAAATGTTCGATGAAATAAAGCTGCATCGAAGCTTCGGTGCCCTGACAAACTACAGCTTCTAACATCGTGTGTTTGGCACTCGCCTAAAATTCGTTTTAGATTCCAAATTTTTTATTAATGGTAAGAAGCTATTTCAACTTTGAAAGAGCTTGAGATCACAGCTGTTTACGTGTAATTTTATGGCCGATAGGTTTTTACTCGCAACTTGCTGATATTAAATATTAAGAGTTTTTGAGGCTCTAAGGTTCAGGCCCATTCAATATGTCTAAAGATTTTATCTTCACCAGTGCGTAGAGAAACTTTCCCCTCAGCTTCACATGTGTGAAGTATTAACTAAAGATACAAACTAACGATAAAATAACGACGTACCTCCAGAACCTTGTACATGCTGTAATGCCTGAAAAAATAAATTGGTTGTGCATTTCAAGTTAATCAAACTAACTTTAATATGACAGATAATTATAATGGGCAAGAACCCAAAAAAGAAGTTAGTCTTTAACACGTTTGTTGCGATGCGACCCACCGGTGGGTCACTTAGGTTAGGTTCTGTAATTTTTTCAGATCCTTCTAGTGACTATGCGTACAAAGTGAAGTTTTACACCAATCAGGCAATCGCAACAAACGTGTTAAGAAATGTTTTGTCGAGGTGACGATGCCAGGAGTGGGATTTCCCATCCACGGGAAACTTCTTCAGTCCTGATTCGTGGCAGCGATAGTAACCTTAATTTTCTATGTGATGAAATATTGGAATCGATTTATCATCTGCAAGCGAAAGCTGCAGTTACTTCGTCAGCTTATTACTTACGATGAATTTGTAGGAAGCTGATCATTTATGCAGGTTTCAATGACTAATTAACCACATTAAGAAATAGCAGCGCTGCAAGTGAGACTTTTTTAAAAGAAATCAATTCATAACCGAGATTCATGAAAATAATGAGCTTGAATCAATATCTCGGGTCATTTAAAAGATTTAGCTTCCTAAGACATCACCCTTGTGTATTTTTTTCCTTTTCATATCTCTGTGTGTTCAAGCTATGTTTGTACAGTATATGAACTGAATCTAATGCATAATTCTAGCCAAACTATCGTTCGATCATTTTCGCACACTTACACAGCGAGTACACGAGTACAAAATCAATTTCTCGTGTCATCAATGATTTCTGAGGCACCAAGCTATGATGAAGCACTTAGTGGCCGTTGTGTTAGGTCGTGAAGGCTTTCAAGATGGCAAGAGGAGCCTTCACAGATATTCCGTTCTATGTTCTCCTCTGATTTGTATAATTTGCCCTTGCATAACTAAATACTCCTCCCTCGTCAAACTTGTGTGATATTTACTTATGAGTCTTGGTTCTGAGAATACTGGCGAGCTCGGAGCTGCATCATTAGATATTGACGTCAGCCTACCGATCGTTGCATGTGGGAGAGGTGAGTTTTTCACTGGCATAGAGTTTGAGTTATCACACAGCTTCTTAGATGTAGCATAGAATGATTGATTGGAAGTGCTACGGCAAGCCTGTCAAATGCAGTCACATGTCTAAAATTACCGATTTTCTTCATTTGAGACTGCAAATTGTAACTTGCTGCATAGACAGTCTTTGTGTGTACATGTAGAGCGAGTTTTCATAAGCTATGTGGATGGCACATAAATAGCTAGTAGGAGTTGTTTTAGGAAACACAAGTTACGCTAATAAAGAACAGAAATTTTGGTTAACATCTTGGCACCCAACATGTATTCTAAAAGAATTGAAAAATGCTAATTCCAATCATGTCAAGCATTTATCTTCATCACCTACTGTGTGTGAGATATACGACATTGGACATTAATATAAACATAACATTGTGTCTTGGCGGACAACTCGCCGACAGAAGTTTCACCCGAGCACTTGATCCCTCATAGAGTACTAACGAACATGCCTGTAGTTAAGAAAATACTACACGAGGACCACAAAAAATGTTCCGGTGTTTGAATGCTTATAACTTACTATTATAAGTCGAAGGATGAAACAAAAACTATTTGAAAGAAAGAATTTGAAATTTTACCTAGTATCCAGTGTAAGTACCCTATCTCCCTGTGTTTTGTTCTGTTTGGTAATTTATTTGACAGGAGCCCTTCATCATGGGACAGCTATCAATAACGTGTGCCATTTCGAACAACCCTACATTAAAATTTACAATTAACACAAACTTTATTGAGAACTAGAATTTGATTTTGATTGAGAACTAAGTTTTCACTTGATCAATTAACGAAAACTCCGAAGTTTTGAAAGAAGCATCTTTAAAAAACTCATCTCTTTCAGAGGGTGCTTCATTCACGAGCTCACTTGTAAAATTAGGTCGATGCATGATTGTGTTAGCTATATTCCTGCATGTCTAATATGCTCTTTCAGTTATAACTCTAACCTTTGTAGAGATATGTGTGAGTTACCGAATCACATGTAAGTTCAAAGTTCGATATAATATAGCTATATGTATCTGTGTAGCTTTGATATTCACGAATCTGTGACTTCCACCACGGAAATTGGACGCTTTGACTAACCTGCCATCTCATGAAGCATCATCTCTGCGATGTCACTCTGTTCAGAGTCATGATCTAAATTCCATCCCTTTGCATTGAGACATTTATCAGAGATCTGCTCTTGAATAGAGATGGTCATCCTCATTACCCAACTGATATTTGCTTGCAATTGATACAAAGATTGACAGACATTTTCCCGTTTTCATCGACTACTTTGCATACAAGCCAAAAATTATCAGAATATTATTATTTTATCGCGTTTTCAAACGTAAACTTTAACTCCATCATGTTCATATGAATTTAGTTGTCAAGAGATTAAAATGCCAATGCTTGATTTAATAGTCTCAGCAAACGCTAAGCCTAATTTTTTATCTTAGGCATCAGAAATGAGTGTTAGAATACATTAGAACTGGTGATACGCGAAGTCGTTTTATTGCAAGAAAATTCGTTGGAAATCATGTACAGTACTCGCCAGAATCATATGTAACTCTAGTTTTTGATTCTCACTCCCATGGTTGTTAATAAAAATTAGTGACACTCAGTACATTGTATGGCAATACTAACACATGCTCAGATCTAAAATTGTAAGATGATCTGCGCAGTAGTAACAAACTGTTGATAAATTATATATTTTGAGCAATATTCTTTTAGTGGATTTCAAATTAATGTTACAATATAATCTAAAACAAATATAATTTAACTTTCAAATCTTCATTTTAGTGAATACAATTCGAGTAAATGATCACACACGAGAAATAACTAAAAAACACATTAATCTTAAGTGTGTTTCTTCAGTTACATCATGATGCGATTATCAGAGATGTTTATAGCTATTTGTCAACCAATTCATTTATCCGAAGATAGATTGGAACGTACGTGTATCTATTCCATATTACGGTATTAAAATTTACAATATTTAGAAGTTAGCGCGCACGATGGGTCAAACTTGGTTTTGGCGATAGCAGAAGTATTTACTTCAGATAAAACTATGTCATTGGAACCTGAAACTGTCCACTTCAATGCTTCACAATTGAAACAGCTTGGAGGGTTGATATGGTAAAACAACGAATCCTCATCCCCCTTTAAATTGTTTATTGTTGTACAACTGTTTTAAAAGTAATTATTTTCCTGGGACAGAGGAAAAGCTTTTCTGAAAAGCGTTGAGAAAATCATCATGATACGAGTAGAAGCTGTTGATACTCTTTTTCGTGAAACATATATTCAAACACCGTGCGTGGTTTTTGAACAATCAAACAAATAGTTCAAGTGTTTACGCTGCCTCAGTTGAGTAACTGCAGCGTTCTTAGCTCTCACTCATCGCTTGTCACACTGGAGACTTCGTCACTTGGTGTAGACGGTAAAGTTTACTGCAAGTGAAAGTTCAGATGATTGAACAACTTGGAGCACCTTTTCGATGTATAATTAATTTCTTTTACAAGGAGCCGTTACTCCTTGTTTCTTTCTTCTTTACTACTTTTATGATTTTAACATTAAACCTCATGCCCTACAGTATAATTACAGCAAAGCAAATCTCCCATTTAATTGATTAATAAACTTTCGCCAAAATTACAAAAAGTTTTGCTAGTAATATTTTAAAATACGTATATGTATAAACAACTATTCACGGTAGCAAAAACGTTTGTAGTGGCGTAAAAATTTTGAAACTTAAGCAGTTTTTGGTTTCACGCTGTCCCGAACCTTATAAAATAAGCAAAATAGATTCCAATTTTGCAATCAAAGAACTTAGCCATTTTAGTTTCCATGATAGCTCTAAAGCCGACAGGACAATTTGTTTTCATAATCGCAGACGAAGCAAAAGAACCATGACATTCCTTGACAGGTAGTGATTGACAGGTAGTACAGTGACAGGTAGTACAGTGACAGGTAGTTCATTTTATCCGTAGATTCAATTTTACAGATTACGTTTCTACCCTTGGGTGCATGCAGAAGATCTTCCGGCAGCATTTCTATAAAACTGTAGTCCAAGCCTTCGCATGAAGGTAGACTCGATTTGTAAGTTTCTTTCAGTGTTCACAACAATATTACCTTAGAGTGTATGTTTGTACGGCACCTGAGCTCCTCCGGAACAGTAAGGTGTTATTCCCGTCCGCATGCGTTGAAAACTCGTGAACACTAAAGTTAGCTTGAAATGAGCGCTATTACTGATAAATCGATGATGTACCAGACACTCTGGTGCGACTCTCTCATGTTCTTCGTCAATAAAAGTTTTATTATATCTTTACAATTTTTATTTTTATTATTCAATGTAATAATATTTATCAGACGTTCATGTTCTCTTCGTTTTCACGAAATCTACTCCTATTCGCTGTCATAAGGGAAGCTTTTTACGATGCGATAAATGTTCATTTTATCGTACTCATTATATTTATTCATACACTTTCCGTTTTGTTCGTTAAAACTTTTACTCTGACGATTGTGAAATAGCCATAAAATAATTATTACAGTTTTATTAATTTCTGTGAACATTTTTTTGGGATGACACTGACTGGAAATCTGAAGAAGCCATCAAGGATCTGCCAGATGCACTCGACACAGACTGTTAACATCTTTTCTGTTGGCAAATTCGCTTGCTGTGCTGGGTCTGCAGGCTGTAATCTTTTAAATACTATGAACACTTTTCCCCCCACAGTTTGCACGTAATCGGTATTGTACAGTATTTTACGGCGAATAGTGGATGTGTTTTTTGTTACAACTTTTTAGCAAAAAAAAGTATTAAGAGATTTATGGTTTAGTGCCTCTGGCCTCCTTGACCTGAAGCGTGCAACTTGCGTCCTGCATGCAGCAGACGAGGGAACTCAACTCTTCACACCGGGAAAACTCGGACCCACTTATGTGAATTTCATCTCAAACTTATTTGTGGTGATATTTGTGCAATTTTTTCAAGGAAAGTCTACTTTACTTTTGTTTTGTTTTATTCTAATATTAGTTTCCTGACATTTTTTCCACTTGATCAGGTGTTTCGGCGAGTTCAGTAAAATTGCGGATGACTTTGCGCGATAAACTTTCACGCAATTCAAATTCATCCCTAAACCCAAGTATCATCGAGACAAACGTCATAATTCACTTACAAAAATAGAGGTTTCCGATCACAAGCTCTTAGCAGTTAGGGTTGTATACTAAAACAAATATCTGATAATTCTCCAGGTTGTTAACAAATTTTTAATATAATGATAAACATCAATTAGTAATGAATGGTGATACCATAAACTGCATCAAATTTGTGGCTGACGGAAAGTCCTCGTTGAAATGAAAATCCAAGCGAATAACGATGCACATATTACTTTTTTTCAATGCAAAACTTAAATCGTCTGTTTTGTGCATATTTATTTTAAAATCATCATAGACTATAACTTCATTTTTTATTCATACTGCTCCTCATTTGCATGACGTTTAAATTACATCTTATCCTATATAACTTACACAGTCAGGTTGTGCGTGGCTTGCTATGATTCTTTAAGTAAAAATATTTATATAGACATTAACATCATTTTTGCTTAGAATAACATGAAAGTGCCCCGTGATTATTGCCCTTTTCGCCGTTGAGAAATGAGCACTCTTATACTAATAACGAAGTTTTCAATATTCATTACCACGGAACAAAGACTCATGCTTACTCATGAATATTCAAGAAACCGACAACACAAGACAAAGAAGAAAGAACTGCCCTCGCTGCCTGCGGCCACGTCAGGGTTCTAACTTCGCTGATGAGTTCGGCGCTCTTCATGAAAACCTCGAGCATGCAAGAAATTAACTCAATTTTTGTCAACTGCAAATTCAGAGACGCAGTGAGCGTAATGAATATAGTGAGCTCACGGTGCTTACACTCACATTGTAGGACGGCTCGGTTCACTTGAAGAAAATACTCGTGAAATTAATAGGACTTCTCCGTCCGATGAATCTATAGAATTATGCCAGTGGGGGAGCCTCACAACCACTTTGTCTACCATCAGAAATCCTGCTTTTAGCCCAAATGCCTCAAATCTATGACATCGATGTCGCCATGCACAGGACCTAACCGCACCAGGACAAGGAACACGTGAATAACATTCCAACTCGTAGTTTCTTTGTAGACTTATACGCCAATAATTTTCATTTGTGGTTGATGAGCAAACAATTTTTTTATGTGATGGATGAGTAAACCAGCAATATCTTCTAACAGCTGAGGAGAAAGTAAACAATCATCAGTCAAGGTTGAGGAGCAAATAGGATATTATATTTCATGGCTGATGAGGCAGTGAACAGTTATTTTAACGCGTAAGGAGCACTCAAATACTCTTCAGTCACGGTTGAGGAGTAACCAACATTTTTAGACTTTCACGTTTTCATTGACAAATTTTCTGACCAGTCAAAACTAACACTTACAGCTTCAAATGCTTGTATTTTCCTGGAACAAAATAATTCACAAATGCCTCGCCATTGCAATTTATAAAGTTGAAATTTCATTCACTAAGCCTCTTAGTTTTGTTCTCATCGAAAATTGCTTCAAAAATACAAGCACTTGATTCCAAAAGGTTCATGCTATTTTATTGGAAAATAAATAGTGCTGAACACTCATCTAAAAGAAATATCAGAAACCTGATGTAATCTGAAAGCTAAATTTAACCACGTACAATATATTGTCAAGAAGTGGTGAGACTTTGATATTTAAATTGTCAAACAGCTAACTTTCATATAAAAAGAATTTCCTGCTTCTAAGAGACTCGTACATATTCACGATTCATTGATATTCGACCTTTCTGTATTAAGGTGTCGAAATAAAAGTCGGGAAAAGAATTAGGAGCGATGAGGCTGATTCAAGCTCTGTGGGAGACGTAGCATTTCGTACCGTAAAGACTCTGTAAATGAATAAACTACTTTACTCGACCGATATAAACTCTGCTTTATTGTTTAAACAAAAGTGAAAACAAAGTTTAATTTTTATTGGGCATATAATTCTTCTTTCATATTCTAAGACTAATAGGTGAACGCATGAATGCAACTGCTAAAATGCTTATGGAAGAAGCTACGATGATAGCACAGAGACTGCACAGCTAACTGCAAACAAAGTGCATCACAATGGAAGCATTTGGGTAAGAGACAGCAGTGTGTGTAATCAGCGAAAGTCCACTTGCCGGCCTCGTTGCCTGCTGTGAACAAGCGTTGCAGGAGCAGGAGGTAAATATAGTCCACGAAATTGTGTCTGTTGCTTGCAGAATACCTCCAGTCCGCTGCAAACCTGTCCGTTTACTCAACAAATATGTTCTGCTTCAAATACTAGGTCTTTATTTGTAGAATAGGGCATTGCTCCAACAAACATGGGTTTAATTTTAAAATGAAAAGATCGCCATAAAAAGTACCTTAATTGACCGTTAAGCGGGAAAATGATCCGTTTAAAAAGTACTTGATGGAGTTAATCTTATTTCTTGCCCCTAATGTAATTGAGTTTTACTTAACTATTTACGTACGTAACTATCTCATGATTATTTTCCTACCTCTGCTACACAATTCTACAGCGACAGGAATGGGAGTTATTCTCGAGCGTGCATCAAATTATTTGCCATGTTATAACTGCGTTGGAAACAACGCACGATGTCTCTGTTATAGCACTGTGGCAGTCGAAAAACATCGCACATTTCAAAAATTAATTTAGTGAACTGTACAGCGAAAACTTGGCAGCCCTTTTCTTTATCGCTTGAAATAATCGCAGCATCAAACCGCGTATAACTGAATCGTTCTAAAGCATGTGGTCGCTAGTAATTTTATAATCCCACTGAATTATTCAATTAAAAAACTTGCACATGCGAACGCTCTCAGCCACAGACATCCTCTTTAAATGGGTCTTACATAATGAGAACATTGCATGCATTCTACAATTATTTTCAAATGTTACTATGTTACAAGTGAATTCAATATTTTAGGGCTGATAGTAGAGGTGTAATACTACTTCAAATGTTGTAAAATATCAATTTTCTATACCTGTATTGCAACTCCTGTTGACTGAATCCCTGTTAGCATATTTTACTATGACGCATTAAAAAAAATTAGCAGCATTAATACAGCCAAATCTACGATTCACTGCCGAACAATTGTTTCAAATTTCTACCCTTTTGTTTCTCAACAATTACGCCAAAGAATTTCGTGCCTAAAAACGTGCAAGAAGATAACAGAATTTATTTTTATAAAATTTTTGGTCATACTATGAATAAGAATGTTTGCTATTATGACGATCTCAACTTTTAGGTCTTAGACAAAATGATATTTCAAATCTTAAAGTAATATTTCACTCGGAAGGAACGCACACAAACACATGATTTAAAATGCTTAACTTGTTAAGCTTCCTCTAAGATGGTTAAGAATTCTGTAAAGTTGAGGTTACCTAAATCTGCACACAGCACTATCTTAGATCATTCCAAATACTACTTCAGCATTTTTCATCACTCTTTTACTTAATGAAATACTACTTAGCTTCACGTTTATTGTTTGTTACCTGCTCTGCATCACATACAATGACCATCCAATAGAACTTTTATATCTCAGATCTTTAAAATGTAGAAGTATTCATGTTATAAAATGTATCAATGAAACACTAAAATAAGTAAAATAATACACTGTTCGTTAGCGTAATAATTTCTTTAAAATTATTTGAACGAATATTTTAAAATTCGACTTTCATATTTTATATTCCTTACAACTTACATTTGTTTTCCATATCTTTGAAAAAATGTGCAATAAATAAAAATAGCAAAAACACTACAGGTTTAACAGGTATTTTATTAATTGCCTCGAAATACACCGTGGGAATTCTATTCACTAAACCTTGCATTAATTTGTAATAAGCGTGTAACTCAAAGATTTGAATTCTGTGACCCCTGATCTTAAAACAACTACTTGTATGAGCCCTTGATGATTCACTTGTATTTGACCTGTTGCAACCAGCGTCCATGAAAAATAACTTCCATACTTGTTAATGGTGTAAAAGATGGGAGAAGTTCACGTATCCTGTGAAAATAACTGATATAATAAAATAGTTGTCTTGTGTCCCCTTTTAATTATACATTTAACATGTATTGAACCAAAACAGTTATAATGTCTTGACATGAGCGTAGCGCTACAGTAGTGGAAAATAACGAACGTTACTCAATTTCCTGGTTTAATTATCGACCTATTGCCCTACCACTGATTGTTATAGTAATTAAGTAGCAGACCTTTAATTATTTTCATCTGTTTGCAATACTCTGTGAGATGAAGCTTCGCATCCACTTTCTTTCTATTCATCCATCCATGTATGTACTCATCCACGTACTTGGTCGTACTTAAGCACTAGCCTAATGCCCTTTGCAATCAAATGAATTCACATCAACAGCAAATGCTTAAGCATAAGAACTCACAGCTGAACGACTTTCATCGACACAATGAAATAGTGATTACAATAATTGTAATTGGCAAACAGTACGTAACTCTGAACATCGGTGTGCTAGTACTGCATGTCTAAAACGCTAATCTCAAAACTTCTTTAAGCACTTGATGGAGTTTTTAAACCAGCCTAATATGTCTAGCCATATCTTCTTAATTTGCAATTACCTACCACAAAGTACAAACTTTATGATCGATGCCATCGGTTTGTTTATTGATTTTTTTTCATCTATCAAGCCTATCTAGCATATAGAAACTGAGTGAGTCAATAGCAGACGAATGAAATCCTATTGCATTCTATTGCATGGGAACACAAGTAGTTTGTTTGCCTTCCATTCCACGTTCCATGCTCAAAAATTGGAGCATTCTTTAGTCATAAGAATGTTTTCTGTGAATGTTCACTGAAAATGTCTTGCTCTCCACAACTTGCATCGTAAATCGACTTTAAGTTAGCCTTGATATTTTACGACGTCGTTCATTATCCTTAGACAATATTTAATGCAAGTCTGGAATAAAAGTTTGAAAAAGTGTAGAATTAATATATCACTTTCGTCCACCGCCCTTTCATGAATAATATTAACATTTAGAAGCAGTTAACAGCCTAAAAGTTTAACCGTAAATACAAGCCTATTTTCATTACCAGCCCTGCGTAAATTACTAAAAGACCACGAGCTAAAAATTACGTTATTCATTTTCCCTTTTCCTAAGCTCAACATTCTGTGTTCCGAGATTTCATCACATGTAATTTATGGTAGTGACATGCATTTAGTTTCATAAGAATAGAATAGAATAGAACAAGGCTATAGGAACGAACCTTCTGGCCCATTCTTGAGTCGGATAATTACTTCGATAATTATTCGGTTGTTTTACCCAAGTCCCACGCCGTATTTCCAGCTGCGTCAACCATGTCGGCAACGGGATTCGAACCCTGGTCTTCCCGCTCGCAAGCATATTCGCTCACCAGTCGACCAAGCTGGTGATGTTAGGTTTAACCCACAGGCACAAGTTAGGTTTAACCCACAGGCACATGTTAGGTTTAACTCACAGGCACAAGTTAGGTTTAACCCACAGGCACGAGTTAGGTTTAACCCACAGGCACGAGTTAGGTTTAACCTACAGGCACAATTTAGGTTTAAC
>VCRD01000828.1:110377-132319 GCA_006783055.1 Trinorchestia longiramus | reverse complement strand
TTCACAGTGCCAGCAGAAACTATGTTTTCTGGCAGCTGGTTCCAAGTTGCGGCAATTTTAACGGGAAAAAAGTTCATAGCTTGAGATGTCTTGAAGTTTCTCAGTAATAGTTTTTGACCGTTATTTCTGGTTCTTACGTTACCGTCTCTTTCGAAAAGCCCTTCCAGGATAACATTGTTGAGGCCATTGAGATACTTAAAGGTCTCAATAAGTTGTCCTCGCAGTCTTCTTTGTTCTAGGGATATAAGTTCAAGGCATTGAAGACGTCTTTCGTAGCTGAGATTGCGGAGTTCAGGAATCATCTTCGTTGCTTTCCATTTACTTCATAATAAATATACATACCTTGAAATGTTTGCAAATTTCACTTTCAATCTCTATGAAGACACTAGCTACATTTTGAGCTTCCATCATCTTTGTTGGAGTCTGTGTTCACTTCCCCACTCCACGATGTGATCGTTGTTTACGAGATGGAGTGTCCGTGTGACGCTAACCTACTGCGTCCGCTCTTGGATCGAGCTTGAACGATTTATAGGTTGGTCTACGGCTATCACAGAGACTATTGCATATTCCTCAATTTTACTGCCAGTTTTGTTTTCAGCGAAGTTCCATGGCGGATCGTTATTTTAAGTGCGGGCTCTAGATGTCGCTTCGGTGTCATGTAATCGAGAATGTTTTCCATTTGATGGGGCAATATTGCCGTACAGCACCGAAGTGTTTCGCAAACTGAGACTTATTGTTCAATTTTTGGCCATAGTAAAATACGAGTGTTTGTTTCTTGCATTAACTGACGTTTTAATTAATTTTGGACTTTATAGAAACAAGTTTCCATGGAATAATACGGTTGATTTTGGTATAATCTTTACGCAGTATTAAAAAATAATGATTTTACACTACCCGCAGTACGTGGTTTACTTCTGCTCTGACATTTCTTCCGTATCCGTAACAGTCAAGCATCAAAGTTACATTATTTGAGCTATTTGAGCTAGCAACTTAAGAATTAAAATGTAAATAGAAAACTACTTATTTTACCAGCCCTACTTAAATTACTGATAACCACACGCTACAAATTTATTCATTTTCCTTTTCTGTATGCTTAAAACTGAGTCTCTTGAACATTTATCGTTGTTCATGAGCTAAACTACTCACAGCTTCCTCCAAACACTGCACACGATGGCCTGCCAAGTACTCCGCGTCACTGAAGTGTTCTAGACACGACCGTGATCCTCGAGCCTCAATAAAAAAAATGTTTGCCGAGGTCAATATAAATTCCTTATAGTGCGGAGCGTCCCCTACTGCGGAGCTAAAATAGCAATGAAGGGAAAGTCTAGGCCACCGAGTTATTGGACCTAACAACAAGAAGGCGCCACGGCGTTATGGCCTATTGGAAAACTTTGTCAGAATTTCGAGTTTCAGCCATTGTCTCGCAAAATGTTCGGGGAAAAATAAAACTACTTTAGTTGTTTTCGTCTTTCAAGCTGAGCTATAGAGCGAAATATCGTTACGGATTTGCGCAGGAGAAAATCGGATCAAGTTATTTTGTTTCTGCCTTGAATGCGAAAGATGTACTTCAATTTTCCAAAAAACTTTCGAGTTTGATGGGAAAATCGTTTGCTCTGGCTTTCAAGCGCAGTAATCTGATTCAGTCAAACTGTGCGAGAAAATTGATACTTTATTGGAGTTCCATACATTTATGTTCCTGAAAATTGCACTGGGTAAAAAATTGTATTGTGTAAAACAGGTTCTTCGATAACATGGCTGTTTTCACCTCCATCCTTACCTCTCGCAACATGCATTGTCTTCCGTAGAACAACTTAATATGGCAATATAAATACATTTTCAGTAGTTCAGAAAGTTTAAACAACTTATTTGAAAATGGGGAAAATAATGGAATAAAAGTATTTAAGGTTCTATTAGAACTTTTGATATAATACGCCATACCTAGAAACCTAATTTAATAAGGTCTAAACACATGTCGTTTTTTTAAGCTTGTAATAAACCTTACGTAATATTTATTTCACTGTGATGTACGCTTCTAACATTTTTTCCACCATAGAAAATATGTCATGTGTTGCTGCACTAAGTTATTTTACGACAAGGAAAATTGTTGTGACTGGCATGAATTGAATACTGTGGGCAAAAGATCGCATGAAAAGACTTCTGTCTTGTCTGCCAGCCCCACAACAATGCAGGAAATTTACACTGGCAGTGAAGCTTGCCATGCACTCGCTCAAAACTATTGTCTTTGTTGAGTTCAACATTTGCAGTACCCAACACCCGAATTTAGTTATTGCGTCTTGGACCTTCTTTCACTCGCCGATGAACGAGGTTAAAGAGTGAATGTTTGCACGAAGGAGGTGAGAGGAGTGATTTTCTTTCAGTACATTTGAAGCACTTTGAAGGAAATTTAAAATTCCGTAGCTTTACGCGTCAGGGGATAGTGCCTTGCGTCATGCTCGGATGTCATTTTAAATTGTTGCCAGGGTCTGCTGTGGGTTTCTTGTTACGCTATATTCTTTTCTTTCTTTTTCCATTCTCATTTTAATTGGGAACAGCCTAGCTAACTTGCAGTTAAGCTGTTGTAATAATATTTTCGTTTTCATGTTTTCTTCTCTGACTTTACATTTTTGTTTTTTCGAGGAGTTTACGCAGGCCCTTTTCTCCACCATAGCAAACTGTGCCTACTAAGACTGTATTTGAGAGCTTCTGTTGCTCCACTCACACAGAATCATTGCTCTGCGTCGGTGTGAACATATCTTTAAGGCTGCACAACCAGTGAAGTCATTGCGCGTATCTCAATAATATGACCAGCAGACATTAGTGTTGGCCAACGTTTTTGAGTGATTTTCTGTTGTGCCTGTGCGGCTGGGTTTGAAAGAAGTCTATGGAAAATTACTAAGTTGTATTTTTCACTTACGTCATTTTACGCCTGGTCGTTGTTACGGATAACAAAGCACAGAATATTCTCTTAAGAACGCTTGATCAGATCTGAGCTCTAAAATCGACCAACACAAGCGATAGCACAGGTTTTGTGTGATGTAAGTCAGGTAATTATTGCGTAAAAATTGGTCTGAGAATATGATCGTTGCCCTTTCTCCTCCCATGTTTCGTTATTTTTGGGCCTGTGTATGATTGGCGTGCGTGTACGTAACTGAAATGCTTGTGCGTGATGAAGGCGCTTGTACTTAATTGATGCCTCAACTTTATACGGTATGGGACTTGGGTATCAATTCGGGAATCAACCAAACGGCTCGTTCCTGTTGCCATGTTCCATTGTATTCTGCATTTCGTAATAACAAAAGACGCATTTTTACTAATCTCGCATAAAAAAGCGCATCGTATAAAAGAAGCGAGAAAGTTCGTGGTTCATTATCCTGCATTGAATTTTTCTATATTTTTCCCTTAGCGTAACAATCAGCTGGAAATTTTAGAGCCATGGGCTTTCTGACTGTCGATGTCCAATTTTTACCACAAATGAATTACCATCAAACAATTTCATTCTATTGAGGAATTCCCACGTGACTTGCACCATTAAATGATGCTCTGTATACTGTTACGTCAAGCTTGAATCAAAGCCTAAACTTTTTAAAATTAGAATCCAACTCTTGTCCCTTTTCTGCATGAACACACTTCATTACATACTACATTTTTGTTGAATAAAGTGTTGCACTAGCATTTCAAATTATGTAACAAAGTAGTGAACATGGTATGCAATAGTTAGTGGTCACGATGTAGAAGATTTTTATTAGTAGCCGACTTAAAATGGATCCCATGTGTCATCAATATTCATGGATTGTGTTTTTTAATTTCTAACTCGAAATGAGCAAGGAATGTATGCATCTACAGATTAAGCGGTGGGGACCGACATCGGAGGAAATAGAATAAATATAAGTGGTAAGAGGACTCGTGTTGACATACACATTCTGTAAGTGCTGGTTGAGCTCTCTTCAGGCACGCAGTCAGGGCTACATATAAAGCTTACGAATAAACAAGGTGCGTGTTAGCCAACGTTTTTCTTGTATTTATGAGAATCCATATTTAAAATAGAAAATGAACTGATTTTCCATCGACTTACAAAATTCTATCGACGTTCCTTTGCGTAACAATTTTTTTATACAGATTGTTGAAAAATATCGTCTAGATCAAAACTTTCTGCTGATTTTCTGCTCTATAGATCGGTGAGTGTGAAGAATTTAACCAATAGTGTATGTATCCAGCGGTGTTAATTCTAGTGATCATCTATTCTGAAGTATAATGTTTTCCAAAAAAAGCTTGACTTGCACCATTGAGGAAGCGATAGACAACCTTTAGTTAACGAGCCAACGGATGCGATGCATTATTGGACGCTGGAGGGGTTCTGGCTTCATAGAAATTATTTACTTCAACGTCTAAATCAAAAAACAATTGTTCTTCACAAAAATAGAAAATTTATGTTATAAGAGATATGTTTCTTTACTCACGACCTCTCCGGACTGGAACACAATCGGTGCATTAGTAATTGCTTTTCCTACTTTCACGATGAATGTGATTTTTTCGAGCCTCTATACCTAACACCAAGGACAGGATCAGAAATATTGGAATCTCGCATATTTATGACCCTATCATCGCACAATGGACTCCGCAATTCTTAGAAGTTGCACCCGGGCCGAGTTGTACAGAGGGACAGCCTCCAGCATATCATATGGATTGAGCTCACCGGTTCTTAAGTGTATAGCCTGAGGTCATCTCAGTGATGGTATACCAGCTGTAGCTAAGTCGGGCTGCAGGGGTGCTCTCACTGCATACCGCAATATTGCTTGTAAAAATCTGCAACGAGTTCATTGTTAAGTACTGATAAACCTCGAATACTAGTAAATCTAATCAAACATCAACATTCAACTATTCATCAAAGCTAATTGTTTATCAACGTCAGTGGCAGTCTGAGTTTTTCACAGTACGAATAGAATAGAATAGAGTAGAATAGAATAGAATGAGGCTATAGGAACGAACCTTCTGGCCCATTCTTGGGTCGGATAATTACTTCGATAATTATTCGGTTGTTTACCCAAGTCCCATGCCGTATTTCTAGCCGCATCAACCATGTCGGCAGCGGGATTCGAACCCGGGTCTTTCCGCTCACAAGCAGACTCGCTCACCAGTCGACCAAGCTGGTGATGACGACTGTTTGGTCTTTTTCTCTTATTCTTCATGCAAATCGATCTTTATTGATCTAAGCATTGCCTTCCAGCCCTGTAAATCTATGTTATGATGATACTTGAGTAATTGGAAGATGGGCATTTTAGTATTGAGTTTAAATGATGATAAACTTTCATTATCAAGCGTTATTATTAATGTTAATATCATTACAGTGAGTTCAGAAAGAGCAATGTAGCCAAACAACATGACAACAATTTTAGTCTTTAACGAGATGGCCTTACTCTTCAGAAATTAATGGTTGTTTATCGTATTCCTTATTTGGTATTTTGTATTTTGTTCTGCTAGGACATTAGAATCAACCACCAAGCTTACGTTTACGTACGGGGTTTCCCATTAAAAACTAAAAACATTCATGCAATCCCGAAAGTCTTGAACTGGAATATCAGCCTGTGCTAAACAGAGCCTTCGTACAAAGTTCATTGAAATAAAACCGTCATTAATTTTGACCCAGCTAACGAAGAAGCCGATATTGGTGAAGGCTTCCCTGACTCATCTTGCTGAAACCTTCAGTTACGTGGTTTTGGTTCCTTTCAGAAACTAAGGCGAGTCAAGCTTCAATAAAAAGGGCTGCAGAATTATAGACCATGTTCGCCCCATAGCTCGCGTGCTCGTTAGGGCAAACGTTGAAAACATTTTCCTAAAAATTGTTCATGTCCCGTGTAAAATAGGTTCTTCGATAATAAAGCTGTTTGCCCGTAAATGGCAAGCATCGAGAAACTGTCCCAGCTTTAGAAACGATGCTGGTTCTCTTTCTGGCTGGTGTACTATATGGAGATGTAAGGGCTTTGTTTGACCGTCCTCTGTTAATGGAAAGAACTTAGAAGGAGGAAATATTTGCCCACATTCTCTCATTAAAGCTAAGGTCTGATGATAAATCCCACAGTTTCTTGAACGCACTCGAGTGCAGCGATTACCTCTCGCGTGCTTCCCGGACTCGCTCTAATTTTATAGCACCATAAAACTGACCAAGATTTGCCTGCTGGAAGCGGCAGAATAAACGCTGCTTTTGGAAGGTACTCCATAACGGCCTTCACTATTTTGCTCTGAATGTGAAATGCTTCTATTTTTGAGAGAATTGTTAACCTTCTCGTGAAGGTGTTGCGTGCGAGTGCTCCGTGGCTATAATGCGAACTTAGTGGGTGTAGATGCCTGAATCTCAGGTTTGGAGTGTGAAGCAAGATCTCGTAAAAGCTGCCTCTTTCTTGCGTTATTTGTGAAATTTGTTTTCCCAGTATGAGCATTCACGTCGTTCTACTTCACCTAATCTGGTGCAAGAATGTTATGAAAATTCAGTACTCGCCAGCTTCTCCTCTAAGTTCGTGTAGCACATTACTTCTTCAAGAATTCTGCATCGCCAAACCAGCTTTACGTGAGCTGTTTGTTTAGTGTACAAAACTCTTAAGTTGGTTGCAATTTATCGATGTTTCAGCTCCCCATGTACTCGGACATTTTCCATCTCTGTCTCTGGTTAAAATCGAACAGTCGATGCAGGCAAATGGCTAATCAACGTGGTCAAATAAAAATTCAGTGAAGGAGAATGATTCGTCAGTGAAAAAAATAGTCATTCTGTACAAAAGAATAAATTGAATATGTAGGAAACTGAATACTCGCTGAGAGCAAATCAATGGTTGGTGCTAGCAAATGGATAGTCAGAACTGACAAATACCACCGAAGATCGAAAACAATTGGTGCAGCGTCGATAAAACATTCCGGCATTAATGTTTTGGAAACTACTCTCGAAATTATTTTTTCACCTTTTTTCTTGTACTTTTTTAACATATGATGCACAATGTTGAAAATATAATGAATGAACCTAATTTTTAGACTTTTCGCTCTGCACCGTTCGTTTCCGATTAATGTCAAAAGTTGTATGCACCAACTGTTTTTTACCAACGCCAAAAGCAGTTGTGTGTACCAACTGTTGTCAACCAGAAGGAGCAAGTAGTGGGAATCGGCAAACAAAGTCAGGGTGTGCATAGGAATTGGAACGCTGGCAAAAGTCACGTTTGTGGAAAGAAATTCATAATGGTTGATGAAGACATAAAATTTACTATTAATCTCAAGTGTCGCGTGTTTTATTCAAAGTGAAGCAAAATTATTGTATACATCGGTTGAAAGTTTGTATTTCAGTTTTGAATATGAAGTGTTCATGATATATGGCAACAGTACACACCAGAAAAAAAGAAGTGCTAAAAAATAAAATGGAGCGTAGCGGGAACTAGTCCCAGTACTAGTTAGGTATTTTGATGTACGCTCCAGCAGTCACCTGAGTGAAGAGATATGTTTCACGCTCCCTCTAAAGTCATGAACCTATAGTGATTTCTCTAATATCACTCTCTTCAGTCCCAATCCTCAGTCATCTTTTATCTCCGAGCAGACATTGAATATCTTTATCTTACTCGGAGTGAGCGCCTGAGGGAGTAAGGGACCGTCGAGGAACCCAATAGGAGAAAAAGCTATTAAAGGCAGGATGAGTTTAATACCTTGTATTTAGGCATTTGAATATTCTATTAATTGTTGCTTCTTCTTTCTTGAACCGCACACATCTTGACATCGAGTACTGGCGTACTGACATCTTGACGGGTCGTACCCCGAGACGTATAAAGTTGGACCGCGTGGTGAGTTGGAGCACGTGCACTTCTTGTTAGTTGATAAGTTGTTTGAGCACCATCCTGTCCGCTGACAGGATGACTTTCTTCTTCGTTCGCTCTGCTGTTGGCTGTGAGTTGAGTTGTTCAGGTGATGAAAGTTCTCGCTGGAGATGTTGACTTTATAAGCGTTTGGCAGAGTGTCCGTGACGCAGAGCGTTGCAGCCTCGTTATATAAGGAGGTTGGCTGGGCACTGCTGCCTGAGCGCGACCGCTCATTGGTTAATGTCATGCTTTTGGTCGTAACAGGGCCTAGCCTCGTCGCTGGATTCACTTCTGTCCTGTTTGCTCATTGGGGGATGAAAGCTAGCCTCGCCGCAGTACTCGTTTACAGTGGAACCATGCAATTCACTGCAAACCTCCTGTTTACTGGATGACAACCTAATTTTCTTAATATCTTCTCTAAAGAAAACAAGGACATCTGAATCTCGGGTCACACAATGTTTATTTAATCATGTTAGTACTGCCTGTGTGCACATACTGTCTTGTGTACATACTTTTGTTGTGAACATAATGTCTGTATCGCAATCACCAGCTTGGTCGACTGGTGAGCGAATCTGCTTGCGAGCGGAAAGACCCGGGTTCGAATCCCGCTGCCGACATGGTTGACGCGGCTAGAAATACGGCATGGGACTTGAGTAAACAACCGAATAATTATCGAAGTAATTATCCGACCCAAGAATGGGCCAGAAGGTTCGTTCCTATAGCCTCATTCTATTCTATTCTATTCTATTCTATTCTATTCTATTCTATTCTATTCTACTCTATTCTATATATGTACTCGTACTTTCTGTGGGTACATGCTGTGTGTGTATATACTGTCTGCGTCAACATACAAACAACATACACCTGCACTACAGGGTTGCTCCAATCCGAGTCAAAGCAACAGGAAAAATATTCCGAATGCATTGCACAAGGCATATACGGTGATCAAAGACTGACAGCAGTGCTTATTTTCTTTCAAAAATGCAAATTTCATTTACGGAAAGAGCTCTAATAATGGGGATGGTAGTTATTTTTGAGGCTACGTAGTTGGTTGTGAAGAGGATCAAATGCATCAGTAATGTCTCGAGATGAAAAGAGGCTATTCTGGAATGCGTGGCTTAGTCTGTCATGGACGTTCACTATTATCCTCTCGAGAGAAATATGAAATCGAATTTAATTTTCTTCTTGTTCATACTTTTTTCTAACTGCATTTTGCATTTGTGTGATAAAGAGACCTCCTCCGAAGAATTTACGTTTCATCTGCACACAATCCAAACGTTATTTTTACTGCCTGCAGTTAAGATTGAATCTCAGTTCAAGTGAGAGTGTATAACCTGTTTAAAATCAAATTGTATCGGTCACCTTCTCAGATAAATTTTTAGTTAAGTGTATTTTATATTTTAATTAAATCTCCTTAAGGTAACTAAGCAAAATTATTCAAACTAATATGACTGCAACCTCAAAAACAAATGATTTACCATAATTCTGCAACACGATTATGAACTATCGCAGACTCAGCAAATAATATAATTTGCAGCTACAATAATTTGCGGGACAAGTATTTGATTGGTTATTGTGTGCTGAAAGTCTACGGACCTTAGAACGAATATTTATTTTACCTCTGCAATATAGAAACTAGCAGCAATTTATTAAAAAAAAACACGACTTCCACTTCCCCTGAGTTGAACTGAGAACCTAAGCTAAATGTGCGAGTGAAAGCTAGTCATCAAAACTGGAACGCGTTCATGATTCCTTTACAACCCTACACGGCAGCAGAATTTCAAGAACAGTCCCTTAACGAGTAATAAACCAGCGCTTCAATATTGTGCACACGGTCCAAAAATCAATAGAACTATGAAGTCACTGTGGACAAATCACAAGAGCAGAGCGAGCAGTGCAGTAGTTGGATCAGTAATAAATTTGTGAGCGGTTTATTTAGACGAGAGACCGAGGCTTTAATGGAAACAATGTGTATGGGCAAGCGAAGCAGAGACGCAGCCAAATTAATGTTAGGACCCTCACCATTCCAGCGACGAAGATCGACGATACTGCGGTCGTGATTCGTCCTGAGCCATCGATGAATTATGGGGACCGGGGAGGACTGAAAGTTACGTTATGAGTAAAGGGAATTTAAATCTAAACCCGTATTTCTCTAGTTTGTGATCGAGATCAACTTAATCTAAACATGTAAACCTCCTACAACCAGAAGGACTTTCTGTAGCCTTTCAAGTTATGGAACTTAACGCTTTTCGGCGGTCTAACTGTTTTGCTAGGTGCATACGTAACGTCAAATTAATAGAAGCTACCAATATATTTCATAATTACTTACCCACACATTTCTGGAGTTGCTATGTCCAAAATTAAAAGTTGAAAGAAAAATTACGTGCTTATGATACTTTCTGTAATTATTTCAATTTTCAGATCATAGTGCTGAAAATGATGACATAACTTCGCATATAGTACAACATATTTTTTTTTAAATTTGACCTACAATGCTGAATTGTGATATTATAGCGTAATCAATGCATGGAACATGCGTTAAGATTAATGTATATTAGAGATTTCTAATGAAAATCTTGATAAAAATTAACAAGCTCTTGCTACTTAAAACACAATGTATGAAGTATTAAACCATAACGTTTTCTATAGCTACGGGGAATATTGTTCAATCATTTTCCTCTGCTAAGCAATGCGCCACTTACTATTCTAAATTTCCTTTTTTAACCATCGTGACATCCTGATTAGGTAGAGCCTTAAGAGAGCCAGAAGTCATACTTTAATCAACGCTAGTACAATCAAATAAAATCATCTAATGTAATTGACGTCAACTTTGAGATTTCACCTTCCCCTAATTCTTGATTTTCCTTCCTTTCCGTGTTTTTACGGTCTGGCTTTCCAGCTTAGCTCTTAAGACAAATGGATATTGAGTTCTTGAAATACAGACCTCATTTCAAATGAAAAACAAAGTTTGAAGCCCCGATTTAGAGCAGCAGTGAAGGACGTGAAAGTTAAGTGTCCATAACTCCTTGCATCAAAACAGTTTGAGGACTCTACGCAACTTGGGTGTAATTCAGGCTCAGCTGGTAATCGGTAATGAAATAAATTTTCTTTATTATGCTTATGTAAGCTAAAGAATCTTCTCCAATACCAAGGTTTCATGTCTGACGCTTTTATGTTAGCAGGAGATGGACAGAGAAAGCGAGAAAATCGTAAAGACTCATTTTCTGAAAAGAATATGAAACAACTAATTCTGCACGTTTACTCCGAGAACAAAAAGGTATATGTTATAGCATGATTGTATGCCACTGACAAAAGATAAGGCTTCATAGTTTTTCTTGATTTTGAGCCAAAACTCATCATTTTTCCATTCATTGAAAGAAAATTGTCAAAGTTATTCAGTGCGATTACTAAGGACGAAATGTAATTTCATGTTTTCATGCAACTGAACTCCAAACTTTACTGGGACTCTAATATATAGACTTCTTGCCCTACTCAAGAACTACAAACCAGGCTTTTGTTTACACGACTCGGCACTTTATCTTCGTTTTTTGTTCCCTCAATTTGCATTGCAAGTTACCTGATGCCTACTCCTCTCGCTTCTTTTTTCTTTTAAGCCTGTTTTGATCTGAAGGAGGCAGTCAAGCGAATGGAGTTTACTGGAAGTACAAGTTCTACTAACCTCCTGAGAATTTTTCCTTAATGGGTGAGAGCATGGAGCTTGGAAGAGACTTAAGCGAATTATGATTGTTAACATGAGAATTTAATGCTGTTCAGAATGGAAACACTTTTTTCGTTGGGAAGTTGAGCTATAAGAGAAATGAAGTGACGTAAATTACTTACTGAGGATATAAAAGTAACATTGAGAAAGGATTAGAGCTACGTTCAAAAGGTCAGTTTCAATCACATAGTAAATACCACCTCTAGGATGGAACACGTTCAGCTCGCTCAGCAAGAGCGGTCAAGTGAGGCTTGACTGTAGGTCCTGCATAAAAGAATGTTGGGGCACTATGGAATGTATTATTCTCAGAATAGACGTGAACTCTAAAGGTCTGGTGCCATCATTTCCTCCAGAGCCGCTGCTTCTGCGGTCGTTTTGTAGTGCAGGTGAGCTTAAGCAGCCTAATGTGGACGCCCCTTCAGCGCTCTTATCTCTCTCTCTCGGTGTCACTGGAAGTCAAGCAGAAAAAATGCTCGCTGGAATTACTTCAACGATGACGTGTATTTCAGGAGGATTTTAAAAACAGCTTATCCAATAAGTCAAGGTAGAAGCTGCTCAGAAGGAGTAGAGTTATTTCTCATATACAATCATTTTCCGTTTTTTCCCTAAGGAAGAACTACATAGGAATAAAAAAGAAAACCACTCGTGTTTTTCAGTTAAAAATTGGTACACGGAGAGGAGATGCATGCTTGTAAATTTAACAATAGCAAGTTCAGCTTCGGGCGGAAACAAGCGCAGATGTTGTGGCATAGGGGCTCCCTTCAAGAAAACAACTTTACTACAGTTGTTCAACTCTACCCCATTATTATGCCAAGTGAGCATAAAGGAAGCGGGATATTAATTGCTTTTAAGTTTTCCTCAGTCCATTCTAACATTATTTCGCTGTTCAATGGCACGTTTTCACATATTGAATGTTGCGTAGTCTCATTGCAGGGGAATATGAAAATATGGCAGACTTTTTACTGTGAAATGTACGTGAATAAATGCTTCATAACTACTGGATACTTCAGTTCTTCATGATAAATTTTTTGCGCTAATGTGCTTTCAAATTTCATCTACTCCTTTGCTGGAAGGAAGTCGCACTATGATGCAGCTTTATTATGTATGCAAATAGGACGTTCGATGAAACAATATTTTGTAAATGTAATTATTCGCTCTGTAGCACTCTCATCATATTTGTTGTTAACATATTTAGAAATTTTGATGATGCATTCACAAATGCCTTTAGTTTTTTAGAAGAATATCGGTGACCATCTCCTCTGAGAGTTTCACAAGTGTGTTTAAGGGAAATTTTTAAGTTTAGATAACTTTTCTTAAACATTTTCTTAAATTTGATGCTAGTTTTCCTTGTGGTGTATCTGTTCGTGTATTTGTAATGTTAATTTAAGAAAAAGAAATTTTTCCATCCGATGGTACCTTCTTCAGATGCATTATAAGAAGTTAAAAATGGGTAGGTAAAAATTTTGCATTTCTTTATTCATACCATTGGACATTCAATGTATGATTGTACATATTTCTTAAATGATATTATACTGCCATTGTTGCATCTCGTGCGATGAAATCCTAAATGAGCCTTCACTGTTCTCCGCTCTCTAATTCAATCCTCCCCCGTACCGCGGTCTCAACAACGGCACTTCAGCTCTTGAAGGGTGAAGCCGTTTGGCAAGTGAAGTGCTGCGTTCCCTTTGAATCATCTAGACAAAGCAACAATGAATTACTCTGATCTGCCCGTTGCGCAGAATAAAATAAATTCTCTTAGTATTTCATGTTTTTTGTGGCTTACATTCTTGCACTGGCCATATCTTAGCGTTTTTTTTAACTGAGGACCATACTTGTCTGGAATCTTTTATAAAAAGTACTAGAAAAAGACCTTTGTCTATTCCACTCAAAGAAGTCCTTTTCGATTGCCTCAAAAAAACGCATGGCTTGTTTCGTCTTTTCGAGAGGCTGTCGACTTCTAAACTTCGAAAGGACATTGACGGACAGGCCTGATACGCCGGGGGAAACTTTGACCGCCTCCTGGAACACTGTTGGTCCTTACTCGATTTTTGGAAGTTACTCTTCTTCAAAACTAGAGAACTAAATTTTTTAACAACTTTTGCTGACACTGAGAAAGTTGTATCAAGATGTTCGGATTGAGTGACGTTACGGATTTTCATTATGTCCATTGTTCTAGCAGCTGTACACGGGTGAGGCCTGAAATTGTTATTCTTAACTAAATAAATTTGCTAATAGTGCTGCAGATCCAGAAAATTAAACTGATTCTGACGATCTGATTTTGTAGAGTTTCTCATAATTTTGATCATTGACAGTGAGAGACGTTGTTTTCCAACTTGCCGCTGTTGGATATACTGCATTCACTAAATGTGGTTCAAGCTGCTACGAACAGTTATTAATTTTTATGTTTAATAAATCCCAGAACAGTTTTTGAAAAAGAAACATATTTCATTTGATGTACAAGTATCAGTATCAAATAATATCTAGGAAATACGTGAGAGATTCTTCAAAGTATCTTGCAAATGTGACACAACTCATCAGCTGTATACAAAATTTGTTTAGGGAGCAGGTGTTTGTCCTGACGATTGCTCTCCTAGTCAAACTTTCTCTGTAATTTAGCGTTCCTCAAAGGAACTGCTAACTGCTGAATCAATAAACTTTAGTTCTTGCTTATTAGATAGTCGTCTTTTTTAAATTTTCTTTCATTTTCTCATTGAGAAGGCAGGCGTACCGTGAAACTGACCTCTTGTCTTCGACGCTGCTCCTATTTTTGTTGCCAGTCATTTCATGTGTTTGAAGTGCTTATAATTATTGTTGATTTTTTATGTGCGGCTACTGTGGCGAAACGATATTGTTCAATCTTTGAAATAATAGCATCTGATAAGGTAAGATTTGGTAGCTAAATACATCTAAATAGTTTATGAGAGTAAACAAGACTTCAAATGCTTAAATACCAAAAAAACTGAATCACTTATCGTCCTAGGAAGTTTCTCCCGCGTCCGAAAATGTTTTTTGTGAAAACGTCACAAACTTCCCGAAACGTTTAGTTATTCACTTTTTTGCTATATCCAAGTACATCCTATTCACTTATATTATTTGCTACTCATTTTACTATGTATGTATTTTTCTTCGATTCGTATGTTTTAATTTTGAAGCAGTCAAACTATTCTGACTCAAATAGCAATTTGTGTTAAACTCAGAGTGAAAGTGATTTATGTTTGTACGCCAAGAAATTTTCAACTTAGTATAATTTTAACATATGGAAATAGTTGTTATGCGTATAATAATTATATGAAGGTGGATAAAAAGATATATTATTAGAAAACTAAGTAAGCTCAGATATGAACGAATATACTTCTGTTTTCGGATTTTTAGGAGTGAAAAAGTATTCAAAAGATGTAAATTTTGTATTTCAAGACTTTTAAATTGCTTTTAGTGTCAAGATCGCTCCAACAGAATAGTCTAGAATATTTCATTGATGTATCCAGTAGTTATTTTACAGTAGTTATTTTTATTACAAATTAGACATTCTTCATTGGTATTTCGTACCGTAAGGTTATCATGTCTAAAGCTAAAAAATAACAAATTCACGAAAAGAAATGATTATAAAGCTATAATAAGAAGGTAAAATCATACAGCAAAATGTCAGAAAACTCAAGTATTTTATTTACTACGATTGACACATTTATTATAAGGTATAAATGATAAAAAAAATATTGAAAACCAAAGATCTGTAGCTCCACGCATGATTGCTTTTAGATCTTTGAGGAGTTACGTCATGTTAAACGAAATCCAATTGTTATTCGTAAAGAGTTGTTAAAAATTTTACTTTCATCAGGAATCAGTGGTACTAAACGAACAATAAGCAAGGAAATTCATAGAAACCATCTAAAGTGAAAGCTCACCTAAGAAAACTCGACTACTATGTATAGTAAAGGCACAGGAATACCCGGTTGGGGTTTGCTCTTGGACACAAGGAAAAGCAAGAGCCATTCTAGAAAAGAGTTTTGACGGCTGATACAACTAAAATTGAGCTATTTGGACGTAATTTGAGAAATCATGTATGGGAGAAAATCGGTGCAGCCTTCAAACCGAAGAACACGATTCCAACAGTGAAATTTGGTGGTGGCAGCATCATGGTTTGGAGATGTTTCTCTGCAAAAGGTACTCTGAATATAACAGTAATAGATGGTAGAACAAACACCGTAGCATATCAAAATATTTTTGAAAAAAATTTCATTTCGGTTGAAAAGGTTGAACTTCAGAAGACTGGGTGTCTAACAAGATGAAGACCCTAAACACATAGCAAAATCTACGAAGAAATGTTTGACTGGAAATAATGCCAATACAACACAATGACCAAGTCAGTCACGAGACATAAATTCAATAAAGGATTTGTGCTTTTTTCGAAAATACGAATCCAATCGAGAGTTTCGACAAACTTTCTGGATCTTAAGAAGATATTCAAAGAAAAATAGAATAAAATGCCGCCAGAAATTTGTAAATCATATTTGAGAATTGAAAATTACAAGAAAAAATTCATTACTTCTGAAGTGAATTGTGGTTATCATGCTGAGTATCAAGAAAAGGGAGAAAGAAAAATCGTTCATTAGAATTCAGTTGATAAATGACGCATGCATTAACGCTGGATTTTTCAATCCCTCCTAATTAAAGTACTCAAGTAGTAGCTATACATTTGTTCAAAATACAAAAATATTTTGTTTTTACTAAACACAGAAGTTAAAAATATACAGAAGTATGAATACTGGTAACGAGAGAAATGCCTTATCCAGCGTTGTATGCGAACAATGCTGGTGTTGGACGGTAATGAGAATAACATTATGCTGAATATCCTCATCGAATATTTGCTGAAAAGTTTGAAGTATTTGTAAAATATCAATGTCACACGGCGTTTGAAAACGACGTTTAGTCCAATAGCGATGATCCATAGAATATTTTACACTGGGTTTTGAAGTGCATTATTGTTTAAATCCTCAAGTGGCACAAATACCTTTGTTGATAATATCATCAATAGTGGGTTATGTTCTCACAATTGACGCAGAACATAACAATAGAAGTGTGTAAAATTTATAAAATGATAATTTCTTGAAAAAAAGTTGTATACAACCTAATGTGACAGTTTGAGTGTCCGATAGTAAGGCTAAAATCTTTTAATTAAATACGCTAGGAACCAGGATACTTTTAAATTGTAATTTCTAATTTGCTGATCGATCGTTCAGTGTGTTGTATTCATAGTCTGTGAAATTTAAATTATTAATGAAGTTAAGGGAGAATTTTATTGCGTTTAATAAAATCAACACTTCCGTATCAAAAAAAGACACTAAATAGGGAAGAAAATTTTAACATGTCATGAATTGTCAAGCATGAAATACCAGTAGAGGACAATGAAGTTACTGTCGATCGAAAGTTCTAAATTTTCACATCATGAAATGGTTATTATGCACTAGTTTTGATTTTGCACGAATGCTTTTTTAGCCTTTAAAAAGTTAAAAATGTATTTTAATTCATTTATATCAGAGCTTTGTTCGTTTTCAATGCATATTTTTTCATATTTCATCTGCATGAAAGTATTTTGATCTACTGTAACTATATTAAATTTAAAAATTGATTGGTATACAAATATTTGTCCACCCCCTCACACTGTAAGATGAATACTTTGTCAGCATCTGCAATGCGTTTTTGTCATAACTTTTTTGAGGAATTGAAAATTCTTAGTCGAATTGTGTGACAAAAATTTCCTGCAACGTTAGAATGGTTCAAAAAAAGATATTATTTAAACGTAAACATCACAATCCCCCTGCGTTTAAAAAACAAAATAGATGCAACCAAGCAAAACGTGTCATTGTGAATTGTTCAGAACTTTCTGCATTCTATGTTTTGAGAAGAATGTGTGCACACTTTAAATGGATCCACACTTTAAATGATTGTGAAGGGCTTGCTTATTAGAATATATTTCACTGTCAAGATTTCATAGAATCTACAGGCATTATTAAATTGTCTTGTCAACATCTGTCTTCAAAGTAACATTCGTTTTTTATCACAATTTTATTCTGACTTGATGAGATCTTTCCAAACAGATGGATTGGACGAAGAGGTTTCGTGCAATGCTCTTTGCATTCACCAGACCTCATACAACATGAATTTTTATAGAGATGCTTAAAAGACAAAGTGTAAGGTATGAAACCTGCCACTGTCGCTGAATTGAGAGAAACCATTGAACGAGAATACAAACAAATACCAAGCAAAATGTTTAGCGATGCTTGCAATTCCAATGTTTTGCGTTGTCAGTAATGCCTGCACCAGAACACACGTCAATGTGAAAACCAGCATTGACAAAACAATGAAATAATGCCTGTAAATTCTATTAAATTTCGAAAATGAATTGTAATTTCACAATTACGACTAAATTTACTTGAAGTGCACACACTTTTATGGGATAACCTGCATATTGTGAGTGTGTAAAGTATCTTATGTAACCTAAAATATGTCATTTGTATTAAGCTAAACACACTCTGACTCGCTTATGAGAGGGTCGAAAATGTTTATTCCAAGTCAACTCCCAAAGGAAAGACATGAGAAATATGTTGCGCCCAAACCTAGCAAAAGTCTTCAGAGCCTCGAGAGTTAGGAGGCACTAGCGTTGAGTTTTGGAATCGTGTTCACATGAGTTAAATTTCGTGGGTAATTCGTAAAATATATGCAAAACTCAGATTTCAAACGTTGTGCACTAAGTTCATTTAAACCCAGAACGATAAGACGTATTGGCGTGAGTGGCCCACACCAATTACCTGACAACTTTAAGTTTCCAGCATTTGTAAAAGTTTGTAATAAATTTTAGGAACACTCTTCTCAAAAAACATAGTTTCATTTGCTTCAAAGTGTTCGCGGTCATTTACCAAAACATTTTGCTACCACACTTCAAGCTCAAGGTTCGTGTAAAAACGCTGTTGTTGCGCTGAAATTTTGAACAAATTCCGAAGAGAGCATTTCATTAAGAACCTGCCAGCCGCAGGACTACTTCTCGGCTTCCCGACAATAAGCCGGTAATTTGGCAGCAGTTTTTGCCTCGCATGCTCGACCATTGAACGCAAATGTTGTTTGGACGAACGCTGGGCCATCTAAAGTGTCAGAGGCAACAGTCGCCTCGGTGAGTCGTCGAGGTTTCTAGACTGCCAGTCTTGTTAGAGCTGTTGAGTTCACTCTTTCGGAAATTCAAACTCCTGGTAATTACATGAATTTCACTGTTTTTCAGACTAATGAGGACGGTATTTCCAAATAGCCACGTGGAGCGACGAAACGTTGAATACAAATTTAAATAAGGTAAATGAATGAACAATTTTCTTCCTGGGGTATGTACATGACATTTTTAGTGATAGAATCTTTTCCAAACAGTCATACGCATAACAAGTATATCTTTCTCTCACGCACTCATGCCTGCCTGAGATGTAGGGCAGCAGTTGCTGTTTCTGTAACAAGGTTTTTCAGAACAGGGTTATTAGCAAATATACGACTCCATTAATCAACTTTTGAAGTATTTTGTGTGCTGGACTGTTGATATGGCATAATATTACACCTAGCATGCCCTCTCCTACGTCAGACGGGCAATCCTAATCTGGCATAAAAAAAACTTGAAAACAATTAGTGTTTTGTTTGCGAATACTGTCATATCATTGTTACATGGAAAATATGAACGCGTAAACCGAAAAAACTTCTGAGGGAATCTGTGTCAATCAAAATTAGAATTTTCATTCTATGTACATAGTTTAGAACTTTTAGGCCTTCATGAAATTTATGATGAATTTACCAAACGTTTGAGACAGTTCAGTTTGAAATTGGAGTTTTGTAGCCGGAGCGTAATAACTCGAAGTTTGTCAACGAAGTTCACGAGTTTGAAGCTAGGCCTGAGTTTAGAAGTTGGCGTAAAACTCTGAGTTTGAGTGGAAACTGTAATTTGCTCCGTAAGGAGAAGTTTGCATAGACAAGCCCAGAAGCTTTGTTTCGCGGACCTTGGCTTGTGCGCAAGTTTGGACAGCGCTCGCACTGAGCACAAGAATTCGTGCAGCAATTATAATGCATCACTTATGACGGGGCAAGTGCACTGGTAAGTCATGTATTTGGGTACTGTTCGATGAAAACATCTCCACTGTCACTCATAAGATTTGTTGCAAAGTCTACTTATACAGGGTGTCCCATAAGTAAGGTACCTTTTTAAAACAATTATAGCTATAAAACTACAAATGGTAAAGAGATTTGGTTTATTTAGAATGAATGAGGAGATTTCAAAGTTTTCTACCACCGTATCAAGTCTACCGACAATTACAACATATTGCCCAAAAAATTCATAAAACCCACCCCGCAAAATGAATCGCTACGCAATGTAACAACGAGCAAAAATAGTGGAACTTTACTTCCGATGAAATTGTTCGGTTACCGCAGTTACGAGCAATTACAGGAATATCGATGGTATTGAAAGAAGTCCTTGAAAAAAGTGCATAAAATACTGGCATTGAAATTTAGAGAAACTGGGACAACAGCAGACAGACAACGTTGTGGCAGGCCACGGACCATACGAACTGGTGCTTCAATTCAGCTTATTGCAACAAGTGTTGCAGATCGGTCCAAAACGTCAACTAAGAGACGTTCAATTCAACTGAGAATGTCACGTACCTCACTACAACGTATTTTGGTAAAAAATCTGCAGTATCATTCATGTAAAATTCAATTAACTCAAGAACTCCATTCAACAGACTACCAAAAACGATTAGATTTTGCGTATAGATTTCTGCAGCTTGCTGAAATTGAAAACTTTGTAAAGAATCTAATAATGACTGATGAGGCACATTTTCACCCCAATAGTTTTGTTAACAAGCAAAATTGCAGATTCTGGGCTTCAGATAATCCAAAAGAAATTCATGAACGTCCACTTCACTCAGCTAAAGTAACAGTATGGCGTTGCATCACGTCTTCGAGGATCATTGGACCATATTTTGTTGAAGATGCTAACGGTGATGCAATTTCTGTTACTGGAAACCTGTATAGACAGATGATTCAAGAATATTTGATACCTGAAATTGAAGATAATAACACAGAGATTACCTTTTTCCAACAAGATGGAGCTACAGCGCACACAGCGAAAGAAACAATGCAAATGTTAAAAGCAATTTTTCCAAACAGATTAATTTCTCGTTTTGGTGATGTACCGTGGCAGCCTCGATCTCCAGATCTAAGTGCTCCTGATTTCTTTCTCTGGGGATACTTAAAGGAAAATGTTTACATTGAAATGCCTGATACTTCACAGCAATTGAAACTGAAATTGATTCAAGAGATCAACAACATTTCACCAGAGACATTAAGGAAAGTAATGAACAGCACCGTTGAAAGAGCAAGCCATTATTTGACTAATAATGGAGGTCATTTAAAAGATATTACATTCCATAGTTAAGGATATTTTATTGTTTCATTTATAAATTTATATTAAACTTTGAAATTTTTTCTTTCATTCTGAATTAACCAAATCTCTACCATTTTTAGTTTTATAGCTATAAAGCTATGTAAAAAGTACCTTACTTATGGGCCACCCTGTATAAAAATGGTCGAGTCTAAACTGAAATCAGAACGGGTATTCATGTATTATAAGCATTGTATTGTGGAAACCAAAATCACCGGATCACTATAAAACACGCCATTTTTTCTGTCATTCGCTTTCTTCTTTTAGACGGCTATGTTATCTGTAGATAAAATAGAAAATAGAAGTTCTCTATACATTCATGAAAAATATTCAGATTCTGATAATACCACGGGTAAAACTGAAAAATGTATTTTATTTTATAGATCCTGAGTTCTCTCATTTTTGAACTAAGGAATTTCAACGGGTACTATTTGGGTCATGTTATCAGTTGATAAGATACACAATGGAAGTTCTGTATGTATTAATTAAAAAATATTCATATAAAGCACAATAATTCGTCGTAAATATTTAATGCGTTCATCTCTATAATAACTTCAAATCAGTAAAATCTAGACCGTGGAACTTCCACGGGACCTGTTTATTAAGGAAATAATTTTACGTTATTTCGTCATTATTCGTCGCTCAGCCCAAGAATACCACGCAACGAGTGCATATTTTCGTATAACATAGCATAGCTGGTAAACATCTGTGCTAAACCAGTGAGAGGGCTCACATGTATCTCATCTACTGCTCACTCGCTGCTTCACGAGTCGTTACAGTCACTCGTTGCTTTACTGGTCGTTACAGTCACTCGTTGCTTTACTGGTCGTTACTTTGTCACTCGTTGCTTTACTGGTCGTTACTTTGTCACTCGTTGCTTTACTGGTCGTTATAGTCACTCGTTGCTTTACTGGTCGTTACTTTGTCACTCG
>VCRD01000828.1:94136-110370 GCA_006783055.1 Trinorchestia longiramus | reverse complement strand
AGTCACTCGTTGCTTTACTGGTCGTTACAGTCACTCGTTGCTTTACTGGTCGTTACTTTGTCACTCGTTGCTTTACTGGTCGTTACTTTGTCACTCGTTGCTTTACTGGTCGTTACTGTGTCACTCGTTATTTTACTGGTCTGTTCTTGGTACAGCAAGGTACAAAGTAAATTGCAGCAAAATTCGTGCAGAGAGATGAGCTTCGAGGACTCCCGCGCTGACATTTTTTACACCCCATGCTACTCTATTGAACAACAATTGTGGCACCGTCAAAATTATGCCTCGAACTTGACAGAATTAAATCTCCAGGCTACTGCCCTTGAGTTTACCTAAGTTATAGTTTTATTTTACAACAAATTTAGTAAGTTCCTGTGGCTCGATACTTTGGTATCATACTTTAGATTGTGGCTTATTGCATATGTTGCTCATTGTATTGTATTTCATAACATTTGTGGCTCAATAGTATGAATTTCATCCCCTTGTATCTGATAACACACTGTCTTTCATATCTCTGTGGCTCAACGTATCGTGTCTCGTTGCTTCATGGCTGATTACATTATTTTATTGCCGTGTAGCTCACACGATAAATCATACTTCGTGCCAGTTTTACTTGGAGACTAAATATTTGGAACTTGTATTTGTGAATTTACTGATCAATAACTATATTTTAGCTACACACCGTTTAGTTTATATATTTACTACTCGTGGCCTCGAGCCTTCTCATTTTACTCGTCGCTTTAGAACGTCTTACCATGCAACAACTCACTCGTGTACTGTAGTCTTCATTCTCTCCTGCTGGTGCAACACATTGTATTCAAATGAGCTGTCATTCATGTCATTAAAATATGTAAGCTAAATGTAAGCCAGTAATTTACCTCATTATCTTGTTGCTCATTAGCGCTGCTGCTATCGAGTAATAGCGATCCCATGAGTTCATATTGCTGTACTGTTCAACAGATAATAAAGCCTGCCCCACTAATCTAGTCATTAACCAGGCATTTCCGCGAAATAAATGATGAGTATCTTTACTCAATTAAGCGCTCTGCATTACGTCTCGTTAGCGAACAGCTTGGCGGAGCTGTTCTTTGACTAAATCTGTGTCGTCATTGCTGAGGTACATCAAGCAAAATTACAATAGATAGTTGAAGCCGTCATCAATTCAACCGGAAAATACTGAGCGTTTTCATAATATTCATCAGCGTAGGTATTTAATTTACCCGAGGATCATTTGATTCCAAGCTTTATGCAAAAATGAGCTAAACCATACGTCTCATTCCAAATAAATTGTTTTTGAAACGTATTGCCTTTCAAATGCGTTTACCATCACTTTCTTGTTGAATTTATTCATGCTTCGAAATTTTCACCAAGTCATACATATGGTCGATATTTTTCACCTCATCTGTGTACTCTTTCTTACAACACTCGTGATGAAGTATTTAATTTGTCACCGGTAAGACTAAAAATAGAAAAATAATTCACAATGTTTGTCAATCAACATTTTGAACTTACTTCCATCTGAACTGCAAGAAAATATGAGTGAACAGCAAGGACTACTGTAAACGTAGTCCTTGGTGAATAGATATTCCACAACTATGCATTGCGTGAATTATTATAGTATCTTCCCACTATCTCTTCTTCAAACAAGGCATGTTCAGCCATAAAGTTTCAGTATAGCTCCTTATAGCGTAGCTGAATAATACCTTTCATTAGCTAAGAATAGTATGCTTTTGCTTTATGAACCTTTATTTATTTGCAAAAAAATGTGTTTTTGAAATTGAGTATTACCCCGTTATATGTGCTGTGAAAAAAATTAGGTGTAAAATTTTTATTGTTGCTTTGCTCGCAAATATTGACCTTTTCTGCTTCTATGAAGGTTTGACCTTTTACCCAATTTTTCTTGTAGACGGAAATTGTTATATCATTAGGTCAATTATTTTTTATTACAGTGAAATTTCATGTCCCTGGTCTGATAGGTCTATTCCTTGTAACAACTCTACTGTGATATTGTTATTGAATTTTGTAATGGGTTTTTCCAAAACACTACAAAAAGGCGTCTGAACATCTAAGAAGTAATGACTTGTGTTTTTATAAGAACCGATGATTTCATGTGGTTTCAAACGTTACAATCTCCGAGTAAACTCGTTCATATTGTTTTATTACATACATAACATAAGCTATTTGATTTTTTTAATAAAAGAATGGCAACTCTCCATCGTGAGAATACTGTTTCGGGAAATATTCTATAAAATTTTGAGATATATTCATGATAACATAATACTAGTTTTGAATTGTTGACGTCCAAATGACCGGTAGCATAGTCGACATAAAATTCTGACCCTTAGTTTATCATTCTTCTGGACGATACACGTCCAAAACTATCTCATTTTAATTCTTTAATGTTGGCCTAAATCTCATGACCAATCTATTATTTTGCAAATTATAGAGCCTTTGTTCATGAGCTTTCGTCATAGATCTGGTCAGTTTGATTTTGTATCACAAGGTTTTCAAAACTCGGCGTACGTGAACTGAAATTTCAGAGGCTAGGTTAAGCGATGGAAATGAGAAGTTACGCAGGAACTGCGCTTGCAATTATCGTGAGATATTGCAGTGTGTGAACACATTTTTACGAACGACAGGTGGTCGGCAGTGCATTCAAATATGATTTAGTTTCATTTTTTTACTCATCTCACTGCATTTGAGATCTTTAGGCGTGAGGGGTAAAGAGGTGCCTCTTTTTATCGTCCTCGAAGGCCTGAAGGTCAATGCTGAGGGCCATCTACCAGTCGACGGGCCTTGAGTGATCTGCATCCCTTGGATTTAGAGGGCTCTTGAAAAAATCTTTAATATTGGCAGTAAGACTGTACCAGCCCGCACCTCGCCAATAGAAACCCTAGTAGCGCAGCGACCAGAATATTTTTGACTGGGTAACTTTTCGAGTTTTGCTACCTCGCTCGTAGGAATTTAATCTTAAAGATATTTGTTTTGACAGATGCATTTAAAAAACTGAGGAATAAAAGAAATGATCATTTTAAGCCTCCAAGCTCTCATTAATTCCGTGTTTTGACTTGCCTAAGTTGTGTCGTATCATAAAGGCAGTGAACAAACAGGCTGATAGTGTCAAAATACTCCTGAAGTGTGATATCATAATCGCATGGCGAAATTTTTTGACATTTAAATTTTCCAGGAGAAAAATTAGTAGATAATTCAGAAAAATATTTTCACACTTTTTCATTTTCAATAGTTGATTTCCGTCTTAATTTGATGTTAACTCTGGCGTTAAGGAGTCTTAAGCATTTAGAGGAAATTTCACGTTGTGTTGAGAGATATAACAAACTATTCAGAACATCCGTTAGAAGTTATCGGAAAAAAACATAGAATGTCTCTTCTTCATTCAGTTACTTGCTGGAGCTTGGACAAGCATGTGGTAGTGCAAAAATCTGCCGGAACATTGGTACAGACCATGATGTTGCGTGGCTGAATTTTATCTTCTACCTATAATTTAACTAGCCCTTTTTTACGTGACTGTAGGTTTTCAACTTTGCAACCTGTATTCGTCATTTAACATCTTTTTTATACATATATCGCATGCATAGTAATTAAAACGTATACACAGTTAACAAGCTGCTCAATATACGAGAATTTAGGTTAACAAGTCATGTTACGAGCCTATGTTTTGCTCTGTTGATAAGCAAAATCTCTTTCATCAGCTACTTGTACTGGAGACAGCCCTCAGATCGTCGACTAAACTTCCGCGAAAGAAAACAAAAAGTATAATAAACTCTATTGCACTTAAAGTAAAGTGATGAATGAATTCTGTTTGCTACATAATTATCATGTATGATGGATGATGGGGCTTAACCTAAAAAAACTCCGTAAATAATAATCAACATTGTTGCTATCGAATTTCCCAGTCGATCGATAGTAACTTAAGCGACCGCAGCGGAAGCGACTGTCCAGGGTCTATCATCGTGACGTACGCTTTTACAGATAACATGATTTAACTTCCATAGAGCTGCGCCACAGAAACTCGCTAGCACAACCGGGAGAATAATTAAGTTTGCAACACGTGGGTCACGCTGCTCATGATAATAGTCTAGTTTAACCCCGTATAACATTTGCAACTTAGCTAAATTGAAATAGTTTTTGTCACCACGGTGAGCCTGTGTTAACTGTAACTTCTTCTGCAACTGTAAAACTGTAACTTCTTCTGCAACACTGCTCATGTTATTTCTTATGTATATGTATATGTTCAAATCCTCTATGTATGTATATACAGTGTTTTGTTTATATAAGCTACATATATAGTGTTTGTATATGCATACAGTAGATCTTGTCTTATATATATATATATATATATATATATATATATATATATATATATATATATGTATATATATATATATATATATGTATATATATCTACTGAAGTTGCAACACAGTAACCAGTTTTGGAAATTGCAAGTTATCCGTGTCACTCTCGCTGTGTAACTGAGAAGCTAGATCTCTATAGATTCTTTTGCTGCTCACAAGGCGCTAATTTTTTGTGCAACTGAGAATTTTAGCAATGTAGCTCGTACAATGTGAATGTTGTTGCGCATCATTCAACAGTCCGCATTTTAATGTCTCAAAATATGTGTTATGTAGAATAAATTTAATTATTCCTCAAGGCTTCATTAGATCGAGTTCAATATGACTTATCAATCAAGGCCTAACGTTTATTACCTTTACTGATTTTAACTGAAATTTTGGCTGATAAAAGACCGTCTGACAGCAACGGAAGAAAAAACTTCAAGTTTGACCTTAGTATCACGCTAAGTTTCTCTGCTCCTCAATTGATTAAAGAAACTTCACGAGAGACATTCGATGGGTCATAAAATTACAGTAAAGTTTAATTGAATGAGAAATGTCAGTCAAACGAGCATTTTTGCAGACTGCTGGGACACAAACTTCTTATTTCTTACCCATGGAAATCGCATTTGAAGCAGGTAAGTACTGCATTCCGTACTGTTTTTGCGAATGAGTTTTCATATTTTTTAACAGTTTCTTCACGTAGATTAGAAAAAGTTATGATCATATCATGCTTTATTTCACTTAATGAAATTTAGAAATTAGTGATAAAACTCTGCTTGAAATTTAATCCCAGATTAACTTTTTAGTCATCCACCGTAAATTTTTGTCTACTATCGAATAATCTAAAATATTTCGAGAAAATATTAGATTGTCTCACATGAAATCTCTCATGTAGAGTAGTTTTCGTTATCAACTATACATGAGCCTGATTATTTGTATGCATATATTTAATCTGAAGTATCTTTCATTCCACACAAATATTTTATTTAGAATTACTTCTCCTATTCCTATGGCTATGATGCCGACAGAACAATATTGAGTCCTGTACGAATACAAGCTGGGTCACTCGGCCGCCGAAGCCTTACGAAACATCAAGTAAGCTTTTGGTAACGATGTTGTTGATACCAGAACTGTTCAGAGATGGTTTCCAAGATTGCGTACAGGAACTGAGAGCATTAACAATTAACTAAGGGGGAGACAAAGACCAGCACTTCGACATGATGTATTGAAGAATTTGATTGAACAAAATCCAAGAACTACGATTTTCCATGCAAGCAAAAGACTGGAACCATTCGAACAAAGCCGATGATGGGCCACTAGGTTACAAACCATGTGGCTCAGAGTATTGTGCCTCTTTATTGAGCGATTCAATACTTTGAATTTAATAACACTGTGCCTCTCGTGTCTTGGAACAGTAGCTGTTGTCAAAACTAGAATAGAAAATCGATTGAAGTTCGTCTAATTTAGATGAAATTTCAAATTTGATAGAAACATGAGGTTGAAAATCTAGCGTCAATTTACACTACTAGCATTTGCGAGAAGCTGTTGAATTTACTTGTAACATATTCCTTTCAAATCTAGACAGTACTATTTTATATCAAAAGCGAAGAAACGGTACAAAATAAACAGATCTAGGATGGCTTTTAAGCCATGTTATTTTATTACTTTCATATCTCTCAGCCAATATTTCACTAAACAATTTCCTCGAAATTTTACTGTCGTAGTACGAACCCATGGTCAGTTTCTGAATGCGGTAAAACTGGTAAAACTAAACTTAATTCTTTATATAGCCCTGTTTTACGAGTAATACTTGTTTTCCTTTGTAGAAGCTACGGTCTCGAGTATGTTCAATTTTTGTCGGTGTTCGAAATATAAATTTAAATTTCTATATTTTTACACTAACCTCGTTAAGCGCATGAATTCCACAAGTAATTGAAGGCTTTGAAATAAAAGTTTAGTCGGTATTTCTCCTATGTCCATAAACAGCAATCAAGGAAGTTCGTATTGTATCTCGGCTCCACTTGCAGAAATTAAGAGCCAAGGTGAATGTTAATTTTGGGTTACTTGTTAAGTGAACACATTTTGTGTGCACTGTGTGTCCGCGCTGAACACGTACGAACACCATAACTGAGAATTTATCCTGTACAAAATATATTTATTACCACTACTTGTTAAGTACGGATGAAACAACTTATGCATTTACTACCTATTTAGGCACGACTTATTGACTAGAAACATGCACAGTATGTACCCACAAATACTACACTGAGAACATTGTTGCATACAATATATATATACATCATGTATGTACATTTTAATGAATATAACGCATTTCGTCAGTTTATGCAAAGTTCAGAGACTAGGAAATGAAGAATAATAGAGAGAAGTTTACACCTCTACGGGATGAGATGCTAGAGAAGTTAAGTTCATGGAGATGTTAAGTAAAAGCTAGGAGTGCCAAGGAGAACGGGTGTAAACGAATTTTCAGAAACAACAGAATGAATGACTACCAGCTAAGGATTATATAGTATGACAATTTAAAATCCAATTTGGTATTACATAAGGCATATTCAAGTTATATAACACCTCCGATGTTTTTTCTCAAGACTGGAAGCCGATAGAAACATGCAGTTGGTTTTAAGACGCTCGTGCATCTCTTTGTGAATGCGTGATGAGTTTGCAGCACTGTACGTCACAGAACGCTAGCACCAGCGGCGAGAGCGAGGACTGATTTTATTGCTTAAAATGGTGACATTTTCATTACAAGAACAGCATGTAGTCATTCGTTTTCTCCATGTGAGTGGTGTGATACCGATTGAAATTCATCGTCAGTTGAGTGAGAAATGTGGTGATGATGTCATGGACGTGTCTAATGTACGTTTGTGGGTGCGGCTGTTCATAGACAGTTTAATTTAAGAAAAACATAGGTGTTACACTGTATAACTTGAATGCAACTCGTATATTACGTATCAACATCATTGGGCATACAATGTTTTTTTGCTCTAATTATATCGGTAAATAGAGAGAATGAACAATTAAGCAACGTATTGTTAAACCGTAGTGACGTCTGAAGTTAAAGGAAGGTGTGTTGTAGGTATGCATAAGTATGGACGGCCAGAGTGCGTAGAGTGTTAGATAAGAGAGCTGTGTTCATAAAGAGCACAGGCGTGTTCTCTATAGACCGATAGAAATAGAAAATACTGCAAATTATTATTTTGAGCAGCCCCCGACTGGCGCCTGGTCGCTCGCCTCTCCATCTCTCGTAAGAAATATGTCATCTGAGTCTCACTTATTACGGAAGTAGGTTCTAGAAGCAGCATGTATGTGTGGAAGTATGAAGACGCGCCACACTAATTCTATGTGTAGATTTATAGTTTCGTGCTGCTGTAGTATTATAGGAGTTAGTTTAGATAGTTCTTTTCTATAACAACAATAACAACCTTCTTTAGCTACATCTTTTTCTTCTTGTTTCACTTTTATTGGAGCTTCGGAAATGAGTCCATGCAGCTCCACGCCTTCAGGGATGTTTTATTGTTATTCTGATGCTTAGCACACAGGCTGAAAGAAGTTACAGAAATTTTATTCTGCGTGGTTCCACTCGAAGAATCCGTTCCCTTCCAAATTTTGCGCCTGTAGTAAGCTGAAGGCAGTAAGACTCCAAATGTTTAGCTACATCGACACAGTGATCATGGTAAAGGTACTGGATCGCCTGCAAATGATAGGAACGAGCATGACTCGCAATAAGATAAATGTCAGCAACAGTAAGGTTTCTGATGATAGCATCATTCCTTATTAGTGGTCCTGCAAAGCAACTCACCTCGAATTCATGACAAATTGTCAATGTAATTGTGAGCTCTGTAGTCGATAGAAGCTATATAAAAACTCTGTCTCTTACAGTTCATCGCTACACTTGAATTCAATTTTATAAGAATCAGTAAACTATTAAATACTCCTATAACGGAAGATTATGATTTTATTTTGAATTAACAATACAGTCATAACTGAAGAGAACCGCATCACTCTCCCCATACGCAGCACTTCTTTAATTTCTGGTTATAGTCATCGATATGTTGAACATCTTTTTAAATTCATGAGAGAATTTATACTTCATCAACGATAACTGAAGAAAAAGTATAGAAAAAATCACGAGTATGAAAAGTTTCTTTTCAGTCCTTATAAACCGCCGCTGAATTAGTATTTTCAAGTTCGAATAGGCAACAAATTATGAATATTTTTTAATATAGAATTACATTTTAATACATTGATATAAAGCACTTTTATATTCTCAATGATAAATTGATGTCACCAAAGCGCTCAATTCTTCGTTCCTTATTCAGATGTTACTGAATACTGGGCAATAATTCAGATTTTATGCGATCAATTTCTCATAAGGACATGAACTCAAACACGGAAGCTGAAGCTGGGCAGTGTTGTATTATTTATGTGCAATGCAAGGACTAGTATAAACAGTAGTAGTCCTTGGTGCAATGCCATTCTATTCTAAAAAAGTGTCCCAATTATACCTTAAACCTAGTAAATCTGAAACTGAGTGTTGGAAATATTTTGCTCCTCGTCAATATGAACTTCAGACGAAATATTTACAAATGTACATTTGTGTACATATTTAGCTGAAATGTTAAGTTCTCATTGAATGATCGTAAACTACATCAATGCAGCCATCTCTAATTCATTGTGTTCTTCTAAAATAATTTCTGGTAAATATATTCTGGCAAAAGCAAAATAATATCATACTCAAAATTTATTTCGAACACTATAAGCTGGCTGCGCTGTAGTTCATTTTACCAGCAGAAAAATACATGGGCGTTAAAACTCGGGATAGAAACTCGGTGACAGCCCAAAATCGACCTGCCAAAATCGACAAGCCTAAATCGACATCCCAAAATCGACGTCCAAAAAAAGACTTCCCAAAATCGACGTGCCAGAATAGACGTGCGAAGATCGACGCACAAGAATAGACGTGCCAGAATCGACGTGCGAAAATCGACGTACCAGAGTAGACGTGCGAGAATCGACGTGCCAGAATAGACGTGCGAAAATCGATGTGCCAGAATCGACGTGCGAGAATCGATGTGCCAGAATCGACGTGCCGGAATAGACGTGCCAGAATAGACGTGCCAAAATAGACGTGCCAGAATAGACGTGCGAGAATAGACGTACCAGAATAGATGTGCGAGAATCGACGTTCAGAAATTGACGAGCTAACATCGACGTACCAAAATTCACCCTCCAAAATTGATGCTCTTAAATCGTGAAAATCGAACGGAAGACCACATAGCCTGACGTCATCAAGGTTACAAAGCTATCTGTTAGGTCCCCATTTCGTGGCAGTTGGTGGTTCCGCTTCACCAGTAGCTTTGAGGTGTACTGTAGGACACCAGCACCAGCAATGAATTGTGCTTTTTCGAATGTAAACCGTACATGTAAAAGCATTCGGCATCGGTTTAATGCTGATCACATATTGATATTTGAAATAATTTAATAACCCGAAAATTTCTCCTAAGTTAAGGCTGATATTTATAACACCTATAATACAAGTAACTCTAACTAAGAATAAACTATCCAAACGTCTGTAATTCGAGCAAATCATAAGGAACAAAAGTGCATGAAAGTACTATGCCATGTAATTTTTCAGATTCGTTCAGCTCCGCTCGGAGTTCAATAACAACTGTTAGTGTAAATGTGAGAACAAGTCACTGCTATGATTCACTCTATCTTAGCTTGATAACTTTTGCTCCCATTGTTTTTCAACATGATATGGAGGAAATCATCTGAAAAGCTGAATAATATTGTGACTAAATAAATTACACTACACTGAATGGGATGCAGTAACACATGTGTTGCGTTCTAAACCCAACTACGTTAATCAATGCAAAATCATTGCTGCAACTAATACATAGTGGCAATTTAAAATAAAAACACGTCATTTCTTATGGCATTGGAAATATTCAAATATTCAAATTACATCTGAATCTTCAAGTTAATGCAGCATAAATTTATGGATTTTAGCCCAGCAGAATATAATCTGGGGGCTTCTAAAAATTTCCCTGCTTGCCAGATTGATGATAAAATTACCACCTACGAGACGCGCGTGCATAGTATAGACTTCGAGTAGACTTAGTAGACCTAATATGCCTTAGTAGACCTTAGTAGACTTCTTAGTAGACCTAATTCATGGCACTCACCCAGGAGTAGACTGGCAGCGCTGCTTCACATCCTGGCCACCAGGCTACCGATAGTCTAGAAAATACTAGAAATATGAACTAGGTAACCATGTTCAATGCCCAAAGAAGACTCATGTTTATATCATATTTGGCTTTCATTTCTCTCTCTATCACGAACTTATCACAGACATGAACCCATGCAAAAGCTTGCAAGAGATTCCTAGCAGTGCGAGCGTGATGGTTTTACCATCAGGTATTTTAACTCTAAAATACAGTACGTACCATCAATGATACAAACCTAATTTTTGCCCATAATTACTAAGTCATTCCTCACATATGCCTGTATTGCCCCAAGGATCATAATTAATACGTACCCAAACCGAACGAGTTCAAAATCTGTATAATTTAGATGCTGGGGTTGGTGTGCATGTTCAGAGAAAGTTACGCTGGAGCTTTCGATTTAAAGATCATATTTTGCCCTCTTACTTGATGTGAGGTAAGTAAAAACCTCTCATTAGGAATGTTATAAGGATTATGTGTAAAATTTCATTTTTGTCTTATAGTAATTTTTATGAATAAAATAAGATAAAATTCTGTAATATCATATCTGATACACAAAGTGCAAAAAGATTAATTGATTGCATTATGCATTCCTGTACAATATATAATACAATGATTGATTTTTAAATAATATGAGGGCATGAAATTCATTATACCTGCAAGGCTGCCAAAAATAACACTTAAAGTTGGTTGATTTCTTTATAAAATGGATATTTATTCGTGAGCCACATAACTTTTGACGATACCAACAGATAATGCCACGAGGGTAGCTAGAATAGAATAGAATAGAATTAGGCTATAGGAACGAACCTTCTGGCCCATTCTTGGGTCGGATAATTACTTCGATAATTATTCGGTTGTTTACCCAAGTCCCATGCCGTATTTCTAGCCGCATCAACCATGTCGGCAGCGGGATTCGAACCCGGGTCTTTCCGCTCGCAAGCAGACTCGCTCACCAGTCGACCAAGCTGGTGATACCGCTGGCGGCGGTACTGAATTTACTTTTTTGTATTGAGAGTGAGTCTGAACATGGCGTATCCAGTGATGACGATGACATCAATGATCCTACGAATCACTTGTGTGGTATTTACTTTCTTGCTTATCATCATTCTCAAAAAAGGTATATCTCAGAATGGAATGCCAACAGAAGCTACAACGAAGAAACGAGGTCGGGAGTTTCTGAAGAGAAGGTAGTTACTGTTGATGACACGTCGATATGTCTTGTGTACTTTGGCAGGATAATAAAACTGCCAGTTTACTGTCAACACTAACTGGAGACCAATCTATCTCAAATATGGAAAGGTTTGATCGAGCTGTGCATGAGATCATTACAGTGAGAGATTTTAAACTAGTAAAACAATGTCACAAGCATGTGGATGTTGTTTAAGTAGGTCAGTTGGACAGGCTACTGGGAAGGTCAAACTGCAAGATACGATCATGAGAATTGTACTTTCGGATATTTTATCCTCTTCATGACATGACTATTATAAATTTACAGTTGATGCTCAGGTAAATTCATGCTTCTAGATAAAATTGAAGGACTTTCGTGCATCTTCCACAGAACTCTTTTGTAAAATAAACTCAAACGAACCTGTCAAAACAAGACTACCATCCTCATCAGATGTCAATAGAAGGGCAATTGGTTGCCAAAAAAAAGCACAGCAATGCTAGTCACATGTCTTTAAAAGAAGTGTGACTGAACGCTGTAGCATACTGGTCTAAACATGATGTCCATCAAAGCTGTAACCTACTGGGTTGTACTATGATCACTTATAAATTAATTGCATTGCCAAAAATATGGAATAACCCTTTGTTATAATAAATAGAAGACATTCTTCACCAAGTTTTGTACTACATCAAATGTATCATGAATCGACAATGTATTATATATGATATAACCATTCATTTTTTTCACCACAAAAAATACTTTCAAATCAATGGAATTTGTGCGCTTATGTACTTATTTTATTACAATGGCACTTGAAAAGAATTACTATGTAGATTAAAGTGTTAAATCATTGATTACACCCCAAAAACAATTTGAAAATTAACACGTTGCCAACGGTTGTTCAAATTGGAGGTTCAAATAATATACCTAGTGGTACACATTTATACCAACACCTACTCAACGTGTCAAAGGTCAATGAATTTGAGTTATTTCGTAGAATATACGATTCTTGTGTTACTGTTTTTCTAAACATATTTTATCATCAAGATTATCGTTCAGCTGAAAAAAATTGCGTTTATCATGTTATCTGAATATGAAAAATTGAAAACATTTATAGGTAACACATAACATTCAAAGTTTCTATATTTCTTTTTTAAAAATCCCGGTTTCTGAAAACTTTATCGAGCCAAAATGCATTTTCATTTACAAACTTTTATAGTCAACAATTGCGTACCATATTGCATATTGTTTGCGTAATGGACTTTCATTAGCTTTGCATGGAGTTTCATTGTCTATATGAACACTCGCTCACTGCACACCGACTAATTGCCGACCTGGCACTGACGATCGTTTGAACTGCGGCACTCGCTTGCTTCTCACTGATGTTCGTTTACCGGCTATGAAAGATTTCTGACCTGCATAAAAGATTACATTTTCAGAAAATGGAAACTCGTTTGTTAGCATGGAAATTTGTCTGTTAGCAAGGAAACTCATTTGAGACGTAAAAACTTGTTTCTTAGTGTGGGAACTTGTTTACTAGCAAAAAGATTCATTTACTGACATGGAAACTCGTTTGCTGGCATAGTAACTCGTTCACTATCACAGCTATTCGATAGATGCGTCTAAGCACTCACCAGCTCTCACGGAGTCTCGCCTAAGCAGTGAAGAAGTCGTACAGAGTAATATTGCCGCTCAATTACAGTAAATGTCGTGCTACTTCAAGGAAGTCGAGTTTGAATTCATTATGTATGTGCTGCACTTTGCAGTAATCACAACAAACAAAACAAACAAACAAGCTTTATTTCCAATCAAGTACACAGTACATACATAGACATTTAGTACATTGGTTTTTCAAATTCTTAAGGTTAACATTCTTTGAGTAAGGATGATGGTGAGCTCCATGCGACGATCCTGGGATGTGTCTGAGGGCTTACCGATAAGTGCGAGCTCACGGCGTGAAACGAGAAACAGCTCGTATTCATTGCCGGGGTTCGAACCCGCAGAAGTCATTCTGCACAAGCAGAGACCCGATACAGAACACGGGCCGCAGACCACTCGACTACGGTGGCTAGTGAGGGCAAAGTAAATAAATTTGTTCATAATATTTCTGCCTGTAATTACACAATTTCAATACTGTGCAATCAACTCCAATAGATATGTAATCGCCTACGGTGGACTTACGCTTAAGTGGAATATGTTGATAATCGTTCGGAGTACATGCGCGTTTTTTAACACAACAGCTCCTTGCTGTGAACTGAGGCTTGTTTTTAGTACATAGGTGCTTCTGTCCTCAGTGTGACAGAGGCAGTGAGGTAGCTGATGTTCAGTGTTCTTCTAATTCTATGAGGAGCAATGCTTTACTTAATCTACTTAAATCACAATTTCTATCTCAAATATTGAAGACGACTGTCTCGTCATCTGAAGATGAGCAATTCCTTTATTTGGAATACATAAAGTACGATGTAGTCTCTGGGAGTCACGGTAATTAGTTTGGTGTAAATGTGCAAGTAGTTGTATGCTGACACAATTACCAATTAACGAACTCTAAATCCAATTTGTTCAAACTTGTGCCCTAGAAATGCGTTAATCATTTTTTCAGCCACAAGTTGTCGTACGCGAGACTGTAAGTATTTGAAAAACACCGCATTACGAGTTACATATTGTTCACCGTGACTTTAAATTATACCAATGAGTGGTATGGCATATGTGCGATAGCGATTAAGTCTATACATCAATAATCTTGTTGAATTATCCAGTAGAACTCTCATGCACAGCATGATCCCGTGGATGTGCGTGGGAAAAAATAAATTCAGGATGATGACAGAGTTAATTTACGAACATTTTTTCGTTAAAAAATACAAAATATTATTTTTTATGAACCTATTATATAAAGAAGAAATATTTCAATCTTTGTATACAAATTATTTTTATCGCTATATAGGTAACAATATTTTTAGTGTTTAGTAAAATAGATCTAAATCCTCAACATTTCAAAAGAATATTTAAAAATATGTTCTCTTACAATGATAAAATACATAGTTGGTAAAGATGGATTTTGATGTATTTAGATGTATTTTCCCATGATTAAAAATTATAGTTCTTTTAAGCATTCCTTTATAACAAAATTAATGTACATATCGCGTCATTAGCGATTGGAAATTAGTGCCTGACTTTCATCGCACTGTTCAATTGTAACATTCGTTTAGAGACAAGCGTAGTTTCGTGTACACTTTAGCGTTCATTCCAGCACGGTCGTTCTCCATCTTGTCATTTGTTTCAGTGTCCTCTCTGTCTCTCTGCGGTTCCCTGGCAAATTCTTTGTCATTTGCTCAATCACATTTTTGGTGACGCTCATACTTTTGAGTTTGGTCTGGATCTTGCTCTTCATTCAAGTCTGGGATTTGTGATAAATAAACACACAACAAACGAAGACGCTTATTTCTCATACCGAACTGTATATCCTTATATGCAACAAAACCGACCTACCCCTGAAGTGGAGACCCATCGTGAAGAACATTTTCGTTAGAAACCGAAGCCGCCACATAGAAAACACTCCCTCAGACCTGGTAGCGAAGACTGCAGATGTAGAATAAACTTTACTCTGTCGTTATAATCCTACTGTGCAACTTTGGTGCCTCCTCTCTGTACTTATTTTTCTATTCTTCCTACTGTAGAGTTTCCCTCTATTGAGAATTTTTCGTTACCACGATTATCATTTTTTTATCCCGGTTAGTTTCCTTATTGCTCATGTGCAATTTTGGCCTCAATGATTTCATATTTTAATTAACCATAACTATGTCTTCTGACAAAAGCGGTAAAGCACGTAGGTATCGAACGTGCAGCTCTGTAGGGTATGTCCAAGAAATCAACCTCAGCGTAAAATACAAGATCAGTCAAAGAATCGAAACCGCACTTACGAACCATATTGGCGCAGAAAATCAGTCAACCACGCATTTTAAATCTCAGGCAAGTCAAATACTAGTCGACTTGTAACTATTTTCACCTATTTTCTACTTAATTTCATCAGCCGGCTTGGTGCAACTTTTTCTACTGCATTAAATCTCGTTTTATGGGCCTTCGATTTACCTGGCATTATCCCCCTTGGTTATTGCAAAGCTTTATCCACCTTAGTCTGTTCTATTTTAAATGGTAGTGTTTCCTTACTTTCTATTCGCAGTAAAGTTAACTGATGCGAACTAAGTTACAAGTGCAGCCTTGTGCACTCTTGTCTTGCCTTAGCTAGTTATTGATCGTACGTTTGTAAACACTCATCTCAAGCTGCATCACTGGTCTTAAGATGTTAGCTTTATGAATTGAAAACCCAATATCGTAATATAGAATAGAATAGAATAGAATAAGGCAATAGGAACGAGCCGTTTGGCCCATTCTCGGTTCAATACCGAAGTCCCATGCCGTCTAAAGTAAATCCATCAGTCATGCACGTACACCTTAACCACGTAAGTCAATTTAGTCA
>VCRD01000828.1:55439-93074 GCA_006783055.1 Trinorchestia longiramus | reverse complement strand
TCTTGAAAATAGGAGTGACATTTGCGCGCTTCCAATCATCTGGAACTATCCCAGTTTCGAGAGATCGATTGAAGATGTTTGTTAGTTAGAGGTTCGCTTATTACTTCGGCTGTTTCTTTGAGTATCCGGGGACCAAGGCCATCGGGCCCGGTTGACTTATATGGGTTTAAAATGCTGAGCTGTTCCTCTACCTCTTCTACTGTAAATACGCCATCTGACAGGATTTCCTGAATGTTTAAAACATGAGGTTGTGGGTATATGTACTGTTTACTTGTGGGATATAAAGTTCTCTTTTATTCCTGTCGATCTGCTCAAGAGCCACCATGAAGCACCTCATTTTGTTGAACACGGCTGTTGCGCCCATGCAGGGCATTAGAAGCGTACGCTGCATCACTTCTGACTTCATATCAGAATGCACCCGAGCGCAACTTCTCTCGTAAAGTGAGCATGTGCATTTATTTAAATAACCATAGATGAGGATTAATTAACAGAAATTATTTTCACCTTTAACAGCTTGCGAATCTTTCAAGCTTGAGGAAAACGATAACACCCGTTGTTCCTATATTCATCGAAATTGCATGCAATATAACAAATCGCACATAACATAATGTTATAGTTTGTGTTTCCAACAGTAATCTTAAGATCATCTTGATCACTTGTACACTTAAGATCATCGTGATCTTAAGTGTACGAGTCGGAGTGAAATTTTAAAATGTCATTTTTAATTTACTGGTCGGTCGCTTGGTGTGGTGTGCTGATGATCCATGAAATGTAATTATTATTGTAGTTAACTGAAAACTTCTTTGTATCGAATGAAATCGGCAGTTACATATCAGAGTAAGATTAAAAAATGAGGGCAAAAAGTTTAAACATATAATGATTTATAATAAGTTATGCGCGGTGTCTACGCGAGCAGAATACAAACGCAGGATATGCTGATTAACTGCCGCGGCACAGCAAACTCAGTATTGTCTTTTTTATAAATTATTTTTGTAAAAGTACAGTTTTTCTTGCATTTCATGTTAATAGGATTCTAAGTATTGGACTTACCCTTTATGAGTTTTTGAAAAAAATTCATGACCTAGATTACAAAATGCATTTTTCTGTAATTTCATGATTCATATTGAACAACTTTCAACCTCATGAATATACTAATGTAAGTCTCTTGATATATCCATATCGTTCATTCAAACAATGTAATTTGGAAACCTATTTGGGCGAAAAATTCGGTGATGATGTGTATAATTTCTGTGCTAATCACATTTTAATGTGTAATATAATTATCAACGTGAGCAAAATATATTTCATGAGATGAATTATTGCTATGCATTCTGAGTGCCTGGCTGAAGCTAAAGGCTGTAAGAAGCTCTACAAGTTTGCATGTTCACTCAAAAACCTAATATCTGAAAGAATATCCTTGCAAAAACTATTTGCATTATTATATCTCTATCCGCCTGCCTCGAATGAAACTAAATATCACCATTCAGATGAAAGGGATTTGTGCGTAGTAATACATTATCTACGATTTTTTTGAAAATGCCACATTTTAATCATCTAACCGAATTGAGATGCTATTTATTTATAAAGATTTTTTTTGTTCCTTTCTTTTGATATTTCAATGAGAATGTAATATGAGTTAGTTTTTGTTTAGATGAAGACGGCGTAGATTACTGTCTGGTAGGGGAGTTTTGCGGCACTAGCGAACTGTACGTGTGTGGCGCGTGAACGTAGGTCTAGATTGAGGCACAGTGGCACTCGTATCAGCTGATCGCTACATTCTCTGTGGTCCCTGCTCTCTGCGTCTGTAAGGCAGCTTAAAAATGCTGCCATTCAACCCACCTGTAGTAAAACGACTTCTTGGCTATAAGAAAGGGGAAGGCGAAGACAAGTGGAGTGAGAAGGCTGTCAAGTCTCTCGTTAAAAAACTTAAAAAAACTGGCAGTCTTGAAGAACTTGAGAGTGCCATAACCCAAGCGGACGCCAATACTCGCTGCATAACTATTCCGAGGTGAGAATTACCTCTGTTAACTTTATTAGGGTATTTATATGTATTGTTGTACATATCGAATAATGTTAAAACTTGAAAGAACTTCAACCAGGCTGTGCTGTTACTGTAGTCGAGTGGCATGAGCAACATGTGCTGCCAGGTCCCTGATTTCGCGAGTTTAAATCCTTAAGCAGTCTTTGAATTTGTCGTACTTGTGATGCAGGGACCAGGTTGACTGACTCCTTGCTTGAAGTTCCAGGTGATCGCAACGTATCCGTACGAACCTTTACCTCAAGCTGCAAGACGGGCAGAAACAGTCGCTGGGAGCACGATCACTAGTCTCAAAATATTATTAAGGATGGAAAAATAATTGTAGGTTTTGAGTATGCCTTAATTAAATGAAGTTTATTTCATTATTTCCTTGCTTTTCTTCCCAGAACAAAAGCATCGACTTTGTAAAATTTTTGACTCTGTCAAATGTGGAAGCTTAACTTAAATTGCTAATTTTAATTTCAGATATGCAAGAATTTAAACTTTCCTTACATACCTAATTTTTGTTGGTGTGATGATTGTATATTGAAGAGCATTAATTTACAGATGATGTTGCCTACTGTAAGGTCTTCAGTTGTCAGGTTCTTGATGATCCTGTGATGTTTTTCACTGCTTATATCACAGGGATTCTAATTTTATGAGATAAATCAGCATGATTTTTCATCTGTATGATTAAATTGTAATTTTTTAGATACTTGTGTGATTATTGGAATAAATACAAAATGTAAAGTTGAGCACTTTCATAGTATCACAATACTCCATTGCATTGACTTCAAACAGTCAGTCACTGGGATTAGAGTGTGACTGCCTGCCAAGCATGAGGGTCTGTTAATGACAAGCTGGCTCTCTCAGTGATGCCCTCACTTGCCTGATTCTTTTGCATGGAATGACCCTGGCTGCACCCTGAGGAGTTATCTTAGATGATGATGCACAGGCAAAAAACCCTGGGATGTTGCCCTGCTGTATGTGTATGTTTCAGAGGGAATTAAAGGCTGTAATCAAGGCCCCAACTGCTGTTGGTCCTGAGTTTGTTACACAAGTGAGTTGTGTCCCTGTGGTGTGGGGGAATCTGAAGAAAATTGTCATTCAGTTTCTTGAAGACTAGTGGCCATTGTGTGATCCTGAGGATCATTAAGGTGCTCTGAGTGAACTGTATTGACTCTCATATTTATAAGGGTTTTCCACTTTTTGCAAATAGTATATGTAATTATTTGTAGTTTTTATGCAAAAGAATCTTTAGCTATTTGTAGCTACATATACCCTTCATAAGAGAATATATAGCTATTAATTACAGAATTATCAATCTCATTATTTCTCTCCTATAAAGTATTATAAACTCATGAAGTGTATCTTTTATTTCTATCATTTTTGGGTGAAGAAGAGAGCAATAGACTTACTTTTGACAAGTAGTCTCATATGTGTGTCATTGTTTTCCCTTCTTCTTTCTTCAGTTCTTTATTCTGTTTTTGATGGCCTCAATATAATTTTGCTAGCTGTAACATACAAATGAATTAGGTAAAATGTGTTGACATTTTTTGTGAACATGTACTGCAATACCTTGAGATAAAAATTTAATTTGTACTGTAACTCAGCTCATAAGTCAATCTACTTGTGTCAAACTAATTTTTCTTATTGAATTAACTGAAATAGATTTTCTCTATTCCAGCCTTGAAAAAAATGAACATCCTAAATGAAAAAAATTATGGAAAGTCTCAAAAAGTTTGACTTAACAATTGCTAACAATGGCACACAATGCAAAAGTCAGATGGTCCTTCATGGATTTATGGCCTAGCAGCTACTCCTCTGCAGTGATGATCTTTCATGGTATTTTCTTCCAAAATAGTCCCATCTTATTGCTGGTTCAAACTTGTTGGGCAATGTAGCCTTCCTTCTTAATAAGTAAAGCAAGATGTGTGATGTAATCCTGTGCTGCCTTAACATCAGCACTCCTTGCTTCCCCATGACTCACCACCAGGTTGATGCCAGTTCTTCATAAGCAAATTGCTGGTACTTAGTCCTTTCAGTTCATCCATCTACATCTTGATGTATTTTCATCACAATCACTTATCATTTCTGACTTGATAATTTTCAAGACAACAATGCATCAGGTGGTAATTCAGTTTAAAACATACTATGCATCTATATGTATTTGCAATTTAGTTATGAGTGAGATATTAAATTGGAAAACATTGCTTGAATGTAAAATGAAAAGCTAGTTTTATATTTTAGTTTTAATGTTAGACTATTTCCATACATATAGGTTGGGTAATGATTACCTACTTGAGAGCCATGAGCTTGAGTTGCACTTACTGGCAATGTGTCCTGACAAGAGTCCTACATCAGTTGAGGCAGGCGTCTAAAAAATAATGGGCACACTTGCAGATGAGGGGCTGGAATGAAGAGCTTCTCTTCCTAAACAAACTTATGTGCATTCAGCTACTATCACTGATGTGCTGTAAAAATACCACAGTATTCATGTGTTGTGTATCCTTTATACTCAATACCTTTTTTGGGGAAGGATTTTTTGATATTAACTACAATTGCAGTATTGTTTAGCATAACATTATAAGTATTAACCAGCTTAGCTGAACTGTGTGAAGGAAAGAACAAACACTGCTCTGATGGCCAAATCCAGTTTCCTCATTTGGCAATTATGTGCATGCCAAGGACTATGTCCTTGCATCAATCTATGTGTCGAAGACTGTGTTCTTGCGGTTGTGTAAACTCTGCTGAACAATCTTTTTTCTCATGTAACTACTCATACACAAGTGGATTGCTCAAATAATTTTGTAGTCTCATTTCCATCTTTGTTCCCTTTTGAGTTGCCAGATTTGCTATTCTAAACTATCAAGTCTTGGTGTCATTTCTTCTCAAAATGGGTTTTTATTATTATTATTATAGTCACAAATTTGCCTTCATGTGTCTTTGCATTGAAATGATAGGATGAAAATTTCTACTGCAAGAGCAAGCAAATATTTTGTAGTCATTACAGAATATCTGCAAACTGTTAAATGGCAGAATATCTGCAAACTGTTAAATGGTAGTCTGTGTGATACTATTCTTCTTTGTAAAGGTATGGGAATACCAAAATTATTACCAATTCCAACATGAATTTAATTGTGAATTTCAACTGATGCCAAATATTTGATGCTGGTCAGTACTTGTGCTAAATTTAGGGTTACAATTGTTAAAAATTTCACACTCCATGAAAATGACTGATAGTTTCCAATACTTGTATTAATAAATTAGCCTATTTCTACACCCATATGTCAGCCTTCTGTATTGTTAAAAGTAACTGTATGCCATAAGGAATAAGAATATTGAATTTAACTGAAGTATCTATTCTTTTGTATGCCATAAACTGTCTTGCTATTTGGAATCCTCTTTTATTTTATGCATTCTTCATACATTGTGCATCAAGGTATGAATACTCTTAAAACTTGAATATTCGATTGGAACTAATTGGGAAACTTACATAATTTTCATTTTCAAGCAATTTTTGATTGAAATTCTAGAAATTTATGCTAATACTAAATTTATATAATTTAAATTAGGCACTTATATCCCATGCTAATTAAGCAAACAAATATTAGATATATTGTGATACTGCTGGTCTGCATCAATGACTGTAACCACTAATATGGACTAAACCAGTAACATGAAACTGCAATGGTTATTTATAACTTTGGGTGTCTATACTCTGTGTCATTCTCAATTTCCTTCATCAGCTGTTCAGTTGTTCTAGCATGCCATGCTAGGGGTGGTGTCTGTGCTGCAGGTCACTGGACGTGCCTATAACATGACATTCATGAGGGTGTCTGTGCTGCAGGTCACTGGACGTGTCTCTAGCATGACATTCATGAAATGGTGTCTGTGCTGCAGGTCACTGGACGTGTCTCTAGCATGACATTCATGAGGTGGTGTCTGTGCTGCAGGTCACTGGACGTGTCTATAGCATGATATTGATGAGGTGGTGTCTGTGCTGCAGGTCACTGGACGTTCTCATAGCATGACATTGATGAGGTGGTGTCTGTGCTGCAGGTCACTGGACGGTAGGTTGCAGGTCAGCCACCGCAAGGGCCTGCCTCACGTGATATACTGCCGGCTGTGGCGCTGGCCGGACCTGCAGAGTCACCACGAGCTGCGTCCGCTTAATTATTGCTCCTACGCATTCTCCCTCAAGAAGGAGCTTGTTTGCATCAACCCGTACCACTACACTAAAATTGCTCCTCCTGGTGAGACTTTGGAATTGCTTTCAGGAAGTCATGTAGGTGTATCCATCTTCTATTGTCTATGTTCAAGTGAGTTGCGTGTCAAGTCAAAAGATGTATGCTTTTGGTGTGAAAGTCATTACATAAATGGTTTTGTAATGCTTCATGAATAAATTTAGTTATTGAGCATGTTTCGTATGAAATAATTCTGTTAGAGAGGGAGTTCTGTTCAAAGAATATTCAAAAATACCTTTTTTTGAAACCATTTTCGGTTTATAGTTCAAATGCTTATGAACTGGATCATAGAAATTATATATAGTTCCATTGGACGCAAACGATCATGACAATATACCCTCAATATCTATTAAAAAATTATACCTTGCGTGTTTCTTGAAAGGTCATGCCTGTTATGGGCATTTACAAGCACCATGCAGTCTCAATGTTATCCATTGCTACAAATTCTTGTTTGATGGTAGGAGAGTAGAGGCCATTTCTTTCTCATTTTATACATTTCTAATATATCATGTAGCTCATTCTCTTGTTTATTATGTTAGTCAATCATGATTGGTGTAAAACTGGTTATGAAAGTCCTTACAAATTAACAAAGAGCATTAAACTTTAGAATAAAAACTTATTGGACCGTATAAACTATTCCACAAACCTAATGTACATAAGAGCTAAAATGTGTTTTAACGTAAACTAATCCAAGCAAGACAGAGAAAAACACGAGTAACTAAACGATGAGCTTAACTTCAGAATGACTGGACAAGGCAACTTTGTTTATTCTGCTTTCAATTATTTCTTCTAAACATGAAAGGCCTCCCAGAGGCAATACAAGTAAGAGAAGATAGCAGCTATTTACCTGATTTATTCATGCTCCGTTTATTATTTTCATCATTTAGCACTTTATAACATTGGTTTATATATTTTTATCACTTCCTTCTGTACCGATGAATTTTTTTTCTAACTTTGCACTTACGGAGTAAAAAGTAAGATGTAATGGGAATGAAATGGTGTGTTACACACGCGAGTAAAGTAACGGTACGGGAGAGGATGTGCATACTGTTTACAACAGAGCTGTAGGGAAAATGTCAAACTGGAAGACATTATGAAGAGTTGTTAACGAGGGGGTTGTATGGTCAAGAGGTGTCACCTAAAGAAGATGCAATGCTGTACTCTTGAATGAATTCAATAGTGTAACGCACGTACTAGACTCGCGAGTCGTGAATCTTACACTGTAGTACTTACTGAAGCCTGGTTACTTCTCCTTTGTTCTTGCTGTCCATAGATCGGCAGTACATTTTTGATATCAAGGAACCACCTTATGCTAGTCACTTATTCATCACATATTTACCGTGTGTATTACTAAATGTATTATGTAATTCACGTTGGGCATCAGCGTTTGCGACAATGGTAGTTGATTGATTCAGTGTTCTAATTAAAGGAATTATTGTTTGAAGTCTATTTTATTTACCCAAATTGTTAAGCTCATATTTCAAAAAGGGAGAAACTATTTGAAGTTTTATTCTTGGGTTAAATAAATGAATGCCTTCTTAAAACTCAAATATGTTGAATTATAGAATTGTGCATCTCTCTCTCCTTCTTCTCTTACACAAAAATGTCTCCATGTTACCGTACACATATTAATCTGGTGTCATTTTCTCACTATGTTAAAGTAATTTTGTTTTACCTACGTGAGGTTGTTTGTTACAGGAAGTGACGGCAGTGCAGTGCACGGATCTTGCGTTTGTTACCCTGACCTTCCGTCAATTTTGGTGCCACGTAACCAGAACAACCAGCACCATCATCACCTTCCTTTCACCTCAAGCATTTCCCCCATCACTTCAAACTCCTCCGTATTCAGCCCTTGCCAGCTGAACGGCGAGAACAAGAGCAATATCATGCCTGCTGAGAGCGTTGGGCAGCCCAACTCTCCCACCTCCGTCATCAAGTCTGAGTCGCCGGAAGTTGTTGAAGAATTCGAGGACATCACAGACACCTTCTCGCCTAGTGAAGGCCTGTGTAAAGGCTTCGCCAACGTTGGTCTGTCGTCTCCCCCCAGCCTGCCTGTCTCGAAAAATACCAAGAGCCCTGTTCACTCGCCTCACTATCAGCCTTTGCTTAGCCCATCTGCGTCTCAAAAGTCGCCCTTAGGCAGTCCCATAACCACCATGCCCAACGCCATGGCAAACTCCAATGGTGAACTCTACGGATCACCCGCCTCAGTCGGGGGTGACAACTCTCTCGCTCTCCAGCAGTCACAAGGAGGTAATACTTGCAACTACAGCTCCTTGTCCGCCATGCCTGTGAGCAGCAGCAATGGCGGGACTAACTTTGTCATCGGCGGCAATACAGGCAGCGGCTTCATCAGCTGCTCGGCTGGCAGCTCCGTTACTCCCAATGGAGGAGGATTGAGCTCTAATTTCCCCACCTTTGATGATCTGGACCCGCTGGTGGATATTACTACTTCACCAGACTCTCTGAGCGACTCCCTCGTTAACGGCACCGGCAGCCAGTCGCCTTCGCTCGCCGGCAATTTCTTGCCCACTCTTTCCAGTGGTAGCTTCAGCGACCTTGGATCACCGACTCGATTTGTAAGTCCTTATCATGTATGAAAATGTTATATTGATGAAGAACTTTTATTTTTGCTAAAGTGGCAAAAAATATCTATCGTGATTACTGAAATGGGAACCGAAGACGTTCAAATAGTGAACTTTTAGTTAATAACTGTGCATTTGAGAGTTAATCTCTTAGGCTGTAATACTCGTGGATTTGCTCATGCTGTACTTAGTATTGATAGCTTGAGACAAGAACACTAAATTATAAGATGTGTGCGAATGATCATAGCTTTTCTTGGACACTTACTTGCCAAATTTCAATTAAATAACGATTTTTAATTTATTTCTGAAAACTATTTCCATCAGTTTAATCTAGTCTGAGGTAGGTTATCAATGATAGCTTTATCGTGCAAGTATAGAATAAGGCAGTCTTACAATATTTTCCCTAAGTATTCTCTCAGATGAAATGTTTTCTATATATAATGTATTATATTACTGACTTGTTAGGCAATTTAGCATACTTCAACATTAATATTAGGCAGAGTTTAGTAAGCCTGATAGGTATTCCATGCAGGTAAAGTAAGATAGCTGGACTGTGTGGGCACGACTTGTGTAGTATACTGTAGCTGTACTGTAGCCACCGCACTGCCGCTGATGTATTGCTTAGATGTACTCCACTAGCCCTGAGTTATCTGATAAGTAAAGAGATCCCACCGCCTGGTTTGTGCCTAACAGGGTACTTCTGAATGATCGAAGGATCGAGACTTTGACCTTTTACCGGAAGAAAAATCGTTTTCTTTTGTTCAATTTTCTGAAAGGTTGACTCATCAAACAACACAATATTGTGTTAGTTTAGAGTGCAATTTAGCATACTAGTAGTCTTGCTATTTCCTGTATTTGTGTGTGAGTGTTGCATAGCACTACTTTTTTCTTAATTCTTCTCAGTTGATTTATTTTAAAGTTAGTTGTTAGTGCGAACGCACGATTGAAATACCAGCAGGAAACAGAAGAACAGTAATTTCAATGATAAATCAAATTCTAGTGATTTTATTACGTGGTGCTCTAATAGGATGGTTTTGTCTTCTTTTATTGCGGAGATATTCTGAAGATGAAAGCTAAATTCTACACACTTGGATTTAGTCCGCACGTTTTCCCTCCACATAAAAGCTGGTATTATGTTCGTCATTTTTAGAAATGAATATTTTCGAGTCGTAAAATTTAGAAGGCATTTTACTTCTATCATTTCATGATTTATGCATTTGAGAATGTGTTGAATGTTTATTTCTTTTGATACCATACCAATTACGAATATGTAGTGTGACAGCAGGAAGAATTTGTGTTTTCATTCACTCCTACTGTTTTTACTTGCATTGCGACTTTTTTATGAAATATTTTGGATTTCCACGGCGTCTCGCTCTTTCTAATTATCATTTGACATTATTATTGCCTAGCTTGTATTTAATTACAATCTAAATGTATCCCAAACTTTACACGACACAGTATTAGATTAATTTAAAGTGTTATAGCTGTATTTCTTTCATTACATTTAAAACCTTTCGAATAACTGAAGCTAGTAAGTGTAGTCGATGTATTGTGTGTTTATGTGTAGCATACATCCTCACATCAGAGTGTACTCCCAGTGAAGTCACTACCTCACTCTTTAATATGGACACCAAATTAGACCATATTCGACACAACGGTTTTGTGTGAGCTTCTTTTAAAACAATCACAAACAGTATCTGTCCATGTACTTGTTTGTGGTTTAACCCTGCCCTGAGTAGTTTCTGTTATATGTAGGATCTGACTTAACAAACTCTGTAGGCATAATTACCCACGGCGGTTTGCTTTCAGAATACTTTTTGTCTTTACCGAGCGTACCTCTCGCAACCGTCGAGTTTACAGCTCGCCAAGCCAACTTCTCTGGGTGTGAATACGACGCTTGGTAGCGGTACTGGGAGTTACCGTCAGTAGGCTGAAAGTTGAAATGAAGCGTTGTGCGTCCATTTAGCGTCCCTTACCATGTGTGTGTCTGTGACAAGGCCTCGACAACGTCCAGCGCTAGCAGCCCCTTGAGCTGCAACGGCTCCATGATGGCTCCCAACGAGTCTCCTCCTCCAGGCTACATCAGTGAAGACAATGACAACAGCCATCATGACCCCATGGAGGACATCACCTGCTCTCAAGGTGCTTTACTCAGCTTTTTCTTTGTCAGTTCTTTTATTTGAGTTCAGTTCTTCAAGTTTTGCTTCTAGTGAAGTTGTCACGCGCAAGTATTTTATGTAGTTTTCTCTTGTAGGTGAGTTCAGGTTGCGCTGTTCGTTATGAAATCAAAGACTTCAGAACCAGAACCGAGGCAACAATTAGGCAGTGTGTTTTGTTCCTATGAGGTGCTCGTTTCAGTCATCTACCTTGTCGCTCATAACTTACGTTCGCTTCATCCAGTTTTGCTGCTGGTTCTATGATACACGCTGCAATTTTATTTTATAATAAGCTGATTTAAATGAAACTTTATTTATTCATTTAAGCTAAAATAATTTAAATTAAACTAAAGAAAATTTTATAAAAGTTTTAAAAGATGACCGTTTGTAAATACCTCAACCAAATTTTTTGTTTAGTTGAGGGTATCCAAAGCCTCTGAAATACGAAAACGCGACTGCCACTCATAAAGGATAGACGTTATACTACCCTTTTATAATTTTATCTACTCTTTATACTTCAGTCAAAATTGTTAAAGCTGCCGCACTTCCTATTGACCTGTCACACTAAAAGTTTGGATGTCTGCAGGTTAGTTATCATTCGATCCAAAGTCAGTTCGTTTGGATTCAATTAAAATTAAAGTTCTTGTTGCATTATAGTGTTGCCATTATTTTTTTGATGTTTTAGAGTTCAACTACCTAACTGCAAGATTTTTTTTACAGTCAGTCACCAATACTTCACGAAAAAAATCAATTATATTGCGACAGTGACATTCGCTTTAGCTTTAATTCAGCTTACTTCGAACATTTTATTCTTGTTTTTGTACCTAACTTAAATACAAATTTTGTATGTATTCTTGTATTTGTTCAAACAATTATTCTCGTTTTTGTATTTAAGTAAGGTTTATGTGCGTTAGATATTGACCACTTTATGAGAAGATGTATTCGTCAGAGAGAAAGATTCTTTGCTTTTAACCTCTATAAAAACAGACTAATCTTGAATATTGGTTTTGAAATACTGTATACAAATGTATTTTATAAATATCATATGTGTTAACTTTTTATTCTTCAGGTACGTTCCCATTGTTTTCCTGGAGAACAAGAATGCTTCCAGATCTGGTGAGTACAACCCAACTAATTCGCGGTATCGCTCATGTTTCTAGGATTGTTTGTGCTAGACCAAAAGTTCGATTTTATTTGTCGTCAGTACAAACTAGGCAAACAGACAATGTTAGTCGCCCATTAGTAGTATAGATACGCGTACTGTATATGTGCTAGGAAATCTGCCTCTGCTCGACAAGTATTCGGAAATTGTCTGTGTTCACGAGCCTTGAAATTCGATGGATAAAAAATCAAAACTAATCTGCTTGTGAAATTTTCGGATTTTATGGAAATTCTGTTCGGATATCGCACCTGTGTAATCTTGTATTACTATAATAGACAGTTCCCGTGGAAGTTCCACGGTTTAGATTTTACTAATTTTTAATTATTATAAAGATGAATGCGTTAAAGATTTCAGACAAATCGTTCTGCTTTAAATGATTATTTTTAATATATACAGAACTTCCATTGTGCACCTTATCTAATGATAACCTGGCCCAGATAGTACCCGTTGAAATTCCTTGTTTAAAAGTGATAAAATTCAGGATCTATAAAATAAAATACATTTTTCAGTTTTATCGTGGTTTTATCAGAATTTGAATATTTTTCATGAATGTATACAGAACTTCCATTTTCTATTTATCTACCGATAACATGGCCGTGTGAGAAAAAAAAGCTAATAACGGAAAAATCGAGTATTTTATAGTGATCCTGCTCGTTTGGTATCCACAATACGATGCTTGTAATACATGCATACTCGTTCTGATTTCAGTTCAATAATTTTTCTTCAGTAATGGATAGGAAGTAATGGAACGAACACACACAGGTACAGAGAGATGGTCGATTATACATGTAGATTGTTGCATTAATTATACATATAATTATTATTGTCCCTAATTGAGAGTGCGAGCGTAGCAGTGACTGGGCGCAGTAGCGGTCTACATGTGAGTCTATTGACAAATTGTTAAGAGGTAAGTTAGAGTTCGTTTCCCTACAAGTTTGTAGAAAATATACATGTATCTGCTGTTAACCGTATTATCTGGTTTGCTGGCACAATTTACTCACTAGTTGAACATTTCGCTATTTCGTGCAGTTTAGTCATGGTTTATTACAGTGGAACATCAGGGGTCAAGTGTGAAGGTTATCTAGTCTTGAAAAGGTTAAGAATATCACTGATCAGATTTCATCCAATAATTGCACTCTCATTCATACTTGAACTTTTAGATTCATTTCGACACATACTAATCAAGGGATAACTAACTGTATGCCTCCTTCAAAATCATTCAAATTTGATCAATTTCAGGAAGTCTTGGCATGCAAATATAGTTGTATTGGAGATTTCTCGTAATCCTTATGTAGACAGATTTACCGTAATGTGTGCGATGGATCTCTAGTAAACGAAGTGTAAAGCAAGACTTGTAAGACAAATATCAGTGTTGTTGTCTGAAGTACGACTCCGTAAGCTAAATGAATTGGGCGTTCACATCGCGAGCGTGTGTTTGCGTCCGCGGTAACTGTGTGTTTGATGACCGTTTTGAACTCGCACCGCCACAGGCAGATGTGCCGACACTTGCGCATGAGGAGCTGTGTTTGTTGTGTTAGGAGCTGCAAAACACAGACCAGATCAGAACGTGTGACCGTGCATCACACGTCACGTGTGACCGTGGAAATAAGTGGGAGACAGGCGCGTTTCTTACGAGGGATGTATTTTAGGTTGTGCATTTGATGCTTGCATGCTCTGAGTAGTACGATTTTTGACAGAGAAGCCTTGTTTTATTTCGTTTGTGGTCTGTTTCAGTTTCAAGTGATGATGAAATACAGGTATATTTATTTTTATGTGGAGTTTTGCTCAAACTAAATATTATTTGTAACTGATGCACAATTGTCAGCGAAGCCGAATTACCGTTACAAATTCCATTCTTCTCCTCGGGTGTTGATTGTTCCCCTGTCAGCTAAACGCTTCTTTGATTCTTTTACGTCACAGTAACTAACATTTTTCTCAATTCCCAACGCTATCTGCATTATTTCGCCCACTGTTTTGGTCTGACATCTCTTAAATTTTCGAGGCGCCAGAACTTGAACCCAGCCAAATTAAATCCACCAAGACGAGCTAAACTCTTCCCTTACATTTGTTTTTCAATAAATATTCCATTTTGGTAATGAAAGCAAACACTCCCTTCTCTCCTTGTCCTTTCCGTTATCATTCTGTGTCGACACTTGGTCATGTGTTCCATTACCTCACACGTGTAACATAACCATTCTAATGCACCTCGCAAGTTACTGAACCAATCGAACATACTGTCACATTTCGTTGGTTCCTGCTCTCCATGCGAAAAATAAAACGTTCCCTATCGTTCAGGTAGTCATTAGTTTATTTCAGTCTTCTTGTAAAGGATTCCACGTCATCCCGTTGTTTTACTCGGGGCATATTTATGCAGTTTTAAACTACCAGCATGTCTTTGTTTTCTCTTTCCTCAGCTCTTTCATTGCTCCCACCTGGGTTTGAGTTTTTTCTTACCGTGGATAGGCATTTTGTTCAATAGAAATCGTAAGACAGTTCTAGAATGTCGTTCAAAATTTTAAACTCGGTGAGATGTTAAATGTCAGTTGTCAGATTCAATTTATGTGACTTGATTGGAAATACCTTTCCCAATTTTTGACAGTATAATCTATTGCCTTAATTACATGTTGAATGATGATGTTGCACCCTTGATACATGTTATTTCTATATCATTGACCTATCCGGCACATGCTCAGACCGGACCTCACGTGCTTTTATTTGGTATTCCCTCAATCCTACTAGGCTTGTAATTTTCTATTAGCTCTACAATTAAAGCTCTCGTGATGTACTACCTTAGGACCGGTGACTATGACAATCGGTCTATAGGTACGTCGATGATCCAAGTAGCAAATTAACGAATAAGATAATTACCGGGTTATTGTATGCGCTTTGTAGTGGAAAAAGATTCACGGATGTTCACGAGGTTGAAGCGGAGTTTAATTCCTCTATTTCTTCCAAAGATGTAAATTTTTTCTAAGGGGGATTAAAAAGCTCCCAAGTAGATATACAAAGGTTATATCTAATGGTGGTGACTATTTTGTTGAGCAATAAAGATTTTTCATTATTATTCCTTTCAACTATTAATCCAGACAAAAATCAGGACAGAACTTTCTGGTAGCCCTAATAGTAAACAAATACTGAACTTCCTAAGTTGTGAAGAAATTTAAAAAGTCATTCACTTTATCCACCATCGCTTTATTATAAATTTCAATGAATCATAACACGATATCGAGCGTATCATTATTTCCGTTTCTGTGAAATCGAGCAGCTGGTTTAGAAGTTAGTAATTATACCTAACTATATCAAATATACTCATTTTTGTAACTCTCACTTATATACGATTGCTATGAGCACTGTGCAGTATATTACGCTTATTGTATAACATAATTCAATAAAATAGATGTTTTATACTGTCCTCCCTTTTATTAGGATAGTCAAATGAAGATTATAACCAACGAAGTTTTTAATTTACCTGAACAGCGTAAAAAAGTTTTCAAACAATTACACCGGTAATTCAGATGTTTGTGAATAATATTACTATTTCAGAAATAATGGTTTAAAATATCGTCTTCTCTTCTTTATAATTGCACGTTTTCTAATATTAAAATTTTGCTGTGTACACGACATTGAAAATAAGGGAATAATGATTCATACAGTTTTCTATATCAAGGTTTACGTGAAAAAAATTTACAAGGTTGTGAAAGAATTTTTGACAGTGGCAAAATTTTACAAGCGTTTAAAACTTTTGACAGAAAAAATTAATTAGTAAGACAAGGAACGCTTATGTTACATCATGTCTACCTAACGAACTCGCTGAGGCTTTCTGCAAATAGGGGATGTTATGCTAATTTATTTTTTGTCGTTTTTACATAATTCGCAAATTAAACTTGTGTGGCATCTGTCTGCTAGGAACATTTTTGTCTGTATTTTATTTTGATTATCATATCATGAAGCTCATGTACCAATGTTAGTCAATATTTTGTAATAATAGGCAGATGTGAAAACTTAAAACTTTCGATTTACGGCAACTCCACTTTACCTCTACTTGTATTTCAATCCTGGCAATTCAAAACATATTTAAAATTTCCTTTCGCATTTATCGTCCATATGTAGTACGAAACTTTCTAATTTTTTGACTGAAAGAAATTCTCATTTAAGCACGATAATAATTTCCCTCTCATAGACTATAAGCACATCACTGAGCGATCGATTAGCAAAGTTGAAATAACAATTGAAAAGTTTCATTCTTCCTCACGTGTATAGTTGGATGAATTTTACCTCGCTGCTCGACACTCAAACCGTCACATTGTTTTGTAAGCACGTGTATTATAATACACTTGTATTTAAAAGTTTTAGTTCAATTGTGATAACATAACCTCTGTGACATTATCAACTGACGTGTTTCTATCACTTACGGATCTTAATCCTTTAGCAGTCCCAGACAATTTGCTGGTTCTGGCCCCACGTTTTTTGAGTACCACGTGTGGGTCTCAGACTGCTGAAGGGTTAAGGCATTTTGAAACCCGATGTTGAATATTTTGTGTATCAGCGACATTGGGATGAAATTTTTCTTGCTTTCAAGTAACTGCAACGTACTTGCCAGTTCTCTAGGATGGTATTTCGGCCATTCTCGTTTAACTATGCACAAATAATTTAGAAGTATGAAATACAGTTCATATTCTCCTCGCTTTAAATATATTGAAATTTCAAAGTATGGTTTATTTAATTATCGTCCCACCTTCTCAATGTTCCCAAAATCTGATGAACAATTTGGTCAAGTGTTGAAATTTTTCCTATATTTTCCACTATAAAGTACTGTATGCTTAATTGTTACCTTGATTTAATTTCTTCAATATTTTCTGGCCGAGTAGGGTTCAAAAATATTTTTCGTATTTTTCTAGTCGTGTGTTTTTTATGTATGTTGATTTGTTTCTCTAATACATTTTTTCTTCTACTTGTGACATTTTACGATGGAAGTTTTCTTCTTCAGTCCTGTATATGTATGGGCTCATTAGCATATATAATTAATCCGTGTTCGCCTATCACCTGTTAGCGCAGGTCTCGAGTGTAGGCCTTGATTAGAATAAAGCTCGAAAATGTACTTATAAATTTTGACATGCATGCCACAGAAATTGAAAAGCAAGCCAGATAACCAAGGTTAGAAGCTGAATGATAAAATTGTGTATACAGCCCAATATATCTGTCTGAGTAGGTACTGTGTATGCTGCTCGCAGCACGAACAAGACCGTACCACTAGCATTTTTATTCTATGACCCTCTGCTGCTCGAGTTTCTGATATCCTTTTGAAACATTTATTATTAAAATAGCTTGTTATTACTATTCGAACATTTCGTCCATTATCTCGGCTTCACGTAGTATACTCTCATTGATGATTGTCTTTGTACTGTGGTCTTGTTAAACTTGTTAGTATTTGAGTTACTTTTAAAGTAGATAGTTCAATATTGTTCTCTATTCGGGCTACCAAGTCTTCGTGGCATTGCTATTACGTTCAAATTTTACATCTAGTTGAAAGATATTTTGGCACGAGTACTGGGTGTGGCGAGAAGTAATGTGTGCAGCGTAATGAGGTAACTCTTCATTGTTGCGGTCACCTAGGCTCTGTTCATCATGATGAGTTTGCCTTGCCTCGCTCGTGCAGAATGACATCCAGAGGACGGGCGTCAACCTCCAATAGCCTTCATTTTTTAACTTTTGGCGGAATTCAATGAACCTTTACTTATACCTACCTATTTTATTGTATATGAAACCTTAAATTGAAACATGATTGTCTTTAGTCTATCGTTGTTCGTTTGAGAGCGTGTATATGGCTGGGATTAATTCCTTGTGATCAAAGTTATGGTGTCAAGTCGAAATTAGTTCAACGATGTACTTGTGTGACGTTGATGGGCAGCGTCACTCAGAGGCTGGATAACAGTGTCTCCTACGATGTACGCGATGTGGTTGTGTTGTGTTTACTCTTTGCTTTCTAGCGAATTTACAATTGTTTCCTGTTTTTGGGGTAACTGAAGGTACGAGTATAAGTGTGTTCATTGAAGGCCTAAAAACTAAATTTTTGTAGGGATACATTCATCGATGCTTGTGGTTTAAAACAACAGCGTTTTTACTTCGTATTTTCTAAGACAGAGACTTGATCCCTTCTTACTGGGTTACAATAATGGAATGAAGGATCCTTCATTGGATCCTAGTCTTAGTGCGACAAGGTATGATTTTTGAACTAGTGGGAAGGTGTGCTATGCCAGTTTATACAAGTAGTCAATGACAAATGTTACCGATTCGATGTGTGGTTAGCAATATCAGCACTATGACTTTATGAGTAGAGTTTTAATGTTATTTTAGTGAGAAAAATGCCTTATATCATTTTGACCCTTCTAGCTTTTCAACGATAGCTAACGTGTTGTTTCGCCGTGTTTACTGAGAGTTATATTTCTATGAATTGCTGATTTAGACGTTTTGATGACGTTTGGTATAGATGCTGTGTTTTAATTGAATTTTTACTAAAAATATGAAGTAATCACTAAATTTTGAGTCTGATTAGGCTTTCAATTAGAACAAAGAATAGTAATGTTATAATTTTATGTTGTTTACCCTTCAGGGGAAGGGTGAACTAGAGGGGATTGTTCTTCAGCGTAGCTTAGGGAAGCAGCTCTCCTCGAGAAGTTTGCATGATTCCTGAGCGTCCTTTACGTGGGTGTATTGGTGGTTGCTGTTCTCGATACTATTTTGTGAATTAGTTCTTCCCATTAGTATTCCTAGCTACTTGTGATGAAATTAGCACTTCCCAGTAGTATTCCTAGCTACTCGTTGTGGAATTAGCACTTCTCCGTGGTATTCCTTGCCACTCGTGGTGGAATTAGCACTTCTCCGTGGTATTCCTTGCCACTCGTGGTGGAATTAGCACTTCTCAGTAGTATTCCTAGATACTCGTGATGAAATTAGCACTTCCCAGTTGTATTCCTAGCTACTCGTTGTGGAATTAGCACTTCCCAGTTGTATTCCTAGCTACTCGTTGTGGAATTAGCACTTCTCCGTGGTATTCCTTGCCACTCGTGGTGGAATTAGCACTTCTCAGTAGTATTCCTAGATACTCGTGATGAAATTAGCACTTCCCAGTAGTATTCCTAGATACTCGTGATGAAATTAGTACTTCTCAGTAGTATCCCTAGCCATTTGTAGTGGAATCAACATTCTTGTTGCACGAGTGTGACGTAAGTCAGGTTTTGTAGTAACGTAGGTCTTATCTTTTGCTTTCTTCTTCTCCGTCGTGTCTCGTCACAACCGACCTCTTGCGTGTGTTTGTTTGCATCTTTCTTCCCATGCCATGTTGTCGCCCTCCAGTCAGCTCTGTGCTCTCTGTGACGTGGAACATTTTTGCCGCTATAATTTAAATTTTCACTACGATTGGCAGTTTTTAATTACGGGAAGCTAGGAGTTGAACAATTTGTTCTAAAGAAAATTATAAAATATGTTGAATTGGTAATGACGGCAGTAATTGTTATGATGGTTGAAGTAATAATAATGATTTACAGGATTTCTTATTCAAGTTAAAGTAGCATGGACGTATTATGTACAAATCTTCTAATATTCTGATCAAACTTTGTTACTGGAATAAGTTTGATGACAATGGCGACTGTGGTCCGTTCTCACTAGTACTGCTTAATTTAACTCGTGTAAATTTTTGTGTTCGCTTCTGGGCTTCATTTTCTCATTTTGTCTCAGACAATCGTCGTTTACTATGTTCTTAAATATTTTTGCGCTACTTCTTGCTAGGCATCCGGAAGTTCAATTTCGATATCTCGAACGAGCCTGTTGATTAAAACCGTAGACGTGTATAGCGCTCTTTATTTCATTGATTTTGTCATACACGTAAAGTAGTTTCGCCATGAGAATTTTGTGAGCAACTGAGTCTGTTTTTGATGTGGTCTCTAATTTTTTGTAGAAACCCTAAGGTAAGTCTGCGTTTGGGTTCTCTTTATGTGAGATTTATTAAGGTAGGCCAACTTTGAAATCCATGTTCGAGTAGAACCATTGGTTAAGTGAGACGTGTCGCGCCTGACAAGAGATTGTCTTATCTCCTGGCTATCTTTTCGAGTTTAGCGAACATTGGACTAATGCCTGCATGATCTCTGACCTTTCCCGAGTCTTTGATGCTTCTTGCATTAGAACGAAGTGTACACGATATTTTGCGCTCCTGATTTCAACTCGAAACTTTTTTCTCATTTTGACTTGGAATCTGTCTGTGACCTCCCCAAATTGTCTGTCTGCAGTTGCTTGTTGTTGCTGATCCGTACCTGAGTTCCGACTCTACTTCAATGAGCTCCAAACTTGTTGGTCCCAAAATGACTGCGTATCAGATGATGCTTGTTAGTGCAGACTGTGTCTTGTCTCGCAGGCTACATTACATTCTTTAACTCCTTTTTTTGTTGTCTAATTTTGATAGGTCAGCCTTTCATTATCGGCTCCTACACTTCTTATGTTTTTTTAAAAACTTGATGTCTGTTTAAAGTTATTTCAGCACAGATAGATCTTTTCTTATCCGCTTTATGCTTTCTAATTTTTACTGATCTACCGGTGTTTAAACTATTAATATAATAATAATAATAATAATTTTTCTGATTTATTCTGGCATGCGTAACTAACAGCATTTATTTAATAACTCTAATGAGCTAAAATTCTAAGGTGAGTCAAGATTCAAACTCATCAAATGAACTCAGCCGCTATTTCATACATAACATGGCATAGGTGGTGCTGAGATAATCTCTGTTTAAGAAACACTGATGTGGTGTGCGTTTCCTGTTGGTAACAAAGCGGCAATTCTGTTGAAATATAATTTTTCCTGCTCAACAACTGAGATCAATACGGACGACGCGGGATTTAAGTAAAGAGATACTTTTTACTTCGCGGCAACTTAGATCAATGCTCAAACACATGAAGCTTTCATCAATCTCGACCTTCAATTAATGTAGTTACGCTAGCGTATCGTTGAGCAAGTTCAGTTTATTGGTCCTTTGCTTAGTTGAGACAGTGGAGATGATGAGGGTTTGACTGTCGACCACTGTCAAAGACCGCGTGTATCCAGGCAACGCGAGTTTGCTTGTAACTCTGTACTGTCGAACTCAAGTTAGACAGTGTGTATCCAAGGGACGTAAAATCGACGGTGCCACCTACCCCAGAGCGTTGAAGGCACGGCGAGTTTCTGGTTCTATGATCATTCATAACCTTTTCACGTATTCATGTTATTAAATATTGTTGTGCTTTTAGAAATTTTAATAGCTACAAGTGTGTTCTGGAATTTACTGTAATAGCATCTTGACCTTGAGTCTCATTGTATTGTAAGGGATGTCTAGCAGACCTTGTTTTAGAATGATTAGGACACTATTTATAGTTCCTTAAATTCATAACGATTATTGCTTTACAGAGCTTTTAATGTAACTAATAAAAGTTACAAGTGTTGAACGTATCGATATCAGTCTTTTTAACGCTAATTATTTGCATGCAGCTTCATCTCTATTGAACATTAAATACTACCTGTGAAGTGAATTAATTTGTTCACAACAATGGCAACGATAGTATGTTTTTATTTAAATTACGGCTCATATTACGGTCAAATTGATGGGGCTCACAACCGTTCAAGTGTAGACCTAATTAGTGAAATGAAAGGGGCACTTCATATAAACATTTCACCCATTCTAGTTTATGTCCTGAAAATTTTCAGGACAATGTGTTGATACTAATTGTAAGCATTTCAGGCCTAGTTTGTGTTGAGTACGTTTTGTATGAAGAAAATAAGTCTGCTATTCTCGTTCATGGATCCACAAAATGAGATTGAATCAACATTCCTCGTTTATCTCATTGTCTTAAACTGAAGAGCGACCGTGCGCAGGAAGGCAGACTTACTCAAAGACTGAGTCTGATGTTTCTTATGAGAGCCGCTCTTGCGAGTTTCTCTACCATATATTGCGATGTTTCTGCTCGCCAGCTCCGACCATCCTTATCTAGAGCAGCAGGTGTCTTGATGAAGAAAATTTGATGGTGCGTGTTTTGAAATTCGATCATTTAGGCATTAGGCTTGCTGCATAATCATGTGCTGGGACCTTCTTAATATGGTTTCTAATTCTAAGTTTTGGCGTCAAAATACCCAAATCTCGCCGACACCTGCTCCTTATAGAACTTGGTCAGACCCACAAACGCATCCGTACTGTCGCTAACAAATTCCTGTGTGCCTTTTGCTTGCGGCTTGACTTGCCGTGGTGTTTATGGGAGATAACCTGCGAATTTATGACAAGCCTCAGGAACGAACCGCATATAAAGAGACCGGCCACTCGTCCCTGGCTTATACACCGATATAGAAAATGGTCAGCAACATTGTCATGATGGTTATCATTGTGTTATTCATGGTGTTCAGGTTCCGAGTTCCAAATGAAACGATGGTCTCACTGAAAACTTGATGCTACAAGGGTTTTTCGGGTGGACTATTAATTGTCGGTCTTACGAGTCTGAATTCTTACGTGTCGAAGACGTTGATTAAGAATTTTTGATGTGTTGTATCAAAAATGTCGAAAGTTTACTGTATAAAGATAAACAAAAAAACTCCAAAACTTTGATGTATTGATGTACATAACTTGAGAACTTCTAGATGGATACTAAGGTTGTGCACTGTCGCGTTCACAGAGTTTGAGTTGGTGTGGACTAAAGAGAGAAATTTATTACTCTATGTTTATGACTTCGACTGATTGTATGCTTTGCCAAACAGCTGTACTCTTCTATTATGAAGCTGCTGTAGATTATCTAAATAATTTTTACCATTTTCATTATTGTATTTTTAATAGAATTCGGTCTGAGTTTGTTCTTTTAAAGATTCTTACCGAAAATTCAATGATCGAGATACAAGATTGTTCGTAGGGAAGCAAGTAACAGTGTCAAGATATCTTAATAGTATCTGTTTTTTTTTGTCTTATTCGGATAGAGGCTTGGCGCTGATGAGAGGACGATTGTTCGCCTAGTGTTATTTCATTAAATATCAAGTCTATTGTTCTGTTGGGAAATTTTGTCAATTGATCAAGCGTTTTTTTTATTGTTAGAGAAAGTGTTTTAATTTATTAAAAGTAAAAAATACATTTTGCACCAAAAATTGTATAAAAGCTTTGAATTTGGCTGAAAAATTATGATACCCTCAAACACCTTCTGCGATTTCATAAAACAGTAGTCGTCAAAGAAAGACGCGTGAACGTCTGTAGTAGTGTTTTGGTATCCTTGTGTACTATCAATTGCATGCTACGTCACCAAAAACTTTGTTGTGTCCTGAGTATGGCGACACAGTTTCCTTTTTTACGTAGAAACGGCTGCCAGTAATATAGCAGTCTTCTACGTGGGAGCAGACAATAATGATATTAAAACTAACATTTCTGTATTTTATAATGCATAAGGCAGAGTTTAACTTTGCATCGGGATGGTAAGTCTATAAAAGGCGCATCAAAAATGATTAAAGTAACTCCAGACTTTTCGAAGAATACTTCTTCAGTGAAAAGAACAAGTCGTGTTGCCTCAATGTTCCAGTCACAAAGTCATGAATATTCGTGACGAGCGCTCTCTATGACTAAAGCAGATAGTCAAGCTTATTGAGCGCTAAATGTTCATGAGCATCTTGAACAAAGGAGCCAATTAAATTTTTCGTTTTTTTGCTCCTGGCATCGGACACTGAAGGTAGGACTGTATCGTGCGTAAGAAAATCTACTGCTTCGTAAAGTAAAAAACGGTGGAAATTTGAATTGGATCACAAGCGCTGCGTACATGTACGAGTATAGCAGTGAAAGTGCGTGCTGTGTTCAGAAACAAGCTTTACCATGTTCCATAACGATGGTGTATTTAGAATTAGACCAACAACCTGAAGCTTTGGTCCTTCAAGTGTTGTTTCGATTGTGCTGGTAGTGTGATGGTCTCGATGTGTTTGACAGGGTCAGAATTAAGGTCTGCGAACAATGTGACATCATTACGACTTGCATTAACATTTTAACAGCGTAAGTGACATTCTGCATTAGATTCCTATTTTTGTGGCAGATCTGGAAAACAAGCCTCCTCGTGTCATCAAAACTCAGGTTGTGTGTGTATGATTCAGAGAAGATGAGAGGCCATTCTCTTGCATGGAATTACCAATATTGTCTTTAGATTAAAATTCCATCGAAACCCTCTGGGACAAACTAGAGAAAGGAGAACATCAACGCCTCTGCCATCTTGCATTGTGGGTAAAAATCTCTTAAAATGTTTGCAAAATATTGTAGTACCTTTTTCTTAGCGGGGGCCTTAGCCCAGTTGAAATTGTTATCGGTGTTGGGTATTAATTCGTAGTTTATTGAGTGCCATTGTATATTTTCGGGTACTTTCTTGACCGTGTAGTGTTCATGAACGTGTTTTGTTGTATCTGATGTTCACATTCTTTGTTTTGCATGCAAATGAAATAGGTTGATGTTCATTTAATGATTGTCGGAAATATTCTTCTTGGTCATCAAATGTGTATTGATTTGGTGTTGCTACTAGTTCTATTTTTATTACTCGAGCTACTGATGTTAATGACATATCTGATTCTGTTGTATGTTTGAAAACATTTACTCGAGTTTCGACGCTCATCATAAGAGTGTGCTGTAATAAATGAGTCCCCGCCGTGCTAAGGGACTTGGTACTTTTCGAGACAGTTTGATTCTCTCGAGTTACTGTGTTGGATGGTGACAGTACACGTCAAAATAAGTGTGATGTATGGATTAGTGCACGTTTCATAAACTATTTTGGTATATCTCTGCAAAAAGATTCTTATTGTCATAGTTTCTTGTTATTTACTCATTGTTCGAAGTTTTGAACTACAGAAGTCATAGCTCTCTTTAATATTTTTAATTTTGTTAGATTATAAATAGTATGAGCCTTGTATACTATATTTATATGTGTTCTAGCTGGAGTTCGGTGTTGATGGTGCCAACAGTCTGGGGACAGTCTGGTGGCGCGTGGGGACAGTCTGGTGGCGCGTGGGGACAGTCTGGTGGCGCGTGGGGACAGTCTGGCGCGTGGGGACAGTCTGGTGGCACGTGGGGGACAGTCTGGTGGCGCGTGGGGACAGTCTGGTGGCGCGTGGGGACAGTCTGGCACGTGGGGACAGTCTGGCATGCTTGTAGTACACGTGCTGAGGAGCCGCGCTGTTGCCAGCGCCTTGACTGCCTCCAGTTTACGGGGCTGCACCTAGCGGCCACCTAGCTCCTTCTATGTCTTCCTTGTCTATGGGTCTGTCTTCGTTGTCTGTTCTTGTCTTCATACACTTGTTCTTTTTTCGTTGCATGCTTTAAAATTTATATTGTTTTGCTTTCGTATCATGAAGCTTCGCGATATTTTTTCTCATATCGTAAGACGTTCTTCCTTCAGCGTGTATTTTCACGTCATGCGAGTTTCCATTTTCTTATGCCTTTCAAGCTCTGCTCCATTTATTTAGATTCCAGTACATGGCATTTTAGTCTTTAGTCTTGCATTATCGTTACACCTCGAAAATTCTGTTCTTCTGCACTATGAACATTTATTTTTTAGTCAATAATTTCGCCTTCTTCATGCGTTTTCATCCTCACGCCACTACTTTGGTTGATGCTGCTCGTGTGCATGCACGGAACAGGTTTCTTAGCGCGTTCATCACGCACACACAAACACACTCCACTGCTTATAACACTTGTTCTCCGACATCTCGAACTGCACTAAAACCGATGCTCATGTTTACTTGATCACTCAATTTATCATTGTTATTTGGTGCCCCTTCATTATTGTGTCCCTGTATTCATCAGGCTTTGTTGCTGATTTTCTCGTGCATATGTTTTGTTTACGTTTGCGCCTTAATGCTGATTGCTGCTCTTGAGATAATTCCGCGGCTACGTTCTAAAAACTCAGTTTTGGCTCTAGGTTACCATGTTCATCTCTTCCTTTACATTATTTTGATCTTCAGTCGCTCTCTGTTGTCAAGAATCTTCTAGACAAATTTCGTTTTGTTTTATATACCAAGTGTTTTTTGTTTGCGCTGCAAGTATATTTGGGAAACGATGGAGAAGAAACTTTTGTGCGTGTTTTATTATGACGTGTCTTCCATCTTACTCATTTTCAAATGGAAGTCTGTCAGGATGGCAAACCGTAACTGTTCTGTGGAAGTTTTTCTTGAATGTTAAGGCAGACTAGCGCACATTATAATAGGGAAAAAACAAAGTTGACGTTTTATTGGTTGAATAATTCGAACCTAAATTACCTTCGATGGTATCTAGAACTTCTTAGATCGTCTAGGGAAACTTAAAAGCCGTTGAGTAGTGCTCAAATTCATTGCTGCAGTATCAAAATAGCGATGAATAATCGTGTGTGAAAAAGGCAATTGATATTCTAACGATTTGTTTTCTCATGCGTCGTATTCGAAATTTCCTTAAGCATGGAGTATGAAACGCGCAGCTATTCGCATTTATATTTTATGACTTTTGTGAAGGTTTGCTATTTAATGAAGAGTTTTTAATTAATTACCTTATGCAAATGATGCAGCTCTTATGGCAGATATTGAGGTATAACAAAAATTGTCAGAAATTGGTGGAACTGGGCTGGTACGTAAATTAAGAATTGATACAAGTTAGAGTAAAGTTAGGAGTTATTTAAAGAGAATGTAGGAAGAATCGTTATGAATTTCAATACAGAGGTGATGAGGAACTGTAGTTTTTTAATACTTGAGGCTGTGATTGCAATATGACTGATGTAAAAGTATGTATATTGAAGACTATGAACACCAGACATGTGCATACTTGAAAGGGGTCTTACCAGGTCTACGAGAAAAGAAGTTTGTATGAGTGTTCTCGTACCGAGTTTTGTTTAGTACTCAGACTTGGAAATCAGGTGTATGAAGGGAAAAATATTACGAAACGTGTTAGAAAGGGAATGCTTGTGCGTGAGAAAATTGGGGTACCTCCCACGAGTGTGGGTCAGGTAGAAAGAGGGCTCTGGAGTACAGTGCCATCCAGAAGTCTCAGCAGGCCTAATGTTCACTTCCAGTCTTGTGAGAGTGCTTGAGATTGTTTGATAATTTCATGCATCATTGTAACCTGTTCATTTTTCTGTTTAACCATATTCCTCATACTTTGGACCTATTTAATTTGCGCGGTTCCTGCCGTATATGTTTCTTTTCTATTATTAATGATTTTGCTAGCTTAAGTCCTTACCTTGTTCGTAGTTTATAGCTGATGGTTTGGAGAGCGTTTGTGCTCTAAAATCTTGGTGCTTAGCTAATAATTATCCATCTAGGTGCTGAACTCGTAACTGCTCATCTAGGTGCTAAACTCGTAACTGCTCATCTAGGTGCTAAACTCGTAACTGCTCATCTAGGTGCTAAACTCGTAACTGCTCATCTAGGTGCTGAACTCGAGAGGAAGTAGGTGTGAGAGGGGAGAACAGAAAAAGAAAAATGAAACAATGAGTAATTAACTTGGCACTATCAAAATGTTTGTCTCTAAGTTACTGTAACCTTTGCAATGCCTCAATTAAAAGCAGCGTCAATATAATATGACACAAAAGAAACGGTAACGATTGTAATGTTATTGATGATGTGATAAACTATCATATAATAGAATCCTATACCTGCAAAACAACCTCTTTCTCGTTTTAAAACGAACCTGCTTGGGCTTGTAGATTGTTGACTGTGTGACTGATGCTCTCATTCCTTCAACTAGTTACTCCTCTTCTGGTATGTGTGTGCTATTAGTGTCCAACGGCACGGGACTGTGGTAGCAACCTAAGAATGGACCTCTTGACTCGTTCTTATTGCCTGATTCTGATGTGCTCAACTTGTGAAGTATTGTATGGCTTACACTGATGGCGTAAATGAGGAACTACGAGGTGCGACGGAGGTCAGGTGCACTGAACGAGTTTTCAAATCCGGAAAATAAACGAAAAACGTTTAGTTAAAAATATATGGACTTTAAAAGTGCATGCAGCAAAAATTGGGTGAATTGAGGGAAGAGTGCTGCGTGTGTGAGATATGTACTGTGAATAAAAAATGCGAGAGTTTGCGCTTGAGAGGATTCGGAGTGAAAAATGTTTGTTTACCACGTTTCCAGCACAGACTCCATGGGGTCAGTCTCGCATATTGTCTTCATTCCTAAAAGAAATACGGAAGAGGAGAGCAACACTATGATGAAGCAAGAATAAACGAGCAAGAGCAGCCGGACATTTGAAGAAAAGGCTAGCTGGATATTTGATTAACACGAGCTACGGTACTTACTAGGTGTAGGTGCTTCAGGAGTTATGTGAATCTTCTGACTCTGCTTCAATTTTCGTAGCAGTACGGGGGATAGTGTCGAGTTATTATGTGTCGTGTATGATTTACATAAACTCACTCCAATAGCAGACTCGTCAGCCACAGCATCTTGTTGTAGCAACTCAACGAATTATAAGTGTAAAGAGATTGAAACTTAGGTGCCTCAGGGTTTTTGATAATGTGAATGTAACCTTCTATAACTCATTTGAGATTTTTATTGACTTTTCAGTAGGTTTTGCGAATTAATGTTGAAAGGAAACAAGTGTAATATGAAGTCCTTAATTTTTGTAGTTAGTGTGTGGGATGTTTTACTTGCATGTTAGTAATTTTAATCCTTTCGATATTTTTCCCTTGGTAACAATTAGCCCGCGTATCATGGGTGACTCTTGATAGTGTCTAATTAATTTGAACAGGCTTATTGAACGCTTAAAAAATTATTTCGGAGATTTGATCCAAGATATGTATAGCATATGTTTAAAATCTGCTTTATTTGATCTCAACTTAATCAAAAATTGTTCAAATTTCAGTACATTCAAAGTTTTGATTACCATTCAATATGGTGACTTTCACCATCGATTCTTTTGGTTTTTCATGTTTGTTATTACACACGTTTTCTCATAGTTCAGAATATGGATACATAAGTTCTTATTTCCATGAAAGCTACGATATAGCTTACTCAAAACAATCTTTTAGTGGATCTCAGGAAATTCTCGCATTAAAGTAGACCGTGTGCAGCGTCCAGATAGTTTTTTATCAGAGTTTGTTGCATTATGTCGCTAACATGAGACAAGGATCTCTTTAAAAACGACGGTATGTATGCTGTTGTATGTTACATTTGAGAACTTCATTGTTCTCTTGCATTTTGTGCCGAGCTTGTTATACATAGGGTCGAACGCTCTAGTATATTCGAAGCGTTTTCTATGTACTCCTATTTTAATGATCAAAATTTCATGAATCTGTACTAAAATATAAGTTGCCTTATCACTAACTCGGGAACTACTATTTTCTCAATCCAATGAAGAACATCTTTGAGGTAACCTGGTAGCTTGTCTCATCATGCACCCATGTTTTAGCTATTTAATTGGTGGGCATTGTTTTCTAATTGTTTCCCATAACATCTTCACTAATTTTCCGGTATATGGTGTGTACCTGCCTGCGTTCATTGCTGTCGGAAAGCTGTATGTTCTCCGCTTGAATTACTCGTGTTTATTTTCCTTTTAAATGAGAACTCTGTTATAGAAACTACATTCTATTATACTCGTAACTTGGGATTTAAAAAATTCGTTATGAACTTCTGCGGAGACATTTTTGTTTCAGAATTTGTTCATGAATTACTTAAATTGTAAATAAATTTACAAGTTACTGTGTAGATAACCTAATTGCAGGCAACGGAAATGTGCAATTTCACGTCGAAGAATCGACCAAATTTGGATGAAACAGTAAGGCGTAAAAGTTAAAGGATTGTGAACGTCGATTAACGTGATGGCGTTGCTCGACAAGGCGCTGTTCGTAGTGACCTCTAGTTAATTTCTCGAGTAATTCAGTGAAGGTCGTGAGATCCATGCGATCACCTTCACATTCGTTCGTTTTACGTCATTTACTTAGTTGTCCTCGGCTTCATCATACCGATGATACTGTGTCTTCTTTAGAGTTCTTCCTGTAAAACTACCTACTATATCCAACGCATGGGTTCATGAATGACGTGATTTTATTCGTGGGTGGCTTCACATCAAGTAAATAAGCGCATTTTTTGCTGTGACGAAGATATCGTTTATTTACTTGATGTGAACTCGTCCCATAATTTCAATTAACTAATGAAGAGTATGATCTTAAGTCTTCGGTTTATTTTTCCCTATTCTATTTCTTCGAGGTCTCACCCAGGAGAGATTGATGCCCTTGAGACTGGTAACCGCTAAGAATAAATACCACCTCATCCCTGAATTAAATGTTGGTGTGTAACGGTGAAAAAGTAGATATTTCAACTTTAACACTAATTTTTCACCTTAAAATTTTCATATCATTTGTATATAGTGATATGATGCGCCTTTTGGGTCCACTTTTAATGCGTAGAAAACGCGGCTGCCGCAGGGCCTTGCCCTATACCACTAAGCTCGATCTCGTAGTGCATGAAATCGTTCCTTCTTTTCGTAACTGGCCAGGATGACCGATGGCTTGTCGAGTTAGCGTCCTCATAGTCCTTTGTCCTGATTCTTATCTCTTCCAAGTATTGTGAGAGCCGCCTCTGCATATTGTTCTCTGCTGCTGCTCTCATATACGCTTTGTTCACATTGCAGCATGAGTAGTTCATTCTTCTTAGACCCCATGATCTGCAACTTGGTTCCTCCTGTTTATTCTCTGATTTTTTTGTTCGATCAGAGGAGGTTTTTATGTTCCAACCGGTTGATATATGCTGTGTCACCAACCCTCCATTTGCAACTTATTGAGTATGGCACATTGTTCCTCACTTGATGTTCCACAGTGAGCCGCTATGCCATTCTACTAGAGTGCTCCACAGTGAGCCGCTATGCCATTCTACTAGAGTGCTTCACAGTGAGCCGCTATGCCATTCTACTAGAGTGCTCCACAGTGAGCCGCTATGCCATTCTACTAGAGTGCTCCACAGTGAGCCGCTCTGCCATTCCACAGGAGGTAGTATTGTTTCTATGTGCTCCAGTTTATTTACTATGTCTCTATTATTGCAGTTGTTTCATGGCTTACAAGTTGAAGCAAGGAAAGAATTTGCTTGTATCTGCTATTACTTTCAAATAAGTAAAAACTTTCAGATCGTTTTGCATGGTGAGTATTTTCGATGATCATAACTGTTGAAAAAGGGAAAAACTTCGTTCTCCTCATGCTTGGGTTCCAATTTTCTTAATTCTTCGTTCCAACGTTGAAGGTTTGTAGCGTATATTCCAAATCAGTCTATCGTTGTACTGTTTTATGGTATGTTAGTGCGTTTTTCCTGCTTCGTTTTGTGTGAACAGACGAGCTTTAATTTGTCGTAAGAGTTGTTTATTTCATCGCTTTCGCCATTGTTAGTCACTTATGTCCATATAAATGTAGTTTCTTGATTTCTGAAGAAACAGTTTATCTTAAAAAGTATTTAAAAGTTTATTACTAAGGTATACATGCCATTCTTCAGAGATAAATAAGATAATTAGCAAAGCATTGCCTATCATGTAGCTCACCGCGCATTTCATTCTCCTGTTGTTTGATCTGTGCCTCGTTTTGCTGGTGACGCTATTTATTCTTCTCTATAAACTTCGCATGAAGAAGCCGACTGTTGTTGATTATTTCAAGTTATCTTTTTATTTACTCTCATGAAATATCTTAATTGGATAGCTCACTAGTATTATATATTAGTGTGCAAACTTTTCCTGTGGTTCCTGTACGATATTCTTGTAGGTGTATTGTGTGAGAAGTCATGTCTGTTATGCGATATTCGCGTGCTTTGCTTGACAGCTGTATGATGTATTTGTGCGTATGCTTTGCGACCGACACCGTGGGCGAGTTGAAGCATTCCTATACAGTGAGCTGATCGTGCCTCCATTTTGAGGCGACTTCTCTGGGTATAGTCCAGCTTTCGCGAGTTGTATGTTCAGCGTTGGCGTCACTTTTAGAAAAGTGCAGTGGGCGGTGAATGGCTTTAGTTTAGTTGCAGTGTGTCGTCCCAGTCCGTTTGTTATTATCGAGGGAGCATTTCTAGCTCTTGACACTGCTGAATTCCTTCTTCGAAAACAAGCGATCCAACGGCTACCCACATCATCTCATCTTTTGCTGTCACCTACGCGTGTTTCTTTCTTGCTTGTATTCGGTGCTTACAAGCGTCAACAGTTAGGTGCGCAATAAATTGCTCATTTCAGTCACGATTGAATAATTTTATACGAGTGCTAATCACTTGCCAGTTTTATAACATTGTTCTAATTTATTATTTCATGTAACTTCAGGTGACAGACAGTAAAATATATTTTTCATCTTGTTATTCAACTGTAGATGTTCGGTGTACGTCATATGCGTTTGCATTTAAAAACGCTCTCATCCTTTGATTTCATTTTCGTTTGTGTATAATTCATGTTTCTTCTGAGGCGAGAGGAGCAACTGTATAGCCATTCATATGTAATTTGGACTGGATTATCATTTAAACAGCAGGCCAATTTTTTTCAGTTGCCTCGAAGACGAAATAAATTTGGTTCAATGCCAGGAGGATTTTTTATACTAGAAAAATGAAAATATAGGGGTTGGATAAAAATATGGAAATACCTAAAAACTATGTTCCCTTACCTGATATGTAGGAAAATCGTTGGCATGCGGTCTTCTCAGAATGGATAATACAGTTTGTTTGCTGGTCAAAGGAATCTTGTACTACTCTTCCTGCAAAACGGCAAGTTCAGATAACGATGATGGCGGTGGATAGCGTCTACACTTTCTTCTCGGATGTAGACCACAAAGGTTCAGTAATATTGAGGTCTGGTGACTGTGGTGGCCAAGGGAGATCGGAAAAGTCATACTCGTGCTCAGAAAGCCAGTCTTGGACGATGTGAACTTTGTAAACAGGAGCTTTGTCGTCCTGGAAGACACCATCACCATTGGGGAACTTAGTTTGTACCATAAGATGCACATGATCGGCTAAAATATTGACATAATTCTTAGCAGTAATGTTCCCTTGCAGAGTTATCATAAGGCCTACAGAAAAACACGATATGGCTGCCCAAAGCATTACAAAATCCCTAGTTTCACTCTCGGCAATAAGCAGTCTGTATTATAGGCTTTGGATGGCGTTCGTCAGACGTAAACTTGGCCAGAAGTGGGAAACTGTGTGAAGGAAGACTCGTGTAACAATATTACTGTCTGCCCCAGCTCAATGGTCCAGGATTTATGACAATCACCTTCTCCTGTTACGGGCATTATCATCACTGATGAATGGGTTTGAATTGCAACTGGGCCAGAAATACCCTACTTATGGAGCTTCTTTTTCATTGTCTTGAAACTCAGAGGGTTTGTGAGCACGACATTCATTTCAACAGCAACTTTTGCAGCTGTGGCCCTGTTGTTTTGCCATAATCTTCCTTAATGATCGTCTGTCACGATCACTCAACACACACTTTCCTCCGCGCTGTGATTTAGCGGATGTTTTTTTGCGTTGAACATATAACGAATAAATCTTCAATTCAGTACCTCTTGAAACAATGAACACCTTAGCTACCGTGCATACGGAAACACCCAACATGTGTTTCAACAATTCACCCACGTTCGAAGTTTGCTCGTATTTAGTTCAGCGTATTTGAGGTTGTATAAGTGGTGTGAGTAGACGAGAACACCAGCGTCACCTACACATATCAGTAGAATTTTTTTTTTCAAACACGCATTTCACGAGGTATTTCCACATTTTTGTCCAACCCCTGTATAAGTTAGCAAGTTTTGGTGCACGGTTTCGTAGTACGACACAATAGTTATACAGTCAGACAATGAAGCTGAAAAACGAGTGAAAATATCAACTCGATCCCACCTTCGTGCAGCATTTGCGCCATTTCTCATGGTGCTATTTGATGAAAGCGCAACAGTAGAGCATATTTCGTTCTGAAATATTTTATATTAAGCAATAAGTGAAACTCAGAGACCGTGGACATTGTTTCAGATTGTAATTCTGTTCTACTGGGCCTAACTTGTTAGCTACGGCTTGAAAATTTATTCTAGAACTTTTTGAAGCTCAGCTGTCATTTTAGTGCATCCAAGTTTATCAATATTCCTATCACAAAATTTATGGAGTTATTTATTTACCTAATTGCTAGTGTCCTCATAAATAGTGTTGAGTCATCGATGGAGGAAGCCGTTATCAGATACTTTCATATGGTATTAAGTTAAACTATTCTTGTTGAAACGTAATATTTGGCAAGTATTTTCGTATACCGTCAATCTTTTTCCAGTTTCGAATTGACTGTTAAATTCTTTTTTTTTTCACGAAGTATTTCATCACATCTGTTTTTAATTTGATTTAAGTCAAATTCTTACGTCACGAATCAAATCCTGATTTTGTCGTTCTCAAGTGACGCAAGTGTTGTAGTAGAGGAGCCAGTCTTACAAATAAGAGGTCATTAGATGTGCGAGTCTGTAACACCTAATAAGTTGCAGGTCATACATCTCTATATATTAATACGCTTACGACTATCGTACCTGTGCGTCACACCCTTCATTGCGGTATCTATTATACGGTTGGGGTCGGGTCACGTTACATTACGTTACTTTGGGTTGGAAATTTTATGAATGTTTTGGTTTTAGAATTTTTTTCCATTTTTTAATTTTTTAAACGGTTTAAATTTTTTATATTTTTTTGAATTATTTTTCAATGTTTTTAATTTTGTAACTTTTCAAATGGTTTAATTTTTTTAATTTTTCGAATTTTTTGAGTTTTTTGAATGTTATTTTTTTTAAATTACTTAAAAATTTTCCTTTTTTTAGTTTTTGAATTTTTGAATTTTTGGAATTTTTTACATTTTTGATATTTTGTCAGTGATTTGAATTTTTGAATTTTTTAAATTTTAAGTGCTGCTAGGGTATCAGTGATACCAACAATACCTTACTTATGTGCGAACCCATGAAATGGGTTGTAATGTAAAAAAAAAATGTACTATGCGGCCCCATGAAATTGCGAATTTTTGAACGTGGCCCTTGCACTGAAAAAGTTTGCCCATCCCTGATCTAAAACAATGGAGCAGAGAATAAGAGAACAAAGAAAGAAGAAACAATAATAATATGGAACACCAGATACATTACACCGGAGCCATGGATGTCCGATGTCAATTTTGCGGAGCTTTAAGATTCCAAAGAGAACAACTAAATTGTTGTCATAATGGAAAAGTTTCACTTCCTCTCCTACAAGAATACCCCGAAAATTTGAGATTACTCATTGATGCCGACGGTGCAGAGAGTTCTAATTTTAGACAGAATATAAGAAACTATAATTCTGCATTTGCTTTCGTATCTTTTGGTGCGAACATTAGACCTTCTCTAAGACGTGGACCGTATTGTTTCCGTTTACAAGGTCAAACTTACCACTACGCAAGCAACCTCCATGCAGATGACCCTGAAGAGAGAAGATACGACCAGCTTAGAAACCAATGAAGCCATACAAACTAGAGCAAATGCGCACGAAAATGCTAACTGCTTAGTATCTTTTTTAAAAGATAAATGAGGCAATGAACAGTAATCCTTACGCAGCAGCGTGCCACAATATGAGGGCTATTGAACAACAAGAACAAGAGAGAGCTGTAATTGAGAACATGGCACCAAGACAAGTAACCATGCAGTTCATCCCTGGCCCTGACAGACGAAAATACAACCCAACAGGCAATGAGGTAGCAGCCATATTCGTTGGTGATGATGGCGCGCCTCCAATGTACCGTGATATTGTTGTTTATCCTATAGGTCTACAGAGGCATAGGATTGCTTACATCTCTTGCCATCTTAATCCCATGGTTTATCCTCTTCTCTTTCCGAATGGAGAACCTGGATGGCATATAAATATGCCTCATGTGGAACAGCGCCGAACGCGTGTTCGCAACAAAGTCAGCATGGAAGAGTTTTATTCATACCTTCTGGCAATCAGAAATGACTTTAGTGCTTTACATCGAGCTGGAAAACTACTGCAACAATACATTGTTGACGCCTATGTGAAAGTGGAGGGATGCCGTCTGAACTTCATTAAGAATAACCAAACACAATTAAGAGTGACACTGTATTCGGGTCTCATGGATCACCTAGATAGACAGAATGATAGTCAAAAGCCAGGTGTTCCAGTCATTTTGCCCTCCACATTTACAGGAAGTCCAAGGAACATGCAACAAGCATCTCAAGATGCCATGGCGATCGTCTGCAAATTTGGAAAACCAGATATTTTCTTGACGTACACTTGTAACCCAAAGTGTCGAGAAATCACAGAGAACCTTGGATTGTATGAAACAGGACAACACAGACCAGATTTAGTGCCACGGGTTTACAAGATGCACCTCAAGGAACTTTTGATTGATATCAAGGATAGACATAGCTTTGGTATTCCAGTCGCTCATATCCATGTCATCGAATTTTAAAAGTGCGGTCTACCACATTGCCATCTTTTGATAATTTTGCGAGAGGAAGACAAACTAAGAACGAGAGAGCAAATTGATAATATGGTTTGTGCTGAAATACCTTCATCAAACCACCCAGAGTTGAGAGAATGCGTGAGAACATTGATGATCCATTGTCCATGAGGGACATCAAATCCTAATTCTGTGTGCATGGTTGAAGGAGAGTGTGAGAAAAAATTTCCAGAAGATTTCCAAGAAGAAACCATGACAAATGTATCCGGATACCCAGTGTACAGACGGAGAAACAATGCAGAAAATGTATAAGTGGGTGATCGTGAGGTTGACAACAGATTTGTCGTCCCATACAATAAGTATCTACTGAGAAATTACCGCGCCAACATGAATGTTGAAGTGTGTTCCTCGGTGAAAAGTGTAAAATACCTGTTCAAATATGTATATAAAGGCCACGACTCTGCAAACATGGAAATCAGAAATAATGTTGTAAATAATAATGAATCAAATGAAGTATATGAAAACAATGAAGTTAAATATTAGATTGTTACAAAAATAATGGCCGATTTCAGAAGCATGCATTTAATCCTTGGTAAATGAACAATAGAGATGCTAAACTTAGACAAAATATGAACCATGAGCAGCTATGCATCTCTGCCATCGGACTACGAGATTATTTATCCCTTGTTAATAAAAAGTTGATGGCTGTGATGCAACAAAATCTTTGAAGGTCGTTTCCACCTCTTGTTTAGACCTAAAAGTTTTACCATACAAAAATGTGCTTAAGTGCTTGAATAAATGATAATCAGTAGGTGAAAGATCTGGAGAATATGAAGGATGTGGTAAAGTCTTGCATCCCAGTTCTGTGAGTTTCTGGACGGTCATTCTTGCCACATGTGGTAGCGCGTTATTGTGGAGCAGAATTGAACCACGTCGATTCACTAATCCCCGGTCTTTTTTCGCTCAATCGAGCATGCATAACAACCGAGATCATTGCAGTATCTCTCTGCATTAATGGTCTCATTGACTCCCAAAAAAACTGTAGTGAATAACACCTATTGCAGACCACCAG